>CM040826.1:331189-533689 GCA_022828995.1 Vimba vimba
AACACACACCTGTGACCGCATTACATTAGTGTTACTCCACAAACACACACCTGTGACCGCATTACATTAGTGTTACTCCACACACACACACACCTGTGAGCACGTTACATTAGTGTTACTCCACAAACACACACCTGTGACCGCATTACATTAGTGTTACTCCACAAACACACACCTGTGACAGCGTTACATTAGTGTTACTCCACACACACACACCTGTGACCGCATTACATTAGTGTTACTCCACAAACACACACCTGTGAGCGCATTACATTAGTGTTACTCCACAAACACACACCTGTGACCGCATTACATTAGTGTTACTCCACAAACACACACACCTGTGAGCGCATTACATTAGTGTTACTCCACAAACACACACCTGTGACCGCATGACATTAGTGTTACTCCACAAACACACACACCTGTGAGCGCATTACATTAGTGTTACTCCACAAACACACACACCTGTGAGCACGTTACATTAGTGTTACTCCACAAACACACACCTGTGAGCGCATTACATTAGTGTTACTCCACAAACACACACCTGTGACAGCGTTACATTAGTGTTACTCCACACACACCTGTGACCACATTACATTAGTGTTACTCCACAAACACACACCTGTGACCGCATTACATTAGTGTTACTCCACAAACACACACCTGTGACCGCATTACATTAGTGTTACTCAACACACACCTGTGGCCGCATTACATTAGTGTTACTCCACAAACACACACCTGTGACCGCATTACATTAGTGTTACTCCACACACACCTGTGAGCGCATTACATTAGTGTTACTCCACAAACACACACCTGTGACAGCGTTACATTAGTGTTACTCCACACACACCTGTGACCACATTACATTAGTGTTACTCCACAAACACACACCTGTGACCGCATTACATTAGTGTTACTCCACACACACCTGTGAGCGCATTACATTAGTGTTACTCCACAAACACACACCTGTGACAGCGTTACATTAGTGTTACTCCACACACACCTGTGACCACATTACATTAGTGTTACTCCACAAACACACACCTGTGACCGCATTACATTAGTGTTACTCCACAAACACACACCTGTGACCGCATTACATTAGTGTTACTCCACACACACACACCTGTGACCGCATTACATTAGTGTTACTCAACAAACACACACCTGTGGCCGCATTACATTAGTGTTACTCAACAAACACACACCTGTGGCCGCATTACATTAGTGTTACTCCACAAACACACACCTGTGACCGCATTACATTAGTGTTACTCCACACACACACACCTGTGAGCGCATTACATTAGTGTTACTCCACAAACATACACCTGTGACCGCGTTACATTAGTGTTACTCCACAAACACACACACCTGTGAGCGCATTACATTAGTGTTACTCCACAAACACACACACCTGTGAGCACGTTACATTAGTGTTACTCCACAAACACACACCTGTGAGCGCATTACATTAGTGTTACTCAACAAACACACACCTGTGGCCGCATTACATTAGTGTTACTCCACAAACACACACCTGTGACCGCATTACATTAGTGTTACTCCACACACACACACCTGTGGCCGCATTACATTAGTGTTACTCCACACACACCTGTGACCGCATTACATTAGTGTTACTCCACAAACACACACCTGTGACCGCATTACATTAGTGTTACTCCACACACACCTGTGGCCGCATTACATTAGTGTTACTCCACACACACCTGTGACCGCATTACATTAGTGTTACTCCACAAACACACACCTGTGACCGCATTACATTAGTGTTACTCCACACACACCTGTGACCGCATTACATTAGTGTTACTCCACAAACACACACCTGTGACCGCATTACATTAGTGTTACTCCACAAACACACATCTGTGACCGCATTACATTAATGTTACTCAACAAACACACACCTGTGGCCGCATTACATTAGTGTTACTCCACAAACATACACCTGTGACCGCGTTACATTAGTGTTACTCAACAAACACACACCTGTGGCCGCATTACATTAGTGTTACTCCACAAACATACACCTGTGACCGCGTTACATTAGTGTTACTCCACAAACACACACACCTGTGAGCGCATTACATTAGTGTTACTCCACAAACACACACACCTGTGAGCACGTTACATTAGTGTTACTCCACAAACACACACCTGTGAGCGCATTACATTAGTGTTACTCAACAAACACACACCTGTGGCCGCATTACATTAATGTTACTCCACAAACACACACCTGTGACCGCATTACATTAGTGTTACTCCACAAACACACACCTGTGACCGCATTACATTAGTGTTACTCCACAAACACACACCTGTGGCCGCATTACATTAGTGTTACTCCACAAACACACACCTGTGACCGCATTACATTAGTGTTACTCCACACACACCTGTGACCGCATTACATTAGTGTTACTCCACAAACACACACCTGTGACCGCATTACATTAGTGTTACTCCACACACACCTGTGACCGCATTACATTAGTGTTACTCCACACACACCTGTGACCGCATTACATTAGTGTTACTCCACAAACACACACCTGTGACCGCATTACATTAGTGTTACTCCACAAACACACACCTGTGACCGCATTACATTAGTGTTACTCAACAAACACACACCTGTGGCCGCATTACATTAGTGTTACTCCACAAACACACACCTGTGACCGCGTTACATTAGTGTTACTCCACAAACACACACCTGTGACCGCATTACATTAGTGTTACTCCACAAACACACACCTGTGACCGCATTACATTAGTGTTACTCCACAAACACACACCTGTGACCGCATTACATTAGTGTTACTCCACACACACCTGTGAGCGCATTACATTAGTGTTACTCCACAAACACACACCTGTGACCGCATTACATTAGTGTTACTCCACACACACACACCTGTGAGCACATTACATTAGTGTTACTCCACACACACACACTTGTGACCGCATTACATTAGTGTTACTCCACAAACACACACCTGTGGCCGCATTACATTAGTGTTACTCCACAAACACACACCTGTGACCGCATTACATTAGTGTTACTCCACACACACCTGTGAGCGCATTACATTAGTGTTACTCCACAAACACACACCTGTGACCGCATTACATTAGTGTTACTCCACAAACACACACCTGTGGCCGCATTACATTAGTGTTACTCCACAAACACACACCTGTGACCGCATTACATTAGTGTTACTCCACAAACACACACCTGTGAGCGCATTACATTAGTGTTACTCCACAAACACACACCTGTGACCGCATTACATTAGTGTTACTCCACAAACACACACCTGTGACCGCATTACATTAGTGTTACTCCACAAACACACACCTGTGACCGCATTACATTAGTGTTACTCCACAAACACACACCTGTGAGCGCATTACATTAGTGTTACTCCACAAACACACACCTGTGAGCGCATTACATTAGTGTTACTCCACACACACCTGTGACCGCATTACATTAGTGTTACTCCACAAACACACACCTGTGACCGCATTACATTAGTGTTACTCCACACACACCTGTGAGCGCATTACATTAGTGTTACTCCACAAACACACACCTGTGACCGCATTACATTAGTGTTACTCCACACACACCTGTGACCGCATTACATTAGTGTTACTCCACAAACACACACCTGTGACCGCATTACATAAGTGTTACTCCACAAACATACACCTGTGACCGCATTACATTAGTGTTACTCAACAAACACACACCTGTGGCCGCATTACATTAGTGTTACTCCACAAACATACACCTGTGACCGCGTTACATTAGTGTTACTCCACAAACATACACCTGTGACCGCATTACATTAGTGTTACTCAACAAAGACACACCTGTGGCCGCATTACATTAGTGTTACTCCACAAACATACACCTGTGACCGCGTTACATTAGTGTTACTCCACAAACACACACACCTGTGAGCACGTTACATTAGTGTTACTCCACAAACACACACCTGTGAGCGCATTACATTAGTGTTACTCAACAAACACACACCTGTGGCCGCATTACATTAATGTTACTCCACAAACACACACCTGTGACCGCATTACATTAGTGTTACTCCACAAACACACACCTGTGACCGCATTACATTAGTGTTACTCCACAAACATACACCTGTGACCGCATTACATTAGTGTTACTCAACAAACACACACCTGTGGCCGCATTACATTAGTGTTACTCCACAAACATACACCTGTGACCGCATTACATTAGTGTTACTCCACACACACCTGTGACCGCATTACATTAGTGTTACTCCACACACACCTGTGACCGCATTACATTAGTGTTACTCCACAAACACACACCTGTGACCGCATTACATTAGTGTTACTCCACAAACACACACCTGTGACCGCATTACATTAGTGTTACTCAACAAACACACACCTGTGGCCGCATTACATTAGTGTTACTCCACAAACACACACCTGTGACCGCGTTACATTAGTGTTACTCCACAAACACACACCTGTGACCGCATTACATTAGTGTTACTCCACAAACACACACCTGTGACCGCATTACATTAGTGTTACTCCACAAACACACACCTGTGACCGCATTACATTAGTGTTACTCCACACACACCTGTGAGCGCATTACATTAGTGTTACTCCACAAACACACACCTGTGACCGCATTACATTAGTGTTACTCCACACACACACACCTGTGAGCACATTACATTAGTGTTACTCCACACACACACACTTGTGACCGCATTACATTAGTGTTACTCCACAAACACACACCTGTGGCCGCATTACATTAGTGTTACTCCACAAACACACACCTGTGACCGCATTACATTAGTGTTACTCCACACACACCTGTGAGCGCATTACATTAGTGTTACTCCACAAACACACACCTGTGACCGCATTACATTAGTGTTACTCCACAAACACACACCTGTGGCCGCATTACATTAGTGTTACTCCACACACACCTGTGACCGCATTACATTAGTGTTACTCCACAAACACACACCTGTGAGCGCATTACATTAGTGTTACTCCACAAACACACACCTGTGACCGCATTACATTAGTGTTACTCCACAAACACACACCTGTGACCGCATTACATTAGTGTTACTCCACAAACACACACCTGTGACCGCATTACATTAGTGTTACTCCACAAACACACACCTGTGACCGCATTACATTAGTGTTACTCCACAAACACACACCTGTGACCGCATTACATTAGTGTTACTCCACACACACACACCTGTGACCGCATTACATTAGTGTTACTCCACACACACACACCTGTGACCGCATTACATTAGTGTTACTCCACAAACACACACCTGTGAGCGCATTACATTAGTGTTACTCCACAAACACACACCTGTGACCGCATTACATTAGTGTTACTCCACAAACACACACCTGTGACCGCATTACATTAGTGTTACTCCACAAACACACACCTGTGAGCGCATTACATTAGTGTTACTCCACAAACACACACCTGTGACCGCATTACATTAGTGTTACTCCACAAACACACACCTGTGACCGCATTACATAAGTGTTACTCCACAAACATACACCTGTGACCGCATTACATTAGTGTTACTCAACAAACACACACCTGTGGCCGCATTACATTAGTGTTACTCCACAAACACACACCTGTGACCGCATTACATAAGTGTTACTCCACAAACATACACCTGTGACCGCATTACATTAGTGTTACTCAACAAACACACACCTGTGACCGCATTACATTAGTGTTACTCCACAAACATACACCTGTGGCCGCATTACATTAGTGTTACTCCACAAACATACACCTGTGACCGCGTTACATTAGTGTTACTCCACAAACACACACACCTGTGAGCACGTTACATTAGTGTTACTCCACAAACACACACCTGTGAGCGCATTACATTAGTGTTACTCAACAAACACACACCTGTGGCCGCATTACATTAATGTTACTCCACAAACACACACCTGTGACCGCATTACATTAGTGTTACTCCACAAACACACACCTGTGACCGCATTACATTAGTGTTACTCCACAAACACACACCTGTGGCCGCATTACATTAGTGTTACTCCACAAACACACACCTGTGACCGCATTACATTAGTGTTACTCCACAAACACACACCTGTGACCGCATTACATTAGTGTTACTCCACACACACCTGTGACCGCATTACATTAGTGTTACTCCACAAACACACACCTGTGACCGCATTACATTAGTGTTACTCCACACACACCTGTGACCGCATTACATTAGTGTTACTCCACACACACCTGTGACCGCATTACATTAGTGTTACTCCACAAACACACACCTGTGACCGCATTACATTAGTGTTACTCCACAAACACACACCTGTGACCGCATTACATTAGTGTTACTCCACAAACACACACCTGTGACCGCATTACATTAGTGTTACTCCACACACACCTGTGACCGCATTACATTAGTGTTACTCCACACACACCTGTGACCGCATTACATTAGTGTTACTCCACAAACACACACCTGTGACCGCATTACATTAGTGTTACTCCACAAACACACACCTGTGACCGCGTTACATTAGTGTTACTCCACAAACACACACCTGTGACCGCATTACATTAGTGTTACTCCACACACACCTGTAACCGCATTACATTAGTGTTACTCCACAAACACACACCTGTGACCGCATTACATTAGTGTTACTCAACAAACACACACCTGTGACCGCGTTACATTAGTGTTACTCCACAAACACACACCTGTGACCGCATTACATTAGTGTTACTCCACAAACACACACCTGTGACCGCATTACATTAGTGTTACTCAACAAACACACACCTGTGACCGCATTACATTAGTGTTACTCCACACACACCTGTGACCGCATTACATTAGTGTTACTCCACACACACCTGTGACCGCATTACATTAGTGTTACTCAACAAACACACACCTGTGACCGCATTACATTAGTGTTACTCAACAAACACACACCTGTGACCGCATTACATTAGTGTTACTCCACACACACCTGTGACCGCATTACATTAGTGTTACTCCACACACACCTGTGACCGCATTACATTAGTGTTACTCCACAAACACACACCTGTGACCGCATTACATTAGTGTTACTCCACAAACACACACCTGTGACCGCATTACATTAGTGTTACTCCACAAACACACACCTGTGACCGCATTACATTAGTGTTACTCCACAAACACACACCTGTGACCGCATTACATTAGTGTTACTCAACAAACACACACCTGTGGCCGCATTACATTAGTGTTACTCCACAAACACACACCTGTGACCGCATTACATTAGTGTTACTCCACACACACCTGTGACCGCATTACATTAGTGTTACTCCACAAACACACACCTGTGACCGCATTACATTAGTGTTACTCCACAAACACACACCTGTGACCGCATTACATTAGTGTTACTCCACACACACCTGTGAGCGCATTACATTAGTGTTACTCCACAAACACACACCTGTGACCGCATTACATTAGTGTTACTCCACACACACCTGTGAGCGCATTACATTAGTGTTACTCCACAAACACACACCTGTGACCGCATTACATAAGTGTTACTCCACACACACACACACACCTGTGACCGCATTACATTAGTGTTACTCCACAAACACACACCTGTGACCGCGTTACATTAGTGTTACTCCACAAACACACACCTGTGACCGCATTACATTAGTGTTACTCCACACACACCTGTAACCGCATTACATTAGTGTTACTCCACAAACACACACCTGTGACCGCATTACATTAGTGTTACTCAACAAACACACACCTGTGACCGCGTTACATTAGTGTTACTCCACAAACACACACCTGTGACCGCATTACATTAGTGTTACTCCACAAACACACACCTGTGACCGCGTTACATTAGTGTTACTCCACAAACACACACCTGTGACCGCATTACATTAGTGTTACTCCACACACACCTGTAACCGCATTACATTAGTGTTACTCCACAAACACACACCTGTGACCGCATTACATTAGTGTTACTCAACAAACACACACCTGTGACCGCGTTACATTAGTGTTACTCCACAAACACACACCTGTGACCGCATTACATTAGTGTTACTCCACAAACACACACCTGTGACCGCGTTACATTAGTGTTACTCCACAAACACACACCTGTGACCGCATTACATTAGTGTTACTCCACAAACACACACCTGTGACCGCATTACATTAGTGTTACTCCACACACACCTGTGACCGCATTACATTAGTGTTACTCCACACACACCTGTGACCGCATTACATTAGTGTTACTCCACACACACCTGTGACCGCATTACATTAGTGTTACTCCACAAACACCTGTGACCGTGTTACATTAGTGTTACTCCACAAACACACACCTGTGACCGCATTACATTAGTGTTACTCAACAAACACACACCTGTGACCGCATTACATTAGTGTTACTCCACACACACCTGTGACCGCATTACATTAGTGTTACTCCACAAACACACACCTGTGACCGCATTACATTAGTGTTACTCCACACACACCTGTGACCACATTACATTAGTGTTACTCCACACACACCTGTGACCGCATTACATTAGTGTTACTCCACACACACCTGTGACCGCATTACATTAGTGTTACTCAACAAACACACACCTGTGACCGCATTACATTAGTGTTACTCAACAAACACACACCTGTGACCGCATTACATTAGTGTTACTCCACACACACCTGTGACCGCATTACATTAGTGTTACTCCACACACACCTGTGACCGCATTACATTAGTGTTACTCCACAAACACACACCTGTGACCGCATTACATTAGTGTTACTCCACAAACACACACCTGTGACCGCATTACATTAGTGTTACTCCACAAACACACACCTGTGACCGCATTACATTAGTGTTACTCCACAAACACACACCTGTGACCGCATTACATAAGTGTTACTCCACACACACACACCTGTGACCGCATTACATTAGTGTTACTCCACAAACACACACCTGTGACCGCATTACATTAGTGTTACTCCACACACACCTGTAACCGCATTACATTAGTGTTACTCCACAAACACACACCTGTGACCGCATTACATAAGTGTTACTCCACACACACACACCTGTGACCGCATTACATTAGTGTTACTCCACAAACACACACCTGTGACCGCATTACATTAGTGTTACTCCACACACACCTGTGACCGCGTTACATTAGTGTTACTCCACAAACACACACCTGTGACCGCATTACATTAGTGTTACTCCACACACACCTGTAACCGCATTACATTAGTGTTACTCCACACACACCTGTAACCGCATTACATTAGTGTTACTCCACAAACACACACCTGTGACCGCATTACATTAGTGTTACTCAACAAACACACACCTGTGACCGCGTTACATTAGTGTTACTCCACAAACACACACCTGTGAGCGCATTACATTAGTGTTACTCCACACACACACACCTGTGACCGCGTTACATTAGTGTTACTCCACAAACACACACCTGTGACCGCATTACATTAGTGTTACTCAACAAACACACACCTGTGACCGCATTACATTAGTGTTACTCAACAAACACACACCTGTGACCGCGTTACATTAGTGTTACTCCACAAACACACACCTGTGAGCGCATTACATTAGTGTTACTCCACACACACACACCTGTGACCGCGTTACATTAGTGTTACTCCACAAACACACACCTGTGACCGCATTACATTAGTGTTACTCCACAAACACACACCTGTGACCGCATTACATTAGTGTTACTCCACAAACACACACCTGTGACCGCGTTACATTAGTGTTACTCCACAAACACACACCTGTGACCGCATTACATTAGTGTTACTCAACAAACACACACCTGTGACCGCATTACATTAGTGTTACTCCACACACACCTGTGACCGCATTACATTAGTGTTACTCCACAAACACACACCTGTGACCGCATTACATTAGTGTTACTCCACACACACCTGTGACCGCATTACATTAGTGTTACTCCACACACACCTGTGACCGCATTACATTAGTGTTACTCCACAAACACACACCTGTGACCGCATTACATTAGTGTTACTCAACAAACACACACCTGTGACCGCATTACATTAGTGTTACTCCACACACACCTGTGACCGCATTACATTAGTGTTACTCCACACACACCTGTGACCGCATTACATTAGTGTTACTCCACAAACACACACCTGTGACCGCATTACATTAGTGTTACTCCACAAACACACACCTGTGACCGCATTACATTAGTGTTACTCCACACACACACACCTGTGACCGCATTACATTAGTGTTACTCCACAAACACACACCTGTGGCCGCATTACATTAGTGTTACTCCACAAACACACACCTGTGACCGCATTACATTAGTGTTACTCCACACACACCTGTGACCGCATTACATTAGTGTTACTCCACAAACACACACCTGTGACCGCATTACATTAGTGTTACTCCACACACACCTGTGACCGCATTACATTAGTGTTACTCCACACACACCTGTGACCGCATTACATTAGTGTTACTCCACAAACACACACCTGTGACCGCATTACATTAGTGTTACTCCACAAACACACACCTGTGACCGCATTACATTAGTGTTACTCAACAAACACACACCTGTGACCGCATTACATTAGTGTTACTCCACACACACCTGTGAGCACGTTACATTAGTGTTACTCCACAAACACACACCTGTGGCCGCATTACATTAGTGTTACTCAACAAACACACACCTGTGACCGCATTACATTAGTGTTACTCCACACACACCTGTGACCGCATTACATTAGTGTTACTCCACAAACACACACCTGTGACCGCATTACATTAGTGTTACTCCACACACACCTGTGACCGCATTACATTAGTGTTACTCCACACACACCTGTGACCGCATTACATTAGTGTTACTCCACAAACACACACCTGTGACCGCATTACATTAGTGTTACTCAACAAACACACACCTGTGACCGCATTACATTAGTGTTACTCCACACACACCTGTGACCGCATTACATTAGTGTTACTCCACAAACACACACCTGTGACCGCATTACATTAGTGTTACTCCACAAACACACACCTGTGACCGCATTACATTAGTGTTACTCCACAAACACACACCTGTGACCGCATTACATTAGTGTTACTCCACACACACACACACCTGTGACCGCATTACATTAGTGTTACTCCACAAACACACACCTGTGACCGCATTACATTAGTGTTACTCCACACACACACACACCTGTGACCGCATTACATTAGTGTTACTCCACACACACACACCTGTGACCGCATTACATTAGTGTTACTCCACAAACACACACCTGTGGCCGCATTACATTAGTGTTACTCCACAAACACACACCTGTGACCGCATTATATTAGTGTTACTCCACACACACACACCTGTGACCGCATTACATTAGTGTTACTCCACAAACACACACCTGTGAGCGCGTTACACACACCTGTGACCGCATTACATTAGTGTTACTCCACACACACACACCTGTGACCGCATTACATTAGTGTTACTCCACAAACACACACCTGTGACCGCATTACATTAGTGTTACTCCACAAACACACACCTGTGAGCGCATTACATTAGTGTTACTCCACAAACACACACCTGTGAGCGCATTACATTAGTGTTACTCCACAAACACACACCTGTGACCGCATTACATTAGTGTTACTCCACACACACACACCTGTGACCGCATTACATTAGTGTTACTCCACACACACACACCTGTGACCGCATTACATTAGTGTTACTCCACAAACACACACCTGTTAGCGCATTACATTAGTGTTACTCCACAAACACACACCTGTGAGCGCATTACATTAGTGTTACTCCACAAACACACACCTGTGACCGCATTACATTAGTGTTACTCCACACACACACACCTGTGACCGCATTACATTAGTGTTACTCCACACACACACACCTGTGACCGCATTACATTAGTGTTACTCCACACACACACACCTGTGACCGCATTACATTAGTGTTACTCCACACACACACACCTGTGACCGCATTACATTAGTGTTACTCCACACACACACACCTGTGACCGCATTACATTAGTGTTACTCCACAAACACACACCTGTGACCGCATTACATTAGTGTTACTCCACACACACACACCTGTGACCGCATTACATTAGTGTTACTCCACACACACACACCTGTGACCGCATTACATTAGTGTTACTCCACACACACACACCTGTGACCGCATTACATTAGTGTTACTCCACAAACACACACCTGTGAGCGCATTACATTAGTGTTACTCCACAAACACACACCTGTTAGCGCATTACATTAGTGTTACTCCACAAACACACACCTGTGAGCGCATTACATTAGTGTTACTCCACAAACACACACCTGTGACCGCATTACATTAGTGTTACTCCACACACACACCTGTGACCGCATTACATTAGTGTTACTCCACACACACACACCTGTGACCGCATTACATTAGTGTTACTCCACACACACACCTGTGACCGCATTACATTAGTGTTACTCCACAAACACACACCTGTGACCGCATTACATTAGTGTTACTCCACACACACACACCTGTGACCGCATTACATTAGTGTTACTCCACACACACACCTGTGAGCGCATTACATTAGTGTTACTCCACAAACACACACCTGTGACCGCATTACATTAGTGTTCCCTGGTGAAAAAAAAATATGTTAAGTATACTTGAAGCCAGACTAATTATTAGTATACTTCAAGTGTGTTAATGATTAGTTAACTTAAAGTGTGCTATTTTGAAACAACTAATTTTGTACTAAGTATATTTTAGTAGTAATGAAGTTGTAGTAAAGCATAACTTTAAATGTATTTAGTGTACTTTTGTGTACTAAATTGGAACAACTTTAAGTATATTTAGTATATTTTAAGTATATGCCTGTGTAGGGACTAGTTACATACTTGATTAGTGTATTAAAGTGTACTTTATTTGTGTTACAAGTACATTACAAATTAATTACAAGTGTCTTCGAAACATACAAGAAATATACCGTAAATTTATTAAAAATATATACTAAGTATACTTGCAGCCACACTAATTATAAGTATACTTCAAGTGTGTTAAGGATTAGTTAACTTTAAGTGTGCTATTTTGAAACAACTAATTTTGTACTAAGTATATTTTAGTTGCATTTAAATTGTAGTAAAGCATAACTTTAAGTCTATTTAGTGTACTTTTGTGTGCTAAATTGGAACAACTTCAAGTATACTTAGTATACTTTAAGTATATGCCTGTGTAGGGACTATTTACATACTTGATAAGTGATAATAAAGTGTACTTTATCTGTGTTACAAGTACATTACAAAATCATTACGAGCAATATACAAGTCTATTATTTTTGAGTAAAAATGATACTCTCCGTAATACCTTTGGCTTAATCCAAATACTACAAATAGCACACTTTGTCTTCAATAACAAATGCACATTAATAAACAAATATTACTTAGCTATACTTTGTACAATATACTTTAAAGCTATAGTAGGTAATGTTGGAGAGCTAGCAAGATTTGAAAGCGGCACCTCTTCTAAGCTCCACCCCCTCCCGTCAGTACTCCGTCCAAAGCTACGCCCCCACAAACATGAACGCGCATCCACAGTCGGAGTCAGCTGCAGGTCACAGGAAAGCAGAGTATTTTTGTCATGTTGGAATAAATATTTTGAAACGATAAATGCCTTTCCTTTACCATTTCAGCATAAACAAGCTATTACTTTTCTTACCTCCTTACATGCTAAATGAATAATGATAATGAATGTGGTATAACACTTTTTGTTTTATTTTTTTTTAAAACGAACAAGAGAGACCTAAGAGAAATACTTTTTTACACAAGTATCTGTACTTTCGCTGCTTTTGATTGTCATAAACAATCTGTATTTACATATAATAAATAAGAAATAAATATATATAAGAAAAGGAGTGTCCAGGGATGGCTGACAGGTCAGGCTTTGCATGAGGCATCGTCTGCTGTGGTGATCTACTCCTTTGGCAGTGATTTACCTTTAGGAAGAATATCACAATTACACATCTGACAATAATTACTGCATCTCAAAGACACACAAAGAATGACAACAAAACTTTGTTTCCATTTCACACAGTAACAAACATTTCTTCTCGTAGCTAACAAAACACATATGCCACATCACCACAGTTGTCCCGTTTATAAGCAATATTAACGTCATTTTATCACAATTATAATGCAGACACTTGCGACTATGGCGGTGCAATATGTTCAAAATGGCATGTCCTAAAAGTCAGATAAGCAGACCTGTAACGCAACTGGCTTACACCGACAGAGAAGCTAATGTTAGCATTGCTAGTTAGCACTAGCTACAAAAGTAGCTACGTGGCCTACCGTAACATATATCATGGAAATAACAAATCCCCCCGAAGCAAAACAAATAATTACCTGTTCAGCAGAAAGAACGCAACCTCGGCATCGCTTTTTATCACTTTTGCTCCCTCCGTTGTCTCCACCATTCAAATGCTGCAATGTTGACGCAAGTTTGTTCTCTGGCTTTATCCAGTGCCTGTTTCGTTGCAGCCTTTTCTGCCTCCGATTTTCTTTTTTTTAGGCTTTTCATCAGGCCGAGCAGTTACCAGCAAAGCTGGCATTGGTAGATTTTGCTGCATTTTCTCTTCCATTGTGCCGCAAACTCCTGCTTACTCGGTGTAGTGAGCTGAATGTTTCCGGAACGGTGACATGTGATGAGTGCACGCAGTGGGGCTCGGGCACGAGACATGAAGGCATCTGATTGGTTCTTTACATTCGCACCGAATGGCAGTGATTGGTCAGAGTTTTTACTGTCCTGCAGCTGCTACAGAGGTCTGATTTTTTTCATTCCTTTTTCTGAACACATAATGTATTGACTACTCTCAGGATGGAAGGACCATTTCACCCAGTATAAAAAAAAGTGTTTCTGAACAGGATTACCTACCCTAGTGAGTGAACTTCCATTTTTGGCCATGCAATATAGCCAGTGTTTACTTGGCTGCATGTTAAACGGCCACTTGTGACATCACAATCCAGTAGCTGCCACTTTCTGTACAGTAGAAAACACATTTTCTTGTGTGTTCCAATGGTGTGATTGTTGATGTAAAATTTGTAATGGATTTGTGTTTATTGTACATTGTGCCTATCTTTAACATTGTATAAACTTAAATTAAAAATACTTAAATCACAATTACAAAAGTAGCCATTTGTACACTGCATACTCAAATCTATTTTAAGTACATCAACATAAGTATGTTTTCTTTAAATACACAAAAACTTAAAAGGACTTGTAGTGTACTTTTTAGAAATATGTTAAAAGTGTGCTTGTTTTTAGCATATTTCTTAAAAGTGTAATTAATCATATATTTATTACCAATGTACTTATAGTGCACTTGTTAGAAATATATTAAAAGTATGCTTGCTTTTAAATATATTTTTAGAAAATATACTAAAGTACTATTATTTTAAAGTGTGTTAAAAGTTGTATTATAAAAATAGATAAAAAGCATGATGCTAATATACTTTTAATATATTTAAAGATAGTATATTTTTTTTAAATATATTTGCAATGTACTATTGAAAAGGGAATATATTTCAAATATAATAAAGTATACTTTTTTTTCACCAGGGTTACTCCACACACACACACACCTGTGACCGCATTACATTAGTGTTACTCCACACACACACCTGTGACCGCATTACATTAGTGTTACTCCACAAACACACACCTGTGACCGCATTACATTAGTGTTACTCCACAAACACACACCTGTGACCGCATTACATTAGTGTTACTGCTGTTTGTAATGTTTTGTTGCTTGGCAATCTCTTTGGAACTACATTGCTTGGCGGAGGAATAAATGTGTTATAACGTTATATTTTTTGTTGCTGGTGTTTTTTCTATGAATAAAATAAATATTAAAATGAATATTTTTATTAAGTAACTGTTTTATAAAAGCAATAAGCCCCTTGAGGACGTTTGTTTTACAGTGTATTATGTTTTACAGTGGATTTAGAACAGCTAAGGGGGGTTTAGGCGTCTTATTGCTTTAATAAATACAGGTGACTTGACTGGACTTTCTTCCTCTGACCTGTTTGCATTTAGATAGTGAAAAGCAAAGGCACAGTTTTCTGTAATTTAGTCATTTTCTTTCTGCTTTATATCTTTGGACCAGCAAGCTTATATTGTCCTACAACTCTTTTTTATATTATAACATGTAGGCCTGTTTACTTCACCTTTTTGACACACAATGTAGTTCATAGAAAAATAAGTTGTTTTGTTTTTTTGTTGTTTTTTTATTAACTTTGACTGGCTGGTAATATAGCAAAGTTTATAGGGACAGTTTCTAAAAAAAAAAAAAAAAAAAGTGCATATAGTTCAACATTAGGCTTCAGTATTTTGGGTAATTTGCATTAACATAAGACTGTTAAAAATAAAAAATAAAAATTGTTGGATCCTTAAAAAGAGATGGAGTTTGTTTGGTTTTAAATGTGAATCACAAAATATCCTCACTAATGAGGAAACATTAGGAAAATTATGATTAATATAATTACTGTGTGTCATGAGACCCATTTCTTTCCACAAGAACAAGCGTAATAAAAATATATTCCTGGGTCAGAAAACTAAATATAGCCTGACTAAAACCCCAACATCTGTGCAGATATATCCAACATATACTGTAAATATATGACTATTTCATGAATCAGTTTTTAATAGTGGTTAAATCAAAATATACCAAAATTACAATGAGTGACCTGCGCTTTATTATTTACACTCATTTATCAGATGATTTTATCCAGAGACTTGTGGAGCACAGTCTTGTACAGTCTTAAGGAGGCAATGATAGGAGAAATACAATACGAAACATTGTCCAGAAAAGTGCAAGCTAGAACAAGGAGGGAAATAAGAAATAGTGAGAAAAATAAGTTGTTTTTAAGTCACTTGCTTTACATGAGAAACTCATTCAGAGCTTTAACACAATCATCATTCACAAGCCGAAACCTGAGAAACAAATGATGATTTACATTTTTATAGCCTATATAGGTGATATGATGTAGCCTACATCCGCTTATGAAAACAAGTAAAACATTAATTCTGTGTATTGATGATGATGATGATGATTATAAGGCCAGAGATGAGAGTCACAGACAGACTCCGGATGATGTTCTTGTGCTTCAGTCGGCGCAAAACACCATCTGTGTCAAAGCCTCCCCTCCACCCTCACTGATGCTGATCTCATTAAAGTCTCTTTCAGACTGTTCGCTGAACACACAGAGGACGCCTTCACACTTTTACACTCTTTTACAGTAAAACTATCCGTCACATTTACCCGCAGCTTTTCCCCGCGGCTGATGCTCGCCTTGGGTTTGATCTGACGGAGGCAAAAGAAACATTTCCTCTTCGCGTATTTTAGTCTCTAATGAAAGCCCAGAACCTCTGCTTGCTGTCCACTTTGTTTTGACCGCGACAAACTATTGTATCGCTCCAGTTTTGGCCCAAATGTACGAGAAGAAAACACAAGAGTCCGCGGCTTGTGGACGCGCAGAGACAGCGAGCGGGCAGGTTGAGTCTACGAGGTTCTCATGTGTAGTTTAAGAGCGCAGCGCCGCGCGCGCTGATCATTGATCGCTGAAACCGTGTGTGAAAGCCTGCGGATCATCATCCGATCAGAGAGAGATGGCAGAAACCTCCCCCGCCCCGGCCAAAGCGCCCAAGAAGAAGTCCGCTACTGCGAAAGCCAAGAAAGCAGG
Source organism: Vimba vimba (assembly GCA_022828995.1). Lineage (NCBI taxonomy): Eukaryota > Metazoa > Chordata > Actinopteri > Cypriniformes > Leuciscidae > Vimba > Vimba vimba. The sequence goes on from CM040826.1 coordinate 349,271, forward strand.
TCCCGGCGTCGGCGAGCTGATCGTCAAAGCGGTGTCCGCGTCCAAGGAGAGGAGCGGCGTGTCTCTCGCCGCGCTGAAGAAGGCGCTCGCTGCCAGCGGCTACGACGTGGAGAAGAACAACTCCCGCGTCAAGATCGCCATCAAGAGCCTGGTGACTAAAGGCACTCTGGTGCAGGTCAAGGGAACTGGCGCCTCGGGCTCCTTCAAGCTCAACACGCAGCAAGCCGAGAGCAAGAAGAAGCCCGCGGCCAAGAAACCCGCCGCCGCCAAGAAGCCCAAGAGCGCCGCGGCAAAGAAGCCCGCAGCCGCTAAATCACCCAAGAAGGCCAAGAAACCCGCCGCCAAGGCCGCTAAGAAGGCGACGAAGAGCCCCAAGAAGGCGAAGAAGCCCACGGCCGCGAAGAAAGCCGCCAAGAGCCCGAAGAAGGCCAAGGCGGCGAAACCGAAGGCGGCAAAGCCTCAAGCCGCCAAGCCTAAAAGAGGAGCTCCCAAGAAGAGATGAACTCGCTGCTCCTCAACGGCTCTTTTCAGAGCCACCCACTGACCCGAGTAAAGAGCAGCACTATAAGGTTCATTAGTTAACAGGAACTAACAATGAGTAATACTGCATTTATTAATCATAATTAATATTAATTTAAACATTTACTAATACATGATTAAAATCAAAGGTTGTATTTGTTAACATTAGTTACTGCACTGTGAAAAACACGAACATATTAACTAACATTAACAAGGTTAATAAATATGTATTGTTCATTGTTAGATTGTGTTAGTTAATACATTATTAATGCTAACTAATGAACCTTATTGTACAGTGTTACCAGGGCCGTTTCTAGGCATAGGCAAACTAGGCGGTCGCCTAGGGCGCAAACAGCTGGGGGGCGCCAGTGAGAGCCCCCACCACACCAAGAGATTTTTTTCTCGCCCAAGCCAGTGGAAGAAAAATCCTTCTTTTTTTTACATTTCCGATAATGGAGCGTATTTGCACTAAGTGCCTGTCTTTATGGCAAAAAGACACCCACCACTAAATATCTACAGTGGCATAGGTCGTAAGACGTGAGATGTTTGAAAGTAGCTTTTGATGCGTTCGACTCGAGTTCATAAACATAAAGGTCTCTAGCGTTATATTTTGTCAACGAACTAAAATCGAAATTGTGATATGGCTTTGTGCCTTTATAAAACAGCACAAGACTTTAATTAAGTAGCCTATATAGGTATTCTGTTTGTGCTGCGTGATTTAGAGAAAAGTGCGCACTTTGCTCACGCGATCAGCATGGTGATCTGGTGTTTTTCTCCAAAATAAAAGCTCAAGGGTTTATTTCTTGCAAGTGAAGAAATTAGGACAAAAGTATTGTAATTTTCCTATACTATAGTGTAATGTGTTCAGAAAGTGATCACAGTTCAGATAAGATTTATAACAGTACAGAATATATATATATATATATATATATATATATATATATATATATATATATATATATATATATATATATATACAACAGAATTGTGACAATACAAACAAGCGAATAATATACATTTTTGTACTTTTACAATGTTGTACAAATATTTTTTTTTATTTTTTTTTTTTTTTATTGAAAACATTATATAAACAGTCACAATATAAAACGAATAAACAAAACAAAAAAGAGACAGGGGTATAACTAATCAGAAAAAAAATTACATATCAAAGGAAAAGATTAAAAGATTTACATATTTCAATTGTTTTTAAAGCCTTCTTGTTACATGAGTCAGAGATAGTCCCAAAGTAATGTTGGACTTCAGTAATCAAAACATAGAAAAGTGGTTTCTGACCTGAAAATGTACATTTATGTATATACAATTTTGTTAACAAAAAAGATTAATTAAGAATATTTTGTTTTTGTGTAATTGCTCATTTTTCCAATTAACAATTCCAAACAAAACATTTTCCCAAAGTAGAGAAAAAATGCTTATCAATGTTTTCAATAACAAAACGTGAAAAGTCTTTCCACAACAATTTAGAATAATGGCAAAGCCAAAACAAATGCACTATAGTCTCTGGGTGCTGTCCACAAAAAGAACAGTTTGCATTAACATTGAATTTCTTTAAGAAAGTATTAACGGGATATACACGATGGATAATTCGAAAGGAAACTTCACTTATCTTGTTAGTAATTAAGTATCTATTTGGAGTTAGCCAGACTTGACATTTGGAATAGAAACACATTCATTAAGAAATAATAGACGTATTGATCTATTAGAAGAAGAGGATGAAAAGCAATATTTCCCCACCACTGTAACTTTAGGATCTAAAGGAGGTAAAGAAGAGGGGCAGGGGATATGTTGAAACTGTCTAATAACTCCAGATGGTATGGCATCAAAAACAATAGCAAATTCTTTAGAGGTAATGGGAATGTTAAAACGATTAAGAAATTCTTCATAATTTAATAAATGTCCATGCGCATTAAACAACTGACTTACAAGCAAAATATCAGCCTCACACCAGCGCTGAAAGAAAAGAGATTTGTTTTTATACAGAACATCACGGTTATTCCATATAAAATTTTGTACGAATATTTAATTGGTTTCATCTCTTCTGTCAGCGTAATTAGGGAGGTTGGGCTTCGGAGGGAAATTCAGTGATTGGTTGAAATCTTCTCAGACTCTCAGCCAATGGGCGACTGGCTCTCTCGCTTAAAGGCAGTGTGTGGAGGCGCTGCTCTTCATTCTGATCTCTTCGACGGAAGGTTCTGGAAAGTCACTGTTAAAATGAGCGGCAGAGGCAAAACCGGCGGCAAAGCTCGAGCGAAGGCCAAGACTCGCTCGTCCAGGGCAGGGCTGCAGTTCCCCGTCGGCCGTGTCCACAGGCTCCTCCGCAAAGGCAACTACGCCGAGCGCGTCGGCGCCGGAGCGCCTGTGTATCTGGCGGCTGTGCTCGAGTATCTGACCGCGGAGATCCTGGAGTTGGCTGGAAACGCCGCTCGGGACAACAAGAAGACCCGCATCATCCCCCGGCACCTGCAGCTGGCGGTGCGCAACGACGAGGAGCTGAACAAGCTTCTGGGCGGAGTGACCATCGCTCAGGGCGGCGTGTTGCCCAACATCCAGGCCGTGCTGCTGCCCAAGAAGACCGAGAAGCCCGCCAAGGCCAAATGAGGCTCCAGCCTGGCTCTCTGACCCCCAAAGGCTCTTTTAAGAGCCACTCACTTCATCTCAAAGAGAGAGCATTTCTGTGTTCATGCTTATAAACGCTTTGTTTTAATGAAACGTATACATTGAAAACATAAAATTTAAAATAATAAAGACCAGACAAACAGATTGTCTATTTTAAACTTATGCCCCATAAATATTTGATGGGTAGTTAAGTTATGAGGGACACACTGGGATTTAAGGAGAGTATTTTAGAACAAATGAATCCAGCAATGTGAGAATAAAGCCGTTACACTGATTTTTCATTATTATTTTTTTATTAAACATTACAGAGCATTAAAGCAATACAGATAAACATGAAAGCAACAAAACAAATAAGACTAGATACACAGACACAAATAAGTTGCCAGAGCAATGGGGAAGAAAAAAATCACAATTTCCTGATTTATAAATAAATATCATTATTATTATTAATAATAAATAAAAATAAGTATTTCCCTAGGATTATTGAGAATTTTATAATTTGTGGAGAAGAGCAATAGGAATATTCACAGCATTGGATCTTGTCCAACCGTCTTTAGCTGTGGATCTATACAGAAAAATAAAATAAATATATAAAATCTATTTAAAAACAGAAATAGGCTGAATGTTGCTCTCCTTCTTCCAGCATTAGTTCTGTCTCTAACACAGGCTTCTTCAGCTGTGGATCTGCAGCTCATGTAGTTTGTAGTTTGGAATATTCAGTGCTTATATCTGTCAATGGTTCCTTAAATGATATAGCAGATTCATCCTCTATTAATCTATTTTGCTTTGCTATATTACTTCCACATTTTCTGAAGAACTTCCCTAATTCATATTTTAAAAGCTCCCCGTTCCGTCCATAAGCTTTCTGTGATTCAGCCCTTTCCCAGTAAATCTGGATTAGTTCAATAATCTGTTGCTTGGCCTTTTCATATTTAAGGAGCTGATTCATTTCCAGAGCGACGGTTTAGAGGCAGTAATTGCCATATTTTGCGACAAAATAACTGAAATATAAATGTCATTATGGCCAGTCCCTAAAATTAGGCTGTTGCTAATATTAATAGAGATATTATTCATGTTTTACAAATCAACCAATAATCAATTCTGGATTGCTTTGAACGGTCTTTGTTACTCCAGGTGTGCTGTATTACATCCGGATACTTTTCTCTGCAGATGTCAACTATGTGTGTCAAATTTATCCATAAATGCTACAATATTTGAATTTGAGGAAGGAAATGTAGGAATGTATGAGGAAAGCATTAACTGAACAAAAGCGTGTTGAGCGGGAAACCCTCCGCTTGTTTGAAAAGAGGAAACGCGCAGTCATTGGCTAGCAGTCATAAGCACACGTCACACACCAGCCAATCACAAGCCTCTGCATCATCGCTATGACACTTTGAGCGCGCGACGGTCCAACGCTATAAAAGCAGGCATGTCACAGAAAGCAGCATTTATTCCCGCGCCAGCAGGAGCGAGAGAGAAGAAACTGCAGCGATGGCAAGAACCAAGCAGACCGCTCGTAAATCCACCGGTGGCAAAGCCCCGAGGAAGCAGCTCGCGACTAAAGCAGCGCGGAAGAGCGCGCCCGCCACCGGCGGCGTCAAGAAGCCCCATCGGTACCGGCCCGGGACCGTGGCTCTGCGGGAGATCCGCCGCTATCAGAAGTCCACCGAGCTGCTGATCCGCAAACTGCCTTTCCAGCGGCTGGTGAGAGAAATCGCCCAGGACTTCAAGACGGACCTGCGCTTCCAGAGCTCCGCTGTCATGGCCCTGCAGGAGGCCAGCGAGGCTTATCTGGTGGGTCTGTTCGAGGACACCAACCTGTGCGCCATCCACGCCAAGAGGGTCACCATCATGCCCAAGGACATCCAGCTGGCGCGCCGCATCCGCGGAGAGCGCGCTTAAACCCGCCGCCCCCGCTGCTGTGCACGCGCGCTATACCCAACGGCTCTTTTAAGAGCCACATCACTTCCTGTAAACGAGTCTTATTTCCAGTGTATCGCCGAGTATAAAGCATCAGGGTCCGACAGCAGTGCAGGGGTTGATCTCGGGAATGCCAGATCTGAGCAGCTATGAGGGGAAACCGCATACAAAAAATGATATTTCCAGACTATCGCCTTACACTGTTTCCTAAAATATACAAGAGTCATTCCACCGAATCAAAATTAACTCTAAAATACATTTTTTTTTTTTTCTTAAGCAAAGTGTCACGCACATTAAGCAAACTATACATTAAAAATGTTTAATTAAAAATAAGTACATAGAAAACAACAACAAAACATTTGTTTCATGCCCTCACTCTGTCTCTGAACTTCACCATGAAATGTATTTACTGTATTAAAATCCAACTGATTTTTTTTTCTTTGCATTGTTGACTCCATGTCGAATCTATGCGTTAAATGTTCCTTTTTTTTTTTCATGAGAAAAAAATATTTGATCTAATATTTTAGATAAAATACACATTTTAGTTGTGATAAATTAAATTCATTCCCCCTCTGAAAAACTTGGATCATTCCACAAGACACATTTCCAACAGGAATTTGCATCATCTGGATCTTCTGAAGGCCAAAAGTTAGTCCTCTCATTTTAATTTCTGTATATTTGATGAAATTGTAAATATGCCTAAGGTGGTCCATCTCAACATACTGTCCTGTTACCTAAATTATTTCTTAGTTTTAGTTGATTTTAAAAATATGAACTTTTGGTAAGTCAGTAGAATCTGATCAGTGTCCTCATGCAACTTTATGCTTAAACTCAATCCTGTCACTTTCAGTCCTGTTGCTGAACTGTAGAATAACAGGAGTGAGTTACAGTAACAGGAGTGACTAGAGTCCTCTGGTTTGTTGATTTAATACTGTAAATATTAGTTGATATAACACTATTCACTTGAATTATGAGTTTTAAGGTTGCGATTGCTTAAATTGTAGACATTAGTATTATAGTTTTACAATGTGAACACATTACTCCAGGAGCCAGTCCACCACTGAGAGACTTAAACGCGTTATCTGTGTCTTATATTGTAGAAGAAGGAGAGAACTCTCACTATGCAGGAGCAGAAACACTCACGGCACATCGCAAGGGAAGGGGCCAAACTAGTTTCATTTTATTTCTAAAAAAATAAAGTTAAACCACTGTTTTTTTATCAGTTTTGTTTGGTCCATCATTTATACTATTGTTTAATAAATTCAATTATAAAAAAATGTATAAACTTGAGGTTTCGGTCTTTAAAATGAAAAAAAAAAAAAAGGCTTTGTTCTTATCAAAATACACCTTGTCTTAATAAATAGTGCTTTTTTTTTCCGTCACAAATATCAATTATTTGAACATATAACCAGCAATTTCTTTAAAATAAACAGTTTCTTGTGGGGAAAACAAATGAATTAATTGACATGCTTTTAAACATATTTCATATAAAACAAAGGAGAGGCTCCATCAGATCGGGGTGGCGGTTACATTCCCACGTGACCATGTGACGCTGCGCTGGTTTCTCTCAGGTCCTGTTAGCGAGTATAAAAGGCCTCCCTTCAATGCTCGAATCTATTCTTCGTCATCGTTTGAGCATCGCATCAATCCTGTGAAGCATCATGTCTGGAAGAGGCAAAGGCGGGAAAGGGCTCGGGAAAGGAGGCGCGAAGCGTCACCGTAAAGTTTTGCGCGATAACATCCAGGGAATCACCAAACCCGCCATTCGGCGTCTGGCGCGCCGCGGCGGCGTCAAGCGCATCTCCGGGCTGATCTACGAGGAGACCCGCGGTGTGTTGAAGGTGTTCCTGGAGAACGTGATCCGCGATGCCGTCACCTACACCGAGCACGCCAAGAGGAAGACCGTCACCGCCATGGATGTCGTGTACGCGCTGAAGCGGCAGGGGCGCACCTTGTACGGCTTCGGGGGATAAACGCCTGAAACACGAGAAACCGACGAACCCAACGGCTCTTTTCAGAGCCACACACTCCCGCACTTAAAGAGCCCATGATTTAGCAATGGCAGATACAAATAACTATGAAAGACTTAGTCTTTGTGCTCTATTAATGAACTCAAAAAAATGATACGTATTGATTTTATCAGTATATTTTCATGTTCTCTGCTAAAAACACTTAATATCGGAAATATATCTGAATTAAACAATGTTTATCCACTTACAGATGCTCAAATGTTTTATAAAATGGACCGAATCAGAAATGGTACCAAAGCAGAAGTGAATAAAACCAGATTATGGGCTCAATGGGCTTTTATTTGTTACTATTTCTAAACTATTTGCTACTAGTTAAAACGGTGAAATGAATTAATGAAGTTATGAGGAAAAGCTGTTTTTAAAGGTATTGACTGTTATTTCTCTCTTTCCTCCAAAACTCCTTCATTGTGGTTTTAATTACACGATTGTGCAGAATGTGTCTAGAACTGCTTATTTTTTCAAAATATCACTAAAATATATAAATAAATTAAAAGTGCGGGAAATGAAACAAAGGTAACTATGTCGTTCAAATATGGGGCGGTGGGCGGGGCTATTATTTAAGCGCCTGTGATTGGCCCTCGTTCCGCTCGTGATGCTTTGAGTTGTCCAATGAAACACAAGTTTATGGGTTCGGCCAATGACAACAGGCAATCAGAAGGTTTGAGTGTCTCCTCGTAAATTAGCATAGGGCAGTGAATAAAAGCCTCAGAGTCGCTCCTGAGTTCACACTGACTTTTCAGTTTTGCGAACATTCATTCTTCATTATGCCTGAACCAGCCAAGTCCGCGCCTAAGAAGGGCTCCAAGAAGGCCGTCACTAAGACCGCCGGGAAGGGCGGAAAGAAGCGCAGAAAGTCCAGGAAGGAGAGCTACGCCATCTACGTCTATAAAGTGCTGAAGCAGGTTCACCCTGACACCGGCATCTCCTCCAAAGCGATGGGCATCATGAACTCTTTCGTCAACGACATCTTCGAGCGCATCGCCGGTGAGGCGTCTCGTCTCGCTCACTACAACAAGCGCTCCACCATCACGTCGAGAGAGATCCAGACCGCCGTGCGTCTGCTGCTGCCCGGAGAGCTGGCCAAGCACGCCGTGTCTGAGGGCACCAAGGCCGTCACCAAGTACACCAGCTCCAAGTAGAGCCGAGGAGGCGCTCACACACACAAAGGCTCTTTTAAGAGCCACACACACACTCCTGGAAAAGAGCTGATTATGCTAGATGAGTAAATAATGGTATTTGTAAATATTAGCTAAAAACGTTCAATTGTAGTGGTCGTCACATGTACAGTTGTGGAGCTTTTGGCTTTCATCATGTGTTCGTGACACACACACACACACACACACACACACCCCTTGTTTATTGCGAATGTTCATAATTGTTGATGCAGAGCAATCGCACATGTGCCGGTCGCTTTCTCCTCAGCCAACTGCGTTTATGGTGTTCGTGAGAAAAGCGTCTCTATCAGATAAAATGGCGGATCTACAAAGAGCCTTTGGGTTACGACGAAATACGCGTTAATCTGTTTATTTGGGTTTGTCGGCACTGATAAGAAGCGCTGTTATAAATTTCCAGAGAAATTAAAGTAAATAACCAGAAAAGAATATTTCAGCTTCCTGAGATTCTCTGAGAGTTTGATGTATTAACTTCTCATAATCAGGTGTGGTTAACTTTCATTATACAAGGAGGGAAAGTAAACTGGTTATTAAACAGACAATAATAATTTGTGCATAAATATAAACATAGACAAATGTATATCATTAAAGTTTAATTTCAACCTGCCTATATTACTGAACTGAAAGCAAATAGAAATATGAAAATGCTCTGTATTGGTTCAATATTTATTAAATCTTTAACTGAGGACACTGATGTCTGTTTTCTAATCAATCAGTAGAACTGCTTTAGATTAGCAGAATATTGTACAGTAATCACTCATAGGTGCCATTGTGTCATAACTTTCATTTTCAATTAAATTAAATTACTCTCATGAATATTGTTTCAGTGAAAAACCTCCCTGACCTTTTCCCAGTAAATACATTTCTATGTTTTTCATCATGTTTGGTGCATTTAAAAAGACACTTTCTGAAGTGTGTAAATACATGTGGCTCATTCCTTTAGTTGAAAAAACAATACTGCATATTTTAGCAGCATGAAATGTTAATTAATTTGCATGCCACATGGTTTTCCATCAATAGACAATGTTAAAGGGATAGTTCACTTTGAAATAAAATTTTGGTATGTTTTAGCTTACCTCAAGGGCATCCAAGATGTAGGTGTCTTTTTTTCCGCAGTAGTTTCAATTTTGATATTTTTAGGTCAAACCATTCTTGTCTGTCAGTCATATAATGCAGGTCGATGGTCACTGTCTCAAAACACAAGCACAGAGTCCAAATTAAAACAATTCCCCATCGTCCAAATTAAACAATTCCCCATCGTAAGTACACATTGATGGCCTAAGACACGAAACGAGCGGTTTGTGTGAGAAAACAAACAGTATTTATATAATTTTTACCTCTAATAACACAGCCACGTCCAAGTGATCTGAAGGCGCGGGCGCTTCCTGCTGTGTGACGTGTGCGCAGACTGTTGCATAGATGTATATACTAGATGTCGCCTCGTTCCAATGAACTGCCGTAGCCAAGGCGGAATCTATTGTATCTATGCAGCAGTCTGCGCACACGTCACACAATAGGAAGCGCCCGCGCCTTCAGATCACTTGGACGTGGCTGTGTTATTAGAGGTAAAAACTATATAAATACTGTTCGTTTTCTCACATAAACCGCTCGTTTCGTGTCTTAGGCCATCAATGTGTACTTACGATGGGGAATTGTTTAATTTGGACGATGGGGAATTGTTTTAATTTGGACTTTGTGCATGCTCTTTGAGACAGTGACCGTAGACCTGCATTATATGACTGACAGACAAGAACTGTTTGACCTAAAAATATCAAAATTGAAACTACTGCGGAAAAAAAGACACCTACATCTTGGATGCCCTTGAGGTAAGCTAAAACATACCAAAATTTAATTTCAAAGTGAACTATCCCTTTAACTAACAAACACATAGATAATAATGATTAGTACTTAATGATAACATTATTTAAAACAGACTTAAAGCACTTGGCAATCAGTTTCCCTTGTCCTCAGTCGTGTTTTCTCAGCTTCACTTTAAAATAAAGGTTGCACAGGCTATATAATATACAACATATAAATCAGATCTTGAGTTTTCAGTTGTGGAGGTTTGGAGCGGTCACAATTCTATGACTGTGATAAATTATTATAACCCCTGTCAACCTTTGGTATGGTCATATCTTGATGAGATAATGGAGAAGGTAAGATGTCCTGTTGGAGATTTTAATGCACATCTTCCAATATGGTGGAGTGATCACAGCGAGACAAAGGGTGTTATAGTAGAAGAACGTTTTGAAAAGTACGAGTTGGTGTTAAATGCTGGAAGGCCGATATTGTGAGGAATACTGGCAGCCGTATAGATGTATTAATTGCCTCATCAAACTCAGCTAGAGTTGGTGAAGGGGATGTTATATACAGGGCTGCTCATAACTGGTGCACAGGTGCGCATGCGTGGGAAAGATGAACGATGCGATGAGCTTGAACAGACACATGCACGCACAATTATGTCATAATGCCTGTCTTATTTTATGTCTGTACCTGAATATAGTTAGACTTACCTGAAAAACATAAAGCACTACTTATTTCATGTGTGATGAGGACCGCTTGCAGGAGAAGTGTGAGTGCAGGATCTTCAGGTGCTGGTTATAGGCTCCTATACACTGGCTAGTGATCATTATCCAATGTTATGCAGGTTTGGTGGGGATTTGAGAAGAGAAGTGGAAAAGAATGTCCCTAGATACTTTAAAATATACAACATATATATTTCTAAATCTAAATAGCAGTTTTGAGTAGTACGAAGCATATACTTCTTCTCAGCTTCCTGAAAGGCGAAATTATACATGTGGGTATTAAATTAATTAGCCTGACCTATACTTGAAGAAAAGGAGGAAAGACATTACCAGCATGAAGATACACCTGAAGCAACTGGTGCCTTTCTGCCGGAGTACTGGAGAGGTTTTTGAAGTTGTGTTAAAATATCTTAAAATATGTGAGCTTACTTTCAAACCACATTGTCCAAAGATGAATGAGAGGACCACATTTAAGAATTAGGTCTGGATAGTGGAGAAGGAAGTGGTGTTTTGGTTTGACAGGGGTATCTAGGAAAATATCCACTTCCATCTGAAGATACGAGAACCTCGAGATAGGCTGCCCGATTGGAGTGAATCTTGGGTGCACAAACAAGCTCTACAATTTCCCTGAGCTTTACAGATACAAAGCACGACACAATCCCCTCGAAATAAATCAAATTTAACAGCATCTATAACGCTCTGACCCAGTGACAACCTTCTCACGCTGTTCTGATAGGCTTCTTGAGTCTTCAGAGGACCAATTTTTGTAGGCTCCCTTTCAAATTCGTTTCTATGTCATACAGTACCGACAGAAGTTCTTCCTTTTGCTTAAGTTTTCAGTAAATCCTCCCACAAAATGGGATCACAAGTTGTCACCTACAATTGCTATGACAGCCCCTTGCAGTTTCTCACCATCATCTATCTATAAATTACAGAAACGTCTGTCTGTCTGTGTGTCTGTCTGTGTGTGTGTGTGTGTCTGTGTGTTATTCGCATATCTCTCGAACCGTTAGTCCGATGGATTTCAAACTCGACAGGTGTCTTGCCATGGGCACGAGTAAGTGCAGTGCCAAGTTTGACATTGTTTCGATGAGAAATGCAAAAGATATCGTTAAATATATCAGTCAAAGAAGCCCCAAGAAGGTTGTGGTTTAAAAATAAACATTCTGACATAAACACTCAGTCAGCTACACTGTTTACTTCTGGATATTATAGTTTGGTTCCAAAACGTGATAAATCCATTTTGATTAATTTGAGTAAAAATGTGTTTTCTTTACCAAGAAACCAAACACACACAAAAACTGATTTTGCATGGGCACTTTGCACTGCTCCCTGAATCGACGCGCTTATTCATTTGTGGATGTAAACTGAATCTGTAAGTCAGCTATGCTGTTTACTTCTGAATATTATATTTCATTCTGGTGCACTTAACGTTATCGCTACTGTGTAATAGTAGCCTATGCTATTCACCAACTAAACATATCCTATTCAATGTGATCACAGTCTCTTTCACGGGCATCATTTGTAGTAACCTATAGAGCTTTTGCCGCTCTAGCCACTCTGGCTTTTGACCCTCAGAGAGAGGGTCGAAGAAAGCAGTGGAGCTTAAGTAGCTTGCAGTTCCCTGTGTATCCTGCTCCCTGAACCGTGTAGTTCAGTGTTCCACATTTATTGTATGTCATTATGTCAGTATCAGCATTTGCTTTCTACCATGCACAAATAAAAATGTCAGTGAACTTTTGCTGTGTAATTGTAACAATGAGCACTCAAACACACCAAACCAACAATTACTAAAAACACACACAAAAACTTTGCACACACTTTGCACTGCTCACTGAATCGACACGCTTATTCATTTGTGGATGTTAACTGAATCTGTAAGTCAGCTATGCTTACAGTATGCTTACTATACTAAACATATCCTATTCAATGCGTTCACAGTCTCTTTCACGGGCATCATTTGTAGTAGCCTATTCACAAACTGTTTGCTCAAGCATAGCGTTTTCTCGGAGTTCACTGTGTGCTTTCTACCATGCACAAATAAAAAAAGTCACTGAACTTTTGCTGTGCAATTGTAACAATGAGCACTCAAACACACCAAACCAACAATTACTAAAAACACACACAAAAACTGATTTTGCACGGGCATTTTGCACTAGTCCAAAATAATTCCAGATTCCTCAATATCCCTTAAATCATTCACAAGGCAAGAGAATACCAAGTCTTGGCCAAAAACAACTGTTCCCTGCAAAGCATCACTAACTGCATTGGATCTATAGAGGACCTATTATTTGGCAGAATTTCAGCCAAGGTAAGGTATACAGCCAGAAGTTTATGATCCAAGGGGATTTGCAACCTCAAAGGCATCCTGGTACAGAATTATGAAGAAAGAAGATGGAAACTGCTGAACAAGAGTGTTTTTCTTCAACTCTTACCATCCTGGACATCTTCCAGTATATCTGAATCTACAGCTTGCTGCATTTTAGTGGTGCTGTACTGTTGTCTAACTGATGGGTGACTTAAAAAGGCTTTAAGTGTATCTCTGACAAGTACATACTGACAGAAACACTTCTTTCCTTTGGCATTAATGGCTAGATAAATCCGAGTAGGCTCAACATGAAAGAAATTCCTCTTTAAAAAGTCTTCCAAGTTTGATCTGACCTCAACACATTCTGATTGTACATCTTCAACACATTTCCCTTGAGAGCCCTTCAACTATGGTTTGGATCCGGTCTCTAGGTATCTCAAGTTTATCATTTCTTGGTTAGCTTTAGCCAGTACATGTGCCATCCCGTGCTCATGTAATTCGTGGAATTTGTCTAACTGCTGATATTGTGGTGGCTGGCATGAGCATTTTTGCTTGCATTCTACTTATACACACACATATGGGTAAATGCATAAATTAATGCATATATTTGCTTTCCGTTTTCTTGCAGAGATACATATTGCTATATATATGGGTCATCTGCCTCTTCTTTGTGTATGATTCTGGCAGTGTAGACACTGCTAACCGTATTACTGCCCTCCACAAGTCAAAGTTTGCACTAAATTCTTACATACAATTCTGTGCCATGCAAGAACTGAAGAACTGCCTTGGAGATCAGTTTATGCTTGTCACTGTGTCCAAACAAAGAAAAAAACTGAAGAAGCCTTAACTCCTGCCAGTTTAACAAAAAAACATATTTATTTCTGCCTCAACTTTCTCCATTCCTGGAAAACATGCCCTACTGTTTCAAGACTCCCACATTCACACAAGCCAGAAACATGCTTTCCTACAATGTGTAGCAGAATGGGTTAAATCCACCAATTGGTTGATCATATGAATGCTCTTAGTCTATTAACTGCCCTTCCAAGTATAAAAGAGATGGTTTTGGCTACCTGGGGATGTGTCTTGGTATCGCCCTTGAGTGACGTCATCTGTTGCCGCCGTAGGTATGTGGCATGGCTGGGATAACTCCGTGCTCCTTGTGTTGTGCAGGCGTTGTCTAACTTGAGTTTTCCTATTAGTGCCAGGTTTAGACTTTAAGTTCTTGTCTTCCCGTCCGCTGTTTGCTGGCTGCTCACTCCTCACAGGTATGTTGTTTTCATAAAACAATTAAAAGATTGTTAAAATACAGGCAATATACACGCGCTACTATTTCCTTATTGCTAAATGCCCTTTTAATATTATGATCCTAAACTGCAACTGACTCCATTGTAGACCTTCTATTCCTAAAGCCATTCTGGATATCAGCAAAGAGTCCTCTGGTTTCTAAAATATATACTAGTCTGTTAGTTACCATGTCTTTAAGGCAAATAACCCTCTGCCCACACAGTATTAAACAAAGCTAAGATTTCTTCAAATACAATATCATCCAGATGTTTAAATAACTCATAGGACAGCCTCTCTCTCCCCGGGGTAGTATTTGCCCCAGACACAATCGCATCATTCAACTCTTGTATAGTAAAAAACAGATTAATAGGATTTGCATTTTCTAAACTCCTCTCCAGCTTCCACTGATTAACTTTCATCAATTCAGCCCTCTTCCTACACCTCTCAACCCCCATTCTCTCTGATCTATGCACTGCTTGAAAACTCTCCACACAGATGTCTGCTTTTTCCTAATTGGAAACTGCTACCCTATTATACCCTTCTGTAACACTGGTATCGATCTTCTTTTATATACCCCTGACATTCTAGGTATGGTAGCACTTTATTTTACAGTGTCCCTGGTATCAAATCAAAAGCATGCACATCCAAAGCAATATGTTGCTCAAATTGGGTGCTCGAAACGTCACCACATGTGAGTTTTCACATTTTTGGAGCTATGGTGTGCCAACATGTTCCCCCCTTTTTTACAGTGTCCCTGTTACACATGTTACATGTAGTTACTAAAGTAATAACTATAAAGTATGCTAAATGACATGCTGTAACAACATATCAGTAAGGCGACCCTCCGCGAGCCAATTCCACGCTAGCACTCTGCAAGCTTCTTGACGTTTTAGCGCACTAGAGACGGCTCACCCCCGATGCTGTTATTATTGCCGCTGGTGACTTTAATCAGTGCAATTTACGGACAGTGCTTACCAAATACTACCAATATGTGAACATTCCCACCCGCGATAAAAACAAACTACACAATGTTTACAGCAACATACGTGATGCATACAGGGCTGCACCCCACCCCTATTTTGAACTCTCAGACCACATCTCTTTGTTTCTGTACCTGGCATACAGACAAAGACTCAAACAAACCCTGTCATCAAACAGGTTAAGCATTAGACTCCCCGGATTGAGGTTGTTTTGCTCTGACAGACTGGGATGTGTTTAAAGCTGCAGCCACTCAGGAGGACTTTTCTGTCAACATTCAGGACTATACTAGGTATCTTAGCACTGATGTTGATAACATCATACCCACCATAGAAGTCAGGAAGTTCCCCAATCAGAAGCCCTGGATAAACAGTTATGTACACCACATGATGCGTGCTGGATCTTTTGCATTTACATCTGGCAATGAGAGAGAATACAAAGCTGCAAAGTATAGACTGAGAAGAGCCATAACAGTGGCTAAGAAACAGTATAGAGAGAAGCTGGACAGTTTCTACTCTACTGCTGACACCGGGCGGATGTGGCAAGGCCTGCAGCACATCACAGACTTCAGAACCATCACGAGCACTATCACCTCCTCAGACAGCCTGCCGGATGACTTAAACACCTTTTTTGCCTGCTTTGAGACCCCCAGTGTAAATACAGAGAGGAGTCATACACACATTTGGACCAGTCAACTCTCCTCCCCCCCTCTTACTGTCTCATCAGCTCTTACGGTACAGCACTGAGGAGGATTAACCCCCGCAAGGCAGCAGGGCCAGACAACATCCCTGGGCAGGCCCTCAGAGCTTGTGCTACTGAGCTGACTGATGTATTCACATCTATCTTCAACCTTTCCCTCAGTCAGAGCACCGTTCCCACTTGCTTCAAAACCACAACTATTGTCCCCCTTCCCAAGAAGAGCCCGCTGACCTGCCTGAATGACTATAGACCGGTAACACTCACTCCAATCATCATGAAGTGTTTTGAGAGAGTGGTGCTGGCTCACATTCAGAGCAGTATGCTGGACATACTGGACTCCCTGCAGTGTGCATACCGTTCCAACAGGTCCACCTCGGATGCCATTGCTGATGCCCACCATATTTCCCTCTCTCATCTGAAAGATAAGGACACATATATTAGGATGCTATTTATTGATTATAGCTCGGCTTTCAATACGGTCATCCCTCATAAACTCACTCACAAACTGTTTGTACTTGGACTACATCCCACACTTTGTGACT
Source organism: Vimba vimba (assembly GCA_022828995.1). NCBI lineage: Eukaryota > Metazoa > Chordata > Actinopteri > Cypriniformes > Leuciscidae > Vimba > Vimba vimba. The sequence continues at coordinate 365,882 of CM040826.1, forward strand.
AGCTCCCAGACTTCCTGACTGGCAGATCGCAGTCTATCCAGATTGGAAATAGGCCACTATCACAACAAACATTGGCACCCCACAGGGGTGTGTTCTCAGTCCCATCCTCTACACACTGTTCACACATGACTATGTCACCTCCCACAAGGACAACATCATCCTGAAGTTCGCTGACGACACCGTAGTGATAGGACGCATCACTGGCGGGGATGAAGCAGCCTACAGGAGCGAGGTGGCCAGTCTTATAACATGGTGTGAGGACAACAACCTTACCCTCAACACAGACAAGACAAAGGAGATGATAGTGGATATGAGGAAAAAGAGGAGAACTCATCAGCCACTGCTTATCTGAGAGTAGAAGTAGAGGGGGTGAGTAGTTTTAAATATCTGGGGGTCCACATCTGTAAGGACCTCACCTGGACACTCAATACCACCCAGTTGGTTAAGTACTTCCTGAGGAGACTGAGGAAGTTTGGCATGTTGACCAAGATCCTCAACAACTTCTACAGCTGTGTTGTGGAGAGCGTCTTGACCAGCTGCATCACCGTGTGGTATGGAAACACTACTGTGAGGGACCGCAAACGTCTGCAGAGAATTGTGAAGATCATCAGGACTCCACTGCCTTCTCTGCAAGCCATCTACCATCGCAAAGTCCACAGGAGAGCTGCTTCCATCCTTAAGGACCTCATCCACCCCCAGCATGGACTCTTCACACTTCTACCCTCGGGAATAGAAGGTATAGAAGTGTGAAATGCAGGACTTCTAGATTGAGGAACTCCTTCTACCCTTCAGCTATCAGACTCTTAAACAGATAGCCAGTGGATACAGATCAGTCTCATCTATCTCATAGAAAAAAAAAAATCATTGTACAGGGAAACTTGCTTTCCTCACTGTGCATAAGACAATAAACGCTTTGACTTGACTTAACAAAAGACAGAAATGACTCCTTACTAAGAATCAACATGTCAGATGGAGATGCAGATGGTAAATTTGGCACAGTGAAATGAAAGCTCTGGAGATTGAGCGGTGTTAGGATGCCAGATTCCTAACACCGCTCAATCTCCAGAGCTTTCATTTCTGCTTTCTCTAGACACTCTCTGAACTGCCTCTGCATATGTCACCTTGTTCTGATCCTTCACAACCAGCACCCGCCTAGCCTGAACAAAGCGCTCACAAACGTGAAACCCTGCTGCATGATCCCATCACAATAGGGGTTATGCGGAGCGCCCAGCGTTCGAACCGGAAAACAGGTCTAAGCATTTCCGCTTTTCACTTCCGTACACATCTGCAGCGGTAGGTGATCTCTGAGGTAAGAGACCGGGGACCCGACCCCCCGAGGGAGCTGGGTTATGCAGCACTACCGGTAACTACCGGTAAGAAGTACGGGTGTGCTCGGGGAGAGGGACCGAGCACACCCGGCCACACCGAGACCTCGGACGAGAATGGGAAGGGGCGCCGCGGGTAAATAATATATAATTGAAGGTTTGACCAGCATAAACACACAGGACATCGTAGAAATTATACTGTTGCTACTATAAACCCATCGTATTTTAATCGTCTGTGAGCAAAAATAAAAGGCTAAACTACTGATAGCATACAAGTATAGTTACTTATAGTTACTATAAATATATATAGCATGCTTATAGTTACCTAAAGCTATATCATGTGCCATTAGCAAAAGCTACATATACTAACATACATAGCCTACCTTTATAATTATGAATAAATGAGGAGGCGTAAAACTTATGCCGCATTCCAGGCAACCTGTAACCCGTGTTTTTCCAACTCGTAACTGGGAGTACAGCGATCTAGTACGAGTTCACGTGTGGGAAGTCACGGGTTTGACTGCCGTTCCAGTGCACTTTCACAGGTGTAAGGTTGGAAAAACACGGGTTACAGGTTGCCTGGAACGCGGCATTAAACCCCTTGCCTAGCAGAGTACTCGGTGCTCTGGACGTCTGTTTGACAATACGGTGTCCATCGGAATTTTTTTTATTTTATTTTATTGAACAATTATTCATGTACAAACAATATGGCAGTATTAGTAAATCTTTACATAAAAATGTATATTAGGGGCAGCTCCTGTAAACACCGGCTTTAGAAGGTCGCCATCACTACGCTGTGTTTACCTCAGTAGCTGATAGCCGGAAGTAGTTAAGCCCGTTTTGTAGAACCCGGAAGTATGTTGCGCATAACCCCTATTAGGGCTTTTAGGAGCTTAGGAACAGTTACTTGTGCTCAACGAGCAGCGGGTGCTGCCGTGAGCCCCTCCCCCGTCCAAAAGCACTCACAGGCGGTCAGTCTCTCAGTAGCCTCAGCAGTCCCAGCCTGCAGTCAGAGCAGAGAGGAGACACGCACCACTCCGCGTCCACGCTGCAAACGAATCGCGCATCCGCATGACCGCCACCGTTCCCACCCTGGCTTACAGAGCGGGGTGTAAATGTAAATGTTACTTCACTCACTCTCACACAAAAATAAATCACTGCATTTGATTTCACATAGCTTTATTCACTCTAGTCTAGTCTCTTGCCAGTCTAGTCTATCTGTTATCAATCTCGATATCTATTTATTTAGGCCTATACTTCAAAACCCAAACAGTCTTTTTAAAGATTATCCCCATCTCAGCCCTAGCCAATAATATTTTAACTGCTAGGCAGTGCACATAGCTAACTACCCTTCTGCCTTTTTCACCGTGTTGCAACACCCACGCGATTAAGACTCACACACACACACACACTCACTCACTCACTCACTGACAAAGGACTACAATCGTTAAGTCTTAAAATAAAATCTGCATTGCCTGCAAAATTGTTATTTTGTTCGTTGTATTAAAGATTGTGCCTAAGTCCCGACTGATTAGCCCCCGATACTAGTCTCTCAAGATAGCCGCACACATCGTTACATCATAGCCTAAACTTTATTGAAAACACAACTAATCCACATCCAAATTATTTAAAAACCAAACAAAAATGGAGAGATTTCTAGTGAGGACCAACAAGGCAACCGACACACCACCAACTGCAAAAAAGCTTCGAAGGTACGATGAAGCATACCTGCAGTTTGGGTTTAGAGTCCCGGCTGATCTGAGGCCTCAGTGTGTCCTGTGTGCCGAGGTGCTGGCAAACGACAGCATGAAGCCCTGCAAACTAAAAAGGCACCTCGAAACAAAGCATGCTGGCATTAAGGATAAACCGGCTGAATATTTTTAAAAAAAAGCTTGATGGCCTCCATCAGCAACAGGCAACCATTTCAGTGCACAGCACTGAGTCTAAACAGTGTTTGGAGGCATCATATGTAGTGGCCAAAAGAATAGGTAAACTGGGTAAACTGCATACAATTGACGAGACTCTCATTTTGCCGGCAGCGCAAGACATGTGCAAAATAATGATAGGAGATAGTGCAGCAGCCAAACTCGGTGCAATACCCCTGTCCAATGACACAGTCGCTAGGAGAATTGTAGACATGTCCAATGATATCAGAGAGCAACTGATAGAGTTCATAAAAAAGAGTCCTTACTGCGCGCTGCAGCTGGACGAACCCACTGATATTGCTGGGCAGGCACAGCTCCTCACCTATGTCAGGTATCTGCGGGACAAGGCGATTGAGGAGGATGTCCTGTTTTGCCGGCCTCTTCAGTCGCACACTACAGGAGAAGCCATCTTCAATGTCCTTGATGTTTTTATCTGTGAAAATGGTTTGGCATGGGACCGATGCATTGGCCTATGCACGGATGGTAGGCAGGCAATGACGTGAGCGTGGCCTAGCTGCTCGCGTTCAGCAAGTAGCTCCATTTGTGAAATGGACACATGGTCCATCACGAAGCACTAGCTGCTAAAACGTGCCGGTTCTCTTTGACTTCATGCTGAGCCAATCCGTGAAAATGATAAATCTCATCAAATCCCGGCCGCTAAACTCTGGCTTGTTTGAGGTCCTCTGCCAGGAGATGGGGTCAGGGCACGAGCAGCTGCTTCTGCACACTGAAGTTCGCTGGCTCTCCAGGGGACGGGTGCAGTGTTGTGTGTAACGGTACAGTAACGTAACTACTTTTTTAGGTAAAAAGTAGTGTAACGCGCTACTACTGAATTTTTGGTAACGAAACGTAGTTCCTTTTGAAATTCGGCGCAACGTTACTTTTCCCATGGATAGATTTGACAGCGACACTGCCTCAGCTGCGTGCTTGAGAGAAGAGAACTGTTGAGAACTGAAGAGAACTGTTACTATGGTAGTCTTCTACCAACCCTGAGACCCTGATGTCAAGGACGCTCGCACTCCAAAATGGACTGTCAAGGATGACAGCAGACCTACCGGGTGTAATTGTACAGGTAAGCCAATTCGTAATAGCCTATCTAAAAGTTAGTAGCTACAGGCCTACGTGTTGTATCCTCCTAGTCATTAAAGAAAATGATTTAGTTTTATATTTATGTTTAAATAAAAAAAAAAAAAAAATGTGCAGTATATCGGGAGACAAATGGAGTAGGCAGACATGATTTTGACCACTTTATTAAGTTTGTTTTTGTAGAAAACCTTTCTTTAAAGTGAATTTCGTTTTGTATTAATTGTATCTTAATTTGAGTCAATGTTTTATCAACCAATTGCCTGAATTTAATAAATAATAAGTAAATTAAAGAAAACGATTTAGTTTCATATTTATGTTTAAATAAAATAAAAATAAAAAATTATTTAATCTATGTTGATTATATGAAAAGTGAAAAGCATGAGTAAAGATCATAATTTTGCGCAATATATCGGGAGACAAATGGAGTGGGCAGACATGATTTTGACCACTTTATTAAGTTTGTTTTTGTAGAAAGCCTTTCTTTAAAGTGAATTTCGTTTTGTATTAATTGTATCTTAATTTTAATCAATGTTTTATCAACCAATTGCCTGAATTTAATAAATAAGTAATATAGCATGCAATATAGGCCTAATCATGACATGGAGGCACCAGCGTGTGAACTGGAGCACGTCTCATAGGCTACTGTAAATGAACCGAAACTCAGATAAGCTACTTGCCTCACAGACCTGAGAAATATATAGAAAGCTTGAAATGTGTACTTTTAAACAAAATATATTTTTTTCTCTCAAAATCTCTTTTTTTTCTCCTACTCCCTTGATAGAGTTGATATACGACTCGTATGTCTGAAAACTAAGCTTATGTCTTCTATATCATTTTGTCCTAGGCTATCAACACGCGATTGGAGAGCAGGGAAGCTTTATTCGCTGCGTTGACGTTGCCGAAATTTAAAGTGACTACCCCATGATGCAGAGCCGGCTGAGAATAAAAACAGAGAAGTTGCCGCACACAGCAGCGCCAATGAGAAATACTTTTTTCCTTTTGAAATTGATACTATTTTTTATAATAATGAACACAAAAGAAATACATGTTATGTCCTCCATAGTATAACTTTATGTCTACACATTTAGGAACAGATATTGGGTTCTGCCCAAAGTCAAGCAACATAAAAGTAACGTAAAAGTAACGAGTAACATAAAAAGTTACTTTCCAAAGGGGGTAACTAAGTAAAGTAACGGATTACTTTTTTAAAAACAGTAACGAGTAACGAGCAAACACTACTTTTTAAAAGTAACTTCCCCAACACTGGACGGGTGTTACAGCGGTTGTATGAGCTGCGAGAGGAGGTAAAGTGTTTTTTGACAGAAATCAAATCAGATCTGGCGAAGCATCTGGATGACACTATGTGGCTTGCGTCTCTGTCCTATTTGGTCGATATATTTGACCGCTTGAACAGCCTCAACCTGTCTTTGCAAGGCCGCGAAACTCATATTTTGCTCCTTGCAGACAGAGTGGACGCCTTCACACAAAAACTTAACCTCTGGCATGGCATCAGTCGAGGGAACTGCGACATGTTCCCCAGCCTTGCAGACTGTATCACTGATGCAGGCACGCCACACAATTTCTCCTCTCTATTTCAATCCGCGTCTGAGCACCTGTCAGCAATGAGAAAACAATTTGCAACGTATTTTAAAGAGGATTATAAAACGGTTAGTTCCAATCCTTGATTCTGATTGGTCAATAGCTGTGCTTTATTCACGATAAAACACGGCTATGACCGCTTCACCCAACTGTTCAATGTATCACTACACAACACCCCCAGCAACCACTCTTAGTAACCTAAAGACATGTTTGAATCCGCTTCGCGTCGTGCCTAACAACGCCCTTCAGCCGTTACTTATTCACGATACAGCACTTGTCTCGAGTACCTTATTGCTTACTTATCGCTCTTTTGCGTGGGTTCGAGATCCATTTGTGTGCACAGCAAACGAGCTGTCAATTGATAATTGCAGGAACAGTTTATTGAGCTGAAGAGTGACAGTAGACTGAGGGAGCTCTTCACCTCCTGCCCTCTTTCCTCATTCTGGGCAGCACTGATGCAGGAATACCCTCAACTCTGTGGCGTCACCTTATAGACTCTCCTCCCTTTCAGGATTCTCAAAAGTGACTGCACACTGCATACTGATAAAAGAAAATTGGAAAAAACAAGGACTTTTCCAGCACAGAACATCAATTGGTCACCCACCTGCCTCTACAAATGTGTCAGCTTTATGGTTTGGCTTCATACCTACAGATTGTGCTTTCAAGGAAATGATGTCACTTCTTGCAAGTCATGTGATTTAGGGAATATGCTGAAGGTCCTAAAGGGCAAGTATCAATGTAATTTAATTATTTTTCACATTATGCATCACATTGAATTGTATTTCATGTCAAAGAAAACAAGCATATACTACTACTCAAAACTGCTATTTAGATTTAGAAATATATATGTTGTATATTTTAAAGTATCTAGGGACATTCTTTTCCACTTCTCTTCTCAAATCCCCACCAAACCTGCATAACATTGGATAATGATCACTAGCCAGTGTATAGGAGCCTATAACCAGCACCTGAAGATCCTGCACTCACACTTCTCCTGCAAGCGGTCCTCATCACACATGAAATAAGTAGTGCTTTATGTTTTTCAGGTAAGTCTAACTATATTCAGGTACAGACATAAAATAAGACAGGCATTATGACATAATTGTGCGTGCATGTGTCTGTTCAAGCTCATCGCATCGTTCATCTTTCCCACGCATGCGCACCTGTGCACCAGTTATGAGCAGCCCTGTATATAACATCCCCTTCACCAACTCTAGCTGAGTTTGATGAGGCAATTAATACATCTATACGGCTGCCAGTATTCCTCACAATATCGGCCTTCCAGCATTTAACACCAACTCGTACTTTTCAAAACGTTCTTCTACTATAACACCCTTTGTCTCGCTGTGATCACTCCACCATATTGGAAGATGTGCATTAAAATCTCCAACAGGACATCTTACCTTCTCCATTATCTCATCAAGATATGACCATACCAAAGGTTGACAGGGGTTATAATAATTTATCACAGTCATAGAATTGTGACCGCTCCAAACCTCCACAACTGAAAACTCAAGATCTGATTTATATGTTGTATATTATATAGCCTGTGCAACCTTTATTTTAAAGTGAAGCTGAGAAAACACGACTGAGGACAAGGGAAACTGATTGCCAAGTGCTTAAAGTCTGTTTTAAATAATGTTATCATTAAGTACTAATCATTATTATCTATGTGTTTGTTAGTTAACATTGTCTATTGATGGAAAACCATGTGGCATGCAAATTAATTAACATTTCATGCTGCTAAAATATGCAGTATTGTTTTTTTCAACTAAAGGAATGAGCCACATGTATTTACACACTTCAGAAAGTGTCTTTTTAAATGCAACAAACATGATGAAAAACATAGAAATGTATTTACTGGGAAAAGGTCTGGGAGGTTTTTCACTGAAACAATATTCATGAGAGTAATTTAATTTAATTGAAAATGAAAGTTATGACACAATGGCACCTATGAGTGATTACTGTACAATATTCTGCTAATCTAAAGCAGTTCTACTGATTGATTAGAAAACAGACATCAGTGTCCTCAGTTAAAGATTTAATAAATATTGAACCAATACAGAGCATTTTCATATTTCTATTTGCTTTCAGTTCAGTAATATAGGCAGGTTGAAATTAAACTTTAATGATATACATTTGTCTATGTTTATATTTATGCACAAATTATTATTGTCTGTTTAATAACCAGTTTACTTTCCCTCCTTGTATAATGAAAGTTAACCACACCTGATTATGAGAAGTTAATACATCAAACTCTCAGAGAATCTCAGGAAGCTGAAATATTCTTTTCTGGTTTCATTTACTTTAATTTCTCTGGAAATTTATAACAGCGCTTCTTATCAGTGCCGACAAACCCAAATAAACAGATTAACGCGTATTTCGTCGTAACCCAAAGGCTCTTTGTAGATCCGCCATTTTATCTGATAGAGACGCTTTTCTCACGAACACCATAAACGCAGTTGGCTGAGGAGAAAGCGACCGGCACATGTGCGATTGCTCTGCATCAACAATTATGAACATTCGCAATAAACAAGGGGTGTGTGTGTGTGTGTCACGAACACATGATGAAAGCCAAAAGCTCCACAACTGTACATGTGACGACCACTACAATTGAACGTTTTTAGCTAATATTTACAAATACCATTATTTACTCATCTAGCATAATCAGCTCTTTTCCAGGAGTGTGTGTGTGGCTCTTAAAAGAGCCTTTGTGTGTGTGAGCGCCTCCTCGGCTCTACTTGGAGCTGGTGTACTTGGTGACGGCCTTGGTGCCCTCAGACACGGCGTGCTTGGCCAGCTCTCCGGGCAGCAGCAGACGCACGGCGGTCTGGATCTCTCTCGACGTGATGGTGGAGCGCTTGTTGTAGTGAGCGAGACGAGACGCCTCACCGGCGATGCGCTCGAAGATGTCGTTGACGAAAGAGTTCATGATGCCCATCGCTTTGGAGGAGATGCCGGTGTCAGGGTGAACCTGCTTCAGCACTTTATAGACGTAGATGGCGTAGCTCTCCTTCCTGGACTTTCTGCGCTTCTTTCCTCCCTTCCCGGCGGTCTTAGTGACGGCCTTCTTGGAGCCCTTCTTAGGCGCGGACTTGGCTGGTTCAGGCATAATGAAGAATGAATGTTCGCAAAACTGAAAAGTCAGTGTGAACTCAGGAGCGACTCTGAGGCTTTTATTCACTGCCCTATGCTAATTTACGAGGAGACACTCAAACCTTCTGATTGCCTGTTGTCATTGGCCGAACCCATAAACTTGTGTTTCATTGGACAACTCAAAGCATCACGAGCGGAACGAGGGCCAATCACAGGCGCTTAAATAATAGCCCCGCCCACCGCCCCATATTTGAACGACATAGTTACCTTTGTTTCATTTCCCGCACTTTTAATTTATTTATAGATTTTAGTGATATTTAAAAAAAAAAAGCGGTTCTAGACACACATTCTGCACAATCGTGTAATTAAAACCACAATGAAGGAGTTTTGGAGGAAAGAGAGCAATAACGGTCAATACCTTTAAAAACAGCTTTTCCTCATAACTTCATTTATTCATTTCACCGTTTTAACTAGTAGCAAATAGTTTAGAAATAGTAGCAAATAAAAGCCCATTTGAGCCCATAATCTGGTTTTATTTTCTGCATTTTCACTTCTGCTTTGGTACCATTTCTGATTCGGTCCATTTTGTAAAACATTTGAGCATCTGTAAGTGGATAAACATCGTTTAATTCAGATATATTTCCGATATTAAGTGTTTTTAGCAGAGAACATGAAAATATACTGATAAAATCAATACGTATCATTTTTTTGAGTTCATTAATAGAGCACAAAGACTAAGTCTTTCATAGTTATTTGTATCTGCCATTGCTAAATCATGGGCTCTTTAAGTGCGGGAGTGTGTGGCTCTGAAAAGAGCCGTTGGGTTCGTCGGTTTCTCGTGTTTCAGGCGTTTATCCCCCGAAGCCGTACAAGGTGCGCCCCTGCCGCTTCAGCGCGTACACGACATCCATGGCGGTGACGGTCTTCCTCTTGGCGTGCTCGGTGTAGGTGACGGCATCGCGGATCACGTTCTCCAGGAACACCTTCAACACACCGCGGGTCTCCTCGTAGATCAGCCCGGAGATGCGCTTGACGCCGCCGCGGCGCGCCAGACGCCGAATGGCGGGTTTGGTGATTCCCTGGATGTTATCGCGCAAAACTTTACGGTGACGCTTCGCGCCTCCTTTCCCGAGCCCTTTCCCGCCTTTGCCTCTTCCAGACATGATGCTTCACAGGATTGATGCGATGCTCAAACGATGACGAAGAATAGATTCGAGCATTGAAGGGAGGCCTTTTATACTCGCTAACAGGACCTGAGAGAAACCAGCGCAGCGTCACATGGTCACGTGGGAATGTAACCACCACCCCGATCTGATGGAGCCTCTCCTTTGTTTTATATGAAATATGTTTAAAAGCATGTCAATTAATTCATTTGTTTTCCCCACAATAAACTGTTTATTTTAAAGAAATTGCTGGTTATATGTTCAAATAATTGATATTTGTGACGAAAAAAAAATCACTATATATTAAGACAAGGTGTATTTTGATAAGAACAAAGCCTTTTTTTTTTTTTTTTTCATTTTAAAGACCGAAACCTCATGTTTATACATTTTTTTTATAATTGAATTTATTAAACAATAGTATAAATGATGGACCAAACAAAACTGATAAAAAAAACAGTGGTTTAACTTTATTTTTTTAGAAATAAAATGAAACTAGTTTGGCCCCTTCCCTTGCGATGTGCCGTGAGTGTTTCTGCTCCTGCATAGTGAGAGTTCTCTCCTTCTTCTACAATATAAGACACAGATAACGCGTTTAAGTCTCTCAGTGGTGGACTGGCTCCTGGAGTAATGTGTTCACATTGTAAAACTATAATACTAATGTCTACAATTTAAGCAATTGCAACCTTAAAACTCATAATTCAAGTGAATAGTGTTATATCAACTAATATTTACAGTATTAAATCAACAAACCAGAGGACTCTAGTCACTCCTGTTACTGTAACTCACTCCTGTTATTCTACAGTTCAGCAACAGGACTGAAAGTGACAGGATTGAGTTTAAGCATAAAGTTGCATGAGGACACTGATCAGATTCTACTGACTTACCAAAAGTTCATATTTATTTTTAAAATCAACTAAATCTAAGAAATAATTTAGGTAACAGGACAGTATGTTGAGATGGACCACCTTAGGCATATTTACAATTTCATCAAATATACAGAAATTACAATGAGAGGACTAACTTTTGGCCTTCAGAAGATCCAGATGATGCAAATTCCTGTTGGAAATGTGTCTTGTGGAATGATCCAAGTTTTTCAGAGGGGGAATGAATTTAATTTATCACAACTAAAATGTGTATTTTATCTAAAATATTAGATCAAATATTTTTTTCTCATGAAAAAAAAAAAGGAACATTTAACGCATAGATTCGACATGGAGTCAACAATGCAAAGAAAAAAAAATCAGTTGGATTTTAATACAGTAAATACATTTCATGGTAAAGTTCAGAGACAGAGTGAGGGCATGAAACAAATGTTTTGTTGTTGTTTTCTATGTACTTATTTTTAATTAAACATTTTAATGTATAGTTTGCTTAATGTGCGTGACACTGCTTAAAAAAAAATAAATAAAAAATTGTATTTTAGAGTTAATTTTGATTCGGTGGAATGACTCTTGTATATTTTAGGAAACAGTGTAAGGCGAAAGTCTGGAAATATCATTTTTTGTATGCGGTTTCCCCTCATAGCTGCTCAGATCTGGCATTCCCGAGATCAACCCCTGCACTGCTGTCGGACCCTGATGCTTTATACTCGGCGATACACTGGAAATAAGACTCGTTTACAGGAAGTGATGTGGCTCTTAAAAGAGCCGTTGGGTTTGGCGCGCGTGCACAGCAGCGGGGGCGGCGGGTTTAAGCGCGCTCTCCGCGGATGCGGCGCGCCAGCTGGATGTCCTTGGGCATGATGGTGACCCTCTTGGCGTGGATGGCGCACAGGTTGGTGTCCTCGAACAGACCCACCAGATAAGCCTCGCTGGCCTCCTGCAGGGCCATGACAGCGGAGCTCTGGAAGCGCAGGTCCGTCTTGAAGTCCTGGGCGATTTCTCTCACCAGCCGCTGGAAAGGCAGTTTGCGGATCAGCAGCTCGGTGGACTTCTGATAGCGGCGGATCTCCCGCAGAGCCACGGTCCCGGGCCGGTACCGATGGGGCTTCTTGACGCCGCCGGTGGCGGGCGCGCTCTTCCGCGCTGCTTTAGTCGCGAGCTGCTTCCTCGGGGCTTTGCCACCGGTGGATTTACGAGCGGTCTGCTTGGTTCTTGCCATCGCTGCAGTTTCTTCTCTCTCGCTCCTGCTGGCGCGGGAATAAATGCTGCTTTCTGTGACATGCCTGCTTTTATATCGTTGGACCGTCGCGCGCTCATAGTGTCATAGCGATGATGCAGAGGCTTGTGATTGGCTGGTGTGTGACGTGTGCTTATGACTGCTAGCCAATGACTGCGCGTTTCCTCTTTTCAAACAAGCGGAGGGTTTCCCGCTCAACACGCTTTTGTTCAGTTAATGCTTTCCTCATACATTCCTACATTTCCTTCCTCAAATTCAAATATTGTAGCATTTATGGATAAATTTGACACACATAGTTGACATCTGCAGAGAAAAGTATCCGGATGTAATACAGCACACCTGGAGTAACAAAGACCGTTCAAAGCAATCCAGAATTGATTATTGGTTGATTTGTAAAACATGAATAATATCTCTATTAATATTAGCAACAGCCTAATTTTAGGGACTGGCCATAATGACATTTATATTTCAGTTATTTTGTCGCAAAATATGGCAATTACTGCCTCTAAACCGTCGCTCTGGAAATGAATCAGCTCCTTAAATATGAAAAGGCCAAGCAACAGATTATTGAACTAATCCAGATTTACTGGGAAAGGGCTGAATCACAGAAAGCTTATGGACGGAACGGGGAGCTTTTAAAATATGAATTAGGGAAGTTCTTCAGAAAATGTGGAAGTAATATAGCAAAGCAAAATAGATTAATAGAGGATGAATCTGCTATATCATTTAAGGAACCATTGACAGATATAAGCACTGAATATTCCAAACTACAAACTACATGAGCTGCAGATCCACAGCTGAAGAAGCCTGTGTTAGAGACAGAACTAATGCTGGAAGAAGGAGAGCAACATTCAGCCTATTTCTGTTTTTAAATAGATTTTATATATTTATTTTATTTTTCTGTATAGATCCACAGCTAAAGACGGTTGGACAAGATCCAATGCTGTGAATATTCCTATTGCTCTTCTCCACAAATTATAAAATTCTCAATAATCCTAGGGAAATACTTATTTTTATTTATTATTAATAATAATAATGATATTTATTTATAAATCAGGAAATTGTGATTTTTTTCTTCCCCATTGCTCTGGCAACTTATTTGTGTCTGTGTATCTAGTCTTATTTGTTTTGTTGCTTTCATGTTTATCTGTATTGCTTTAATGCTCTGTAATGTTTAATAAAAAAATAATAATGAAAAATCAGTGTAACGGCTTTATTCTCACATTGCTGGATTCATTTGTTCTAAAATACTCTCCTTAAATCCCAGTGTGTCCCTCATAACAACTTAACTACCCATCAAATATTTATGGGGCATAAGTTTAAAATAGACAATCTGTTTGTCTGGTCTTTATTATTTTAAATTTTATGTTTTCAATGTATACGTTTCATTAAAACAAAGCGTTTATAAGCATGAACACAGAAATGCTCTCTCTTTGAGATGAAGTGAGTGGCTCTTAAAAGAGCCTTTGGGGGTCAGAGAGCCAGGCTGGAGCCTCATTTGGCCTTGGCGGGCTTCTCGGTCTTCTTGGGCAGCAGCACGGCCTGGATGTTGGGCAACACGCCGCCCTGAGCGATGGTCACTCCGCCCAGAAGCTTGTTCAGCTCCTCGTCGTTGCGCACCGCCAGCTGCAGGTGCCGGGGGATGATGCGGGTCTTCTTGTTGTCCCGAGCGGCGTTTCCAGCCAACTCCAGGATCTCCGCGGTCAGATACTCGAGCACAGCCGCCAGATACACAGGCGCTCGGCGTAGTTGCCTTTGCGGAGGAGCCTGTGGACACGGCCGACGGGGAACTGCAGCCCTGCCCTGGACGAGCGAGTCTTGGCCTTCGCTCGAGCTTTGCCGCCGGTTTTGCCTCTGCCGCTCATTTTAACAGTGACTTTCCAGAACCTTCCGTCGAAGAGATCAGAATGAAGAGCAGCGCCTCCACACACTGCCTTTAAGCGAGAGAGCCAGTCGCCCATTGGCTGAGAGTCTGAGAAGATTTCAACCAATCACTGAATTTCCCTCCGAAGCCCAACCTCCCTAATTACGCTGACAGAAGAGATGAAACCAATTAAATATTCGTACAACATTTTATATGGAATAACCGTGATGTTCTGTATAAAAACAAATCTCTTTTCTTTCAGCGCTGGTGTGAGGCTGATATTTTGCTTGTAAGTCAGTTGTTTAATGCGCATGGACATTTATTCAATTATGAAGAATTTCTTAATTGTTTTAACATTCCCATTACCCCTAAAGAATTTGCTATTGTTTTTGATGCCATACCATCTGGAGTTATTAGACAGTTTCAACATATCCCCTGCCCCTCTTCTTTACCTCCTTTAGATCCTAAAGTTACAGTGGTGGGGAAATATTGCTTTTCATCCTCTTCTTCTAATAGATCAATACGTCTATTATTTCTTAATGAATGTGTTTCTATTCCAAATGTCAAGTCTGGCTAACTCCAAATAGATACTTAATTACTAACAAGATAAGTGAAGTTTCATTTCGAATTATCCATCGTGTATATCCCGTTAATACTTTCTTAAAGAAATTCAATGTTAATGCAAACTGTTCTTCTTGTGGACAGCACCCAGAGACTATAGTGCATTTGTTTTGGCTTTGCCATTATTCTAAATTGTTGTGGAAAGACTTTTCACGTTTTGTTATTGAAAACATTGATAAGCATTTTTTCTCTACTTTGGGAAAATGTTTTGTTTGGAATTGTTAATTGGAAAAATGAGCAATTACACAAAAACAAAATATTCTTAATTAATCTTCTTTTTTGTTAACAAAATTGTATATACATAAATGTACATTTTCAGGTCAGAAACCACTTTTCTATGTTTTGATTACTGAAGTCCAACATTACTTTGGGACTATCTCTGACTCATGTAACAAGAAGGCTTTAAAAACAATTGAAATATGTAAATCTTTTAATCTTTTCCTTTGATATGTATTTTTTTTTTCTGATTAGTTATACCCCTGTCTCTTTTTTGTTTTGTTTATTCGTTTTATATTGTGACTGTTTATATAATGTTTTCAATAAATAAAAAAATTAAAAATATTTGTACAACATTGTAAAAGTACAAAAATGTATATTATTCGCTATTCCCAACAAAAGTGCTTCACCTTTCACACACACTGTATATTCTGCGCACATTAACCGTCTGATACTCCACAGAATTATGTTCCTATTGTAATATTGGAGTTAAATCACTGCTTTTTGTTGTTTGTATTGTCACAATTCTGTTGTATATATATATATATATATATATTCTGTACTGTTATAAATCTTATCTGAACTGTGATCACTGTCTGAACCCTCATAACCTTTTTGGCCATTTTTACCTGTACTCAATTTCTTTTGGATTATTTTGACTCATTTTAGATATAAAGTGTTTTATAGTAACACTGTACAATAAGGTTCATTAGTTAGCATTAATAATGTATTAACTAACACAATCTAACAATGAACAATACATATTTATTAACCTTGTTAATGTTAGTTAATATGTTCGTGTTTATCAAAGTGCATTAACTAATGTTAACAAATACAACCTTTGATTTTAATCATGTATTAGTAAATGTTGAAATTAATATTAATTATGATTAATAAATGCAGTATTACTCATTGTTAGTTCCTGTTAACTAATGAACCTTATAGTGCTGCTCTTTACTCGGGTCAGTGGGTGGCTCTGAAAAGAGCCGTTGAGGAGCAGCGAGTTCATCTCTTCTTGGGAGCTCCTCTTTTAGGCTTGGCGGCTTGAGGCTTTGCCGCCTTCGGTTTCGCCGCCTTGGCCTTCTTCGGGCTCTTGGCTGCTTTCTTCGCGGCCGCGGGCTTCTTCGGGCTCTTGGCGGCTTTCTTCGCGGCCGTGGGCTTCTTCGCCTTCTTGGGGCTCTTCGTCACCTTCTTAGCGGCCTTGGCGGCGGGTTTCTTGGCCTTCTTGGGTGATTTAGCGGCTGCGGGCTTCTTTGCCGCGGCGCTCTTGGGCTTCTTGGCGGCGGCGGGTTTCTTGGCCGCGGGCTTCTTCTTGCTCTCGGCTTGCTGCGTGTTGAGCTTGAAGGAGCCCGAGGCGCCAGTTCCCTTGACCTGCACCAGAGTGCCTTTAGTCACCAGGCTCTTGATGGCGATCTTGACGCGGGAGTTGTTCTTCTCCACGTCGTAGCCGCTGGCAGCGAGCGCCTTCTTCAGCGCGGCGAGAGACACGCCGCTCCTCTCCTTGGACGCGGACACCGCTTTGACGATCAGCTCGCCGACGCCGGGACCTGCTTTCTTGGCTTTCGTAGTAGCGGACTTCTTCTTGGGCGCTTTGGCCGGGGCGGGGGAGGTTTCTGCCATCTCTCTCTGATCGGATGATGATCCGCAGGCTTTCACACACGGTTTCAGCGATCAATGATCAGCGCGCGCGGCGCTGCGCTCTTAAACTACACATGAGAACCTCGTAGACTCAACCTGCCCGCTCGCTGTCTCTGCGCGTCCACGAGCCGCGGACTCCTGTTTTCTTCTCGTACATTTGGGCCAAAACTGGAGCGATACAATAGTTTGTCGCGGTCAAAACAAAGTGGACAGCAAGCAGAGGTTCTGGGCTTTCATTAGAGACTAAAATACGCGAAGAGGAAATGTTTCTTTTGCCTCCGTCAGATCAAACCCAAGGCGAGCATCAGCCGCGGGGAAAAGCTGCGGGTAAATGTGACGGATAGTTTTACTGTAAAAGAGTGTAAAAGTGTGAAGGCGTCCTCTGTGTGTTCAGCGAACAGTCTGAAAGAGACTTTAATGAGATCAGCATCAGTGAGGGTCGAGGGGAGGCTTTGACACAGATGGTGTTTTGGGCCGACTGAAGCACAAGAACATCATCCGGAGTCTGTCTGTGACTCTCATCTCTGGCCTTATAATCATCATCATCATCATCAATACACAGAATTAATGTTTTACTTGTTTTCATAAGCGGATGTACATCATATCACCTATATAGGCTATAAAAATGTAAATCATCATTTGTTTCTCAGGTTTCGGCTTGTGAATGATGATTGTGTTAAAGCTCTGAATGAGTTTCTCATGTAAAGCAAGTGACTTAAAAACAACTTATTTTTCTCACTATTTCTTATTTCCCTCCTTGTTCTAGCTTGCACTTTTCTGGACAATGTTTCGTATTGTATTTCTCCTATCATTGCCTCCTTAAGACTGTACAAGACTGTGCTCCACAAGTCTCTGGATAAAATCATCTGATAACTGAGTGTAAATAATAAAGCGCAGGTCACTCATTGTAATTTTGGTATATTTTGATTTAACCACTATTAAAAACTGATTCATGAAATAGTCATATATTTACAGTATATGTTGGATATATCTGCACAGATGTTGGGGTTTTAGTCAGGCTATATTTAGTTTTCTGACCCAGGAATATATTTTTATTACGCTTGTTCTTGTGGAAAGAAATGGGTCTCATGACACACAGTAATTATATTAATCATAATTTTCCTAATGTTTCCCCATTAGTGAGGATATTTTGTGATTCACATGTAAAACCAAACAAACTCCATCTCTCTTTAACTCTGAACCAAAACTGAGAAACTTCTCCACCTAAAACATTTTAATATAAAGTTTAATATAATTTTGCTCTTGGAGTATCAGTGTTTCCAGCTTTGTTCGGCAAGTTGGACTGAGATTTTGACAACATCAATGACATAAGGTTTTAAAGGAGTAGTTCACTTTAAAATGAAAATTGGCCCATGCTTTACTCACCCTCAAGCTGTCCTATATATATATATATATATATATATATATATATATATATATATATATATATATATATTAGGGCTGTCAATCGATTAAATTTTTTAATCGCGATTAATCGCATATTGTCATGAGTTAACTCACGATTAATCGCATTTATTCACACATTTTTTTAATTGTTCTAAATGTACCTTAAATTAATACTTTTCAAGTCTGTAATACTCTAATCAACGTGGGCATGGATAAATATAGGTGCTTTATGCAAATGTATGTTTATTATTGAAACCATAGTCAATATAGAGCATAAGGACGAGAAGGTTTCAAAGGTCACAGATGTTTTTCAAAGAACTTGTTCATGTAGACACGTAGAAAGAACAAAAAAAATGCCAGGTTACCATTACTTCTCTTTCTTTGCACTGAGCAATTTACTAACACAAACATGTTTAGATTTATGCATGACAGGGCAGCTCTTCTGAAAATACTAAATGTAGGCTACATTTATTATTTATTAGCCTATTACATTGTAGTTTGTCTCTCTCTGTGCCCATTTTGATGAAGCTAAATTCTCAATAAAACTGTTTTCATTGGTATATTTTACTGTTTCTGATGTCAAACAACGGAATGAATTTGAAATGGTGACTGAAACGCGACCCATTAAGACATAACCAGCTCGCCCTTCCAAGATGTTAAGTTAATCTGCACAAAAATTCTGATAATCGAGCCGTCGTCTGGTGAAATCAAATTAACATAAGATAAAGACTAGGGGCCCTATCTTGCACCCAGCGCAATTGACTTTGTACACGACGCATGTATCATTCCTATTTTGCACCCGCGCAAAGCGCGCTTTTCCCTCCACAGAAGCACGTCGCTAAACTAGGGAATGAACTTGCGCTCCCTGGGCGGTTCAGCGCGAAAAAGGAGGCGTGTTCCGGCGCAAACGTTCCTTCATGCTATTTTGCAGATTTAGAAAACAATTGCGCCACTAACCAGGAAAAAATAGTTTAAAGTCAGTGGCGCGTTGCGCATGTTATTCATATGCTGTTTTAAGGGCCATAATCAATGTAGCGTGTGCACAACGCTCATACACTTTGATTCTCTCATCTACACAGAAGCAGCCGTTTTCATTTTTGCAAATCATACATTATTACGATAGATAGATAGATAGATAGATAGATAGATAGATAGATAGATAGATAGATAGACAATTTATTATAAAAGCATACATCTAGCTTACACATTTACCCAAATTATCATACGCCTTTTTAACCGAAGTTAATTTGGGTGGGTTTCTCCATCCCCAACGTCCCTGACGAGAGCGTTGCTCTCCTCGGCTGTGAACCGCTCCTGGCAAATCCGCCGTTATGATAGGAATCCGCTTTAGAACAAGCGCGTCTGCTCTTAAAGGGAATGTGAGATGACGCTCTGATTGGTTTATTTCACGTTACGCCCAAACCACACCTATGAATAATGAAGCTCTTCAGACCAACCCATTTTAGATTTGCGCCTGGCGCAAGAGTCATTTATCCCGCCGGGAAAATAGCAACAGCGCCAAGACCCGCCCACAAAGTTACTTGCGCTTTGACACTTGCGTTTCAGATCGTTAAAATAGGGCCCAATATCTGTGCTCTGATTTCGGCTATACTTGTAAAAATAGAAAAGCAACATAATATCTGTGCTTAACTGAGTTAAAGCGCTGCTTCTCCGCGCGAGACGCAGAGAGAGAGAGAAAGCGAGCGAGCGAGAGAGAGAGAGAGGCGCGCGCGCGCGCGTGCTGAGAGAGCAGTACTGGCGGTACCGGTAGATTCTCAGAAACTAAATAAGGTTTGGGCGCTTTGTTGAAGGGAAAAATCGCTAAAGGGGTCTGCAATGTCGCTAAGTAAGCAACACTGTCTCTCCATTTCTCCAACTAGGGGTTGGGCCACGGGTCAAACAGAAAATACGCGCTGCGTTAATCGCACGTTAAAAAAATTAGTGCCGTTAATATGATTTTGCGTTAACGTGCTAACTTTGACAGCCCTAATATATATATATATATATATATATATATATATATATATATATATATATATATATATATATATATATATATATATATGACATTCTTCTTGCAGACAAATACAATCGGAGTTATATATTTATTTATACACTCACCTAAAGGATTATTAGGAACACCATACTAATACTGTGTTTGACCCCCTTTCGCCTTCAGAACTGCCTTAATTCTAGTGGCATTGATTCAACAAGGTGCTGAAAGCATTCTTTAGAAATGTTGGCCCATATTGATAAGATAGCATCTTGCAGTTGATGGAAATTTGTGGGATGCACATCCAGGACACGAAGCTCCCGTTCCACCACATCCCAAAGATGCTCTATTGGGTTGAGATCTGGTGACTGTGGGGGCCATTTTAGTACAGTGAACTCATTGTCATGTTCAAGAAACCAATTTGAAATGATTCGAGCTTTGTGACATGGTGCATTATCCTGCTGGAAGTAGCCATCAGAGGATGGGTACATGGTGGTCATAAAGGGATGGACATGGTCAGAAGCAATGCTCAGGTAGGCCGTGGCATTTAAACGATGCCCAATTGGCACTAAGGGGCCTAAAGTGTGCCAAGAAAACATCCCCCACACCATTACACCACCACCACCAGCCTGCACAGTGGTAACAAGGCATGATGGATCCATGTTCTCATTCTGTTTACGCCAAATTCTGACTCTACCATCTGAATGTCTCAACAGAAATCGAGACTCATCAGACCAGGCAACATTTTTCCAGTCTTCAACTGTCCAATTTTGGTGAGCTCGTGCAAATTGTAGCCTCTTTTTCCTATTTGTAGTGGAGATGAGTGGTACCCGGTGGGGTCTTCTGCTGTTGTAGCCCATCCGCCTCAAGGTTGTGTGTGTTGTGGCTTCACAAACACTTTTCTGCATACCTCAGTTGTAACGAGTGGTTATTTCAGTCAAAGTTGCTCTTCTATCAGCTTGAATCAGTCGGCCCATTCTCCTCTGACCTCTAGCATCAACAAGGCATTTTCGCCCACAGGACTGCCGCATACTGGATGTTTTTCCCTTTTCACACCATTCTTTGTAAACCCTAGAAATGGTTGTGCATGAAAATCCCAGTAACTGAGCAGATTGTGAAATACTCAGACCGGCCCGTCTGGCACCAACAACCATGCCACGCTCAAAATTGCTTAAATCACCTTTCTTTCCCATTCTGACATTCAGTTTGGAGTTCAGGAGATTGTCTTGACCAGGACCACACCCCTAAATGCATTGAAGCAACTGCCATGTGATTGGTTGATTAGATAATTGCATTAATGAGAAATTGAACAGGTGCTCCTAATAATCATTTAGGTGAGTGTGTGTATATATATATATATATATATATATATATATATATATATATATATATATATATATAATGGCAGTGGATTTCATCCAACAGACTGAAGCCCAAAAAAGTGCATCCATCATCATGAAGTGCTCCACAGGGTCCAGACTGGGTAAATAAAGGCTTTCTGAAGCGAATCCATGTGTTTGTGCATGTTCCTTATTGTAACCCATGGTAAAAGAGATGCTGAAACACTTTCCCTTTTAGTTTTTATTTAAACCACATTTGAATTCTTGTTCACAAAAATACCACACTCCAGTGTAAAAAACAGGCTAAAATCAGTAAAACAGCTGCAGTTAAGCAGACGTCAGCTTTAAACGATCTCTAGGCTTCACTCTATTTTGATGGTCCCTATAACTCATTCTGCTGAGTGTAGTAACGCTGCACCACATGTACACTAGCGCTAGCTAACTAGTGTGTCAGTGCACTGGTCCAGGATAAGCTGGCGTGTAGTCGCTGCGTTAGCTTGCTCAGTCAGCAGAAGGCTCAAAAGGGACCATCAAAAGTGTTACCAATCTCTTTCCTTATTTTAAAATTCAAGTGTTGTAGGCATTTATACTCTGAAATTATCCAATCGTGACACATTCAATGAATCATGAAAACAAAAATATGTAAAAAATGTAATTATATTAAACTCTTTCACGCAGCCGTCACCAAACACACACTCTTTCAATCGAGCAACCATCCAATCTTATATGGAATAACTGTTTCAAATACGGCAGAGACTCACTCACTTTATCAGGCACTCTCATACGGTAACAAGAACACGTCAGCAAATCAATCAAAATAAGGCAACTCAATATAGAGCGTTTGCTCACATGCTCAAACAAAAGCAAAGTGCAACCTGGAAGTCCGAACAGAAGGAGACTAGGAGACAGAAGAGATGGAGACTGGGAGACAGAAGAGATGGACACTGGGAGACAGAAGAGATGGAGACTGGGAGACAGAAGAGATGGAGACTGGGAGACAGAAGAGATGGAGACTGGGAGACAGAAGAGATGGAGACTGGGAGACAGAAGAGATGGAGACTGGGAGATAGAAGAGATGGAGACTGGGAGACAGAAGAGATGGAGACTGGGAGACAGAAGAGATGGACACTGGGAGACAGAAGAGATGGAGACTGGGAGACAGAAGAGATGGAGACTGGGAGACAGAAGAGATGGAGACTGGGAGACAGAAGAGATTGAGACTGGGAGACAGAAGAGATGGAGACTGGGAGACAGAAGAGATGGAGACTGGGAGACAGAAGAGATGGAGACTGGGAGACAGAAGAGATGGAGACTGGGAGACAGAAGAGATGGAGACTGGGAGACAGAAGAGATGGAGACTGGGATACAGAAGCGAGGTGTGGGTTTTCCTGAGTGCTACGTGTTCTCCTCCGCAGTGATGAGCGGGACCTTGGACTCGCCGTCCGCCTCGGGCTGGATCTCCACCACCTGACTGTCCTCCAGGCCTATGGACCCGCCGTCTCTGCCCCTCGCGCCGCACCCGCGCCAGTCCCAGTGCGTGAGGGTCACCTCGAGGGTGTAGTACAGCGACCAGAAGAGGGCGAAGCAGCCCAGCAGCAGCAGAGACTGCGGGACAACACAACACTGCTCATGCTCATGATCATATACAGAGGTTATAGCATGTGCTCTTCCCTGTGTAACTCCACCACACACCTTCAGGCTGCTGGAGGTGAAGGGGCTCACGACCTCAGGAGGGACATCTATCCCCGGCGGGCAGGGCAGGGCGAAGCTGCTGTGGAGGTACTGGCCCCCCATCGCGTCCTCAACCACTCTGCACATGCAAACACACTTTCATGCTAATGCATCGCCTACATACACACGTGTTAATACTGAAACTGTACACCGTGAAATCAGAGGTTGGTCATCTCTAGTGTTGTTCCTCTCACCTTTGCCTCTCCTTCACCTGCTGCGGAGACAGAGACGAGCCGTACAGCGTGAGCTTCCAGTACTTCAGGACGCCCAGAGCCAGAGTCGAGTCTCCTGAAGACAGAGATCAGTGCTGTGAAGGGCTGTATAGATGAGCGCGAGTGACGATACACACATCTATGCAGCGCTGTGATCAGAGGCTTTCTTAACCGCTGTTTTCTGCCCGCCGCCACTTCTGTTGTTCTGTTTATTTGTAATTAAGAGGAAAGAAGGCGATGTCTTACTGTGGTCGGTGACCTGTAGGCTGTACTGCCCCTCCGCTCTCTCTCCCCAGCACCGCACAGTGGAGAACGTCCAGTCTGTTAGTCCAGTCGTGTCTCTGTAACACACAAACAGGGTCACGTCACACACTCGCACGGGCGGCCTACAGAACACACACATGAGGAGAGTTAGGAGTGTGTGGACGCTCACACATCCAGCGCTCGCCGGGCTCCGATCAGCGAGGTCATGCCGCTGGGACACACGAGCGAGACCTCCACGTCCCCGCGCCGGGGGTGGACGATGGTCAGGGTGACGGACACGTGCTCCAGCGTCCGCATGCCAGAGCGCCGCAGGTCAGACCGCGACACTACAGGGAGAGAGAAGAGCTCTTTAGCTTTATTGTTCTGCATTATAGACATTATAGATTGATATGAAGCAATTACAAAGAGAGAAGAAATCCTTGATGCATTCACAACGTCCATCTCGTGACGCTGACGCAGATTATAGCGTTCACACAGCGCAAGTACACAGCAGGGTTTACACACGAAGAGTGCTTCATGCAGACTCAGAAGTGAGACATTAAATTGATTAAATAATCAGGTTTTAGTCAGACATGCTTTGTGTGTGTGTGTGTGTGTGTGTGAGTTTGCCTGTCACTCGCATCGAGCCAAGCAAATGTTGTCGCAATTCAGCTCGATTATTTAGTGTTTGCGGGACGTCAAATCCCAGAAGGCTAATCCATCACGGCTCCCTCCGGATGTTCCTATGGCTTTTATAATGGGGGTTTCTCTATTTATATATAAGGTCTGTGGTCCACATGACTTGATCCTCGGATGTTTTCTCTACACACACACACACACATTTTTTTAAAAACGTTAAATCTCCAAAATAATGTAAAGCAACATGAAGACAGTATATTTTAAACGTGTTTAATGTCATCTTTTAAGCACTATGAATGAAGGCCAGTTTCACTGATACTGATCTCGATTTCCCCCTCGATTTTAACCGTTAAAGGGGGGGTGTGTAAGGCTATTTCATGCATACTGAGTTTTTTACACTGTTAAAGAGTTGGATTCTCATGCTAAACATGGACAAAGTTTCAAAAATGAAGTTGTATGTTTGATGGAGTATTTCTGTGCCAAAAATACTCCTTCCGGTTAGTCACAAGTTTAGGAAAGTTTTTTTTGAGTATGGGCCTGTGTGACGTCAGCTGGGGCGGAGTTTCCTCATACGGGTCCTAAGGGCACTTCTCCCGGAAGGGCGCGCATCCGTAGACCAGAGCGAGAGAGCGAAAGCAGTACCTCATCAAAGCGCTGTGCTCGGCTTTAGGGAAGTATTTGCCGGATTTGCAGATCTAATGCTTAAGGATGGAGCAGTCCCAGCGATAAAGGTTCACGGTCGTGCGTTGGAACCGTGAGTAAAACTGCTTCAAACGTCTGTGTGTTGTTAGCTATCGGCGCGTAAGCTCCGCCCACACGGCACGCCTCCAGCCGCTCGTTTTTTTCCTGGAAAGACTCTGTACAGCCTATCTTTCTTTTATAAATATAATAAAACTAAAGACTTTTTGGAGATATGAAGGATGCAATACTACTCTATAGGTACTCAAGATTAACATGAGATTGACTGAAACTGAGTGTTTCACCCCCCCTTTAATTATATCAACATTACAGTATAATGGGAAGCAATCAATTTGAATGTTTAATAGGCTTTAAAAATATATAACTCCTTTATTTGAATGAACTTAAAACAATCTTCACATAAACCCACTGTAATAAATGTCAGATTTAGCCGTTTCTCTCGTCAGGGCTCAGCGCTAGTGTTCTCTACAGGCCCGGTTGTGCCGGCTCAGACTGTTCTCCTGCCCTGCTGAAAAACACCATGTAAGTAAGGTATTGTGTAACTTCACTGCATACATTATAGAGTGAATATAGTTTAATCTCTATTACAGCTAAAGCAGTTATTCAGTCAAGAGCAGTGAGTGATCTCCTCTGTTATTCTGTGATTAACGATGACAGACATCAGCAGGAATATTAGGCTGCGGTCACTTTAGCCCTTACACACACAGATTCAGGAGAATACTAATGGGTAATGTGTCCCAGGATCGCCTGATTTTGGTTCATTCACACTGCCAGAGATTTTCTGCGTTCACACACATCCCGTAAACACACGTGGGTCTTTCCGTGTCAAATCCACCATGTCTCATGTTGTAGAGGGGGTCAAAATGACCATTTCCACCTGAGATTTGAAGCTAATTTACGGGGGGGGGGGGGGACTTGGAAAGATGGCAGCATCATTATTTTATTTTATTAGGTGATTTGTAGATCTTTTAGTCAAATCTATTGACTTAAGCAATCTTTGTTGCATATTTATACCAACAGTGACTGTTGGAAATGAAGAAGAAAAAACACATTTGCCCCAAGTTTGCATGCTATGGGGTCCAATTCCAGAGATATGAGGATCTCAATCAAGAGCATCTAGTCTGTCATTTTAATAGAGTGAGACTAATAATAAAAGCCTGAATGTAAAAATGGCAAATTAGTGTCACAGGAAAAGACACACAGTTTTTCAGAGAGGGAAGAGCTGTCAAACAGAGCAAGAAATGCAGCGGTTCTCCACCAACTGACTAAAGACAGAGAGACCAGATGAAAACAGAGAGAAAGGTGTGAGCGAAACTGAAAAGGGAAGCTACATTTCACTTTCACTTGTACACTTAAACACACAAACACTGACAAACATGTCCAAGTAAGGGCAGAAACTGCTGTGTGCGGGACGGGTCCGTTTAACAGAGCCTTGCTCAGCACACACTGCGGTCACAAGAGCCCTGTTTATGGCCAACTACTGATCGCAGAACAGCAAATCATCAGATCTCGGTTAATATACATTTAAATACTGAAATAAAGAAAATGTACTCATTCATTCCATTCTTTTATCTATGCAGAATCTAATATCTTTATTTTTCATTCTGATTTCAGGGTGAAATGTTGCATGTTTTAAAGGGCTCTACCCACAATTCATCCTGAGTTCTGTTGTTTATCCAAAGAATATCCTCCATATAAATCTCTTACCATTCCAAGTGTGAGTGAGTGTTTTCGGATGGGCTGGGATGATCTCACTGGCCGTTAGAACTGGGCTCTGGTAGGACACCAGGAAGGGGACGGACTCCCAAACCTGCCAGACACACAGACACAGACTCTCAGCTTGTTTATGCAAACTGTGTTTGTCTGAAAGCAGCAGTGCTGTGATGAGCACACACAAACACACACACACACACACACACACACACACACACACACACACACACACACACACACACACACACACACACACAAACACACACACACACACACACTCGACCTTGGCAGCGTTGACCAGCCTCCAGGCGTTGAGCAACCCGAAGCCGTACATGTGGCTGTGATGGAAACCTGCTCCATTCCTCCTCCAGTCCGCCTGTGCGTCATGCTGGACACACATCAGTAACACATTAAGATTAATAGTAGAAATAATAATAATAATAATAATAATAATAATAATGTAATAACAGCAGCAACATATTTCTAATTTTATTACTGATTGGTAATTCATCTTCAATAATTGCACGATAACTTTTTTCTAAATCTAAACTGGATAACCGTTTTCTGCCCTCGCGAGCACAACCTCCTGTCGGGGCTGTGGAAGAAACCGGCCTCCTATAAAAACATACATCACACTATTCTCTATAGTTGGCCATAAAGGGCACGGCTGCCTAAGGTGACGGAGACGCGTGCCAGCTCTCTCCCTGGAGGCCCCGATGCTGAGCGGGAGCGGCCCCAAACCACTACAGCCAGTTCCTCGTACCGTGCGGTACAAAAGCAGAGCTTCGTTACCCGTACCCCCCCCCATAAAGAAGGGGGGCCCTCTCATCCACAGTCTTCGAGGAGTAAGGCGGATCTGAGGACCGTTCCTATTGGCAAGAAGGCTTCGGAAAAAAGGTTCTGACGTCTATGGCGTCAGGCCTCTGAGGGTAGTCCCCTCCGAAGAGAAATGGTCAACAACGCAGAACATGGCACCCAATTCCCTTCTGTGCCCTCAGGGGGCTGTTCTGCCAACCCTGCCACCTCGTGTGCTTCAGTGCGCAGCGGTCTCCCACGGGCACACATCTCAGCAACAGCCCGGACACGTAGCAGTCGCCGCCTCTGAGGAGGGTCTTAGAGAGGACATCGAACCGGTCGCTCGGAAAACACCAGAGGCCAGACTCCAGAGGCTGGTTCCCTTAGTAGACTTTCTGGCAGCATAGAAGCTACTGCCAAATATATCTCAGTGGGTCCTGCGAACAATCAAGCAGGGTTACACTATTCAGGTTCATGGGGGTCGTACTCCCCGAGCAGGCTCTGGTCATGGAACAGGAGGTAAAACTCTGGTGGCGAAAGAGGCCATAGAATGTGCACCTATTCCCGACACAGAAACTACAGTATCTACAGCCGGTATCTTATCGTTCCAAAGGAGGATAGGGGGTTGTGTCCCATTTTGGATCTGCGCCTTCTGAATAAGTCTGTCATGCAGCTTAAATTCAAAATGCCAACCTTAAGACAGATCATACCACATATGAGATCCAAGGACTGGCTTATTACGATAGAGCTCTAGCATAGGTGGGATTGGCAAAGGACAAAGAAGCAGGAAAATATACAGCGCACCTGCCATGATCATCCACACAGACAACACATCGGCGGTCCCCTATATAAATCACCAGAGGCATTTGCAGTGGTGTTCACTCTGCAAACCAAATCCTCCTGTGGTCCCAGGCGAAGATACCGTCATACTGGCTTACATCCCTGGGGCCCAGAGTACAGGAGCAGACACCCTGTGGAGACAGGGGCTGAGGCCCGGGGACAGGAGGATCGCTCTGCTCCAGGGGGTTCTGGAGAGAGTTCACCCAGTTTGGCTCACCCTGATTGCAACGAGGCAGAGTGTGGTTCTCAGATCGAGTGTCTCTCCTTGACGGCTCTTCTCTGGAGATGCCGATCAGGAGGGACCTGTTGTCCAAGGCCTCTGAGGGGGCTCAGCTCATAGGTACCAGTCTCTCAACCAAGGTTGTGGAGACCATTCTACACTGCAGAGCTCCCTCCACGAGGAAACTGTCTGCCTTGAAGTGACGAGCTTTCACCTCTTGGTGCACTGGTCGTCAGCTGGACCCAGTTTATTGCCCTGGTACAGTGCTGGAGTTCCTGAAAGGGCGCTTCACTACATTAAAGGTTTATGTGAGGCCATTGCTGGTTCCTTTGGGTGGTATGTCTTTAGGGAGAGACCCCTAAATAACATGTTTCCCCCGTGGCTCTTTGAGGCTGAGGCCTGCAGTACGCACTAGGGAACCGGCATGGGCTTTGGCCGTGGTGCTCCAAGGCCTATCCCTGGCTCACTTTGAGCCTATTGATGAGGTTCCAGTCAAGTTTCTGACTCTCAAGACGTTGTTCCTCCTGGATATTACTATTCTTAAAAGGATAGGAGATTTCCAAGCTTTGTCGGTTTCCCCTTCGTGCTTGGACTTTGCGCCCGCCATGGTAAAGGCCCTAATGTGGCCAGATCCATCATTCTGCAGGCCTTCTGTCCTCCTCCACTCCGGGATGCCGACCAGGAATAAATAATCCGCTGTGTCCAGTTAGGGCAGTGGATGCCTGCGTCCACAGAGCTGCCCTGTGGTGTAGATCAGAACAACTGTTCGTGTGTTTTGGACCTCCTAATAAAGGGTCCCCTGCATCTAAGCAGAGAATGAGCAAATGGACAGTGGAGGCTCTCCCTCTTGCTTATGAACCGACCGGACCGCCTACGCCTTCAGCAGTGCGGGCCTCTACTAGCAGTACGGCTGCCTCTAGGCCTTAGTGGCAGGAGTTTCGCTCCAAGATGTTTGTGATGCGGTGGGCTGGCACACATTCATGAGGATTTATGACTGCGTTGTTGATATACAAACATTGGGCTACATTTACACTGTCAGTCCAAATCCGATTATTTGTGTATCCGATTGGAATCTGATCTAAAGGATCAACTGTCCACACTGTGTATCGCAGCTGTTCTGATCCAGTTTGTGTGTCCTGTGGCTCTCTTTGGTTTCCATGGCAATGACCTTGTGTTGGTCAGACTTCACCAAAACCAACAGAGGGGTTTGCAATGTTTTCTTATAAATGTTATCCTGCTGCCGTCCAGAGAAAGAAGTGAAGACACCTCATCACAGAGATTATTATTACTGAAACTGGCAGATTTCAGGCCTCATATGAATATAGCTTGAAACGGATTTGTAAAAATAACAGATTTCATGTGTTTTTTTTTTTTGCCATTCACACTTGCTAACTGTGACAGTCCTCCAATCGGATCAGCACTGACAGACTGAGCAAGGCTTTGGACATTTGGAAATCTGGACCATGTGAAGGTAAACGAGGAAACCAAACAAAATTAAACAAAGCATGTGTTCATTGAATAAATTAAATGATAACTGTATTTTACAAACATGCTAAAAAATCTGTTTGGTCCATCTTAAATTGCTGAGAGAGTTGTAGGTTGTGGTCAGTGAATTAGTTCGCTGTCTGGCTGATATAGGTTGATCCATGTTTATTTATAGTTTTTAAATGATGTACCGGTTTATAGGACTGTAGTATGTTTACTGGCACTGAAGCGCGAGTGCTGTGTTACCTGTGTGGCGGTGTAGGTGATGATGTGCTGCACGTCCCGCCAGCTCAGACAGGGCCGCACCTGCAGCATGAGGGCCACCATCCCCGCGGCCAGAGGAGCCGCTGCAGACGTGCCCGTGTGCCCGTCAGTGCAGCCCGTGCCACTCTGCAGAGACCAGTCCGACGTCACCTGGGCACGGGACACACACACGTCAGGAGAACACACGCACAGGCACACGCACGTCAGGAGAGAACACACACACACACACACACACACACACACACACACACACACACACACACACACGCTCCTCTCTAACTAGATCTGGGTGAGCTCCAGTGTCAAATAACTGACACTTCAGTAATTGTATTTACTTCAACACTTGAGCTGCACGATTCTGGATAAATTGGGATAAATTGATTCTACCGTGATTCTGAATAGAGAACTAAACAAAATAACATGTAATTTACTAGAGGTTCTGACAACATGAAAAAAAAAAATGGTTTGAATGAATGATTCATTGACTCACTTATAAAGACTTGTTTCATATATTGGACGAATGAGTGTTTTTGAACGAATCTCTTGAATGATTCAATGAGAAATACATTCTTTAACACTTCTGTCGCCACCTACTGGTGGACCACTGTAACTGATACAATCTTTTCAAGTTACTTTCAGACGTGGATTTACTCTATAATATGAATGATTGTAAGACAAAAACAATGAAACTGTGTGTTGAAACACTGTGAAGCGGTTTCAACACGATTCATGACAACAGCTTCCTCTGGATCAGAACACATGTCTGAAGATGTTCGCTGTGATCGCACTCGTCAAAGGCTCAAATGGACGGAGCCGAATCACTGTCATCTAGGAATAAGATCATGGGTGTGTTTGCATCGAGATCAACATCTTCGTTAATCGTGCAGCTCTAATGTACAGTAGTCAACATTTGAAGTGGATCAAAACCGTTCATCAAAGTAATGCATGAATTCTGAACAATACCCGTTCTTGTCTTAGGGCCACTTTGATGAACTACTGTTGACTACTGTATATCTTTATTTTATTTATTTATTTGTTTGTTTTTTGAATGTGTAATTCTGAATCAAAATATCTAAACTTGATCATCTGGTGAAAACATCCACTTGACCAGCGCGGGCTATTTGACAATCCATGATAATGTTAGACTGTTAATTTAAGACAGCTTGAACAGGTTAGTATGGAAGCTTGTTTCCGCCACAGAATAAAACATTTTAAAAGATAATTACGACTTTGTATCTCACAATTGTGTGATATAAAGTCGCAATTGTGTGAAATAAAGTCGCAATTGCGTGAAATAAAGTCGCAATTGCGTGAAGTCTTATATAGTCTTATAAAGTCAGAATTCTGACTTTTTTTCTCGCAATTGCGACTTTATGTCTCGCAATTCTGACTTTATATCACGCAATTCTGACATCTTTTCTCACAATTGAGATATAAAGTCCAATTCTAAGGAGAAAAAAGACCTTTTTTTTTTACCTCAGAATAGTTATATCTCACAATTCTGACTTTATAAGACGCAATTATGACTTTATAATATGCAATTCTGACTTTATAATATGCAATTCTGACTTTATAACACGCAATTGTGACTTTATATCATGCAATTCTAACATTATATCTCCCAATTGCGTAAAGTCAGAATTGCGCGATATAAAGTCGCAATTGCGAGAAAAAAAGTCAGAATTCTGACTTTATAAGACGCAATTGCGACTTTATTTCACGCAATTGCGACTTTATTTCACGCAATTTTGACTTTATATCACGCAATTTTGACTTTATAATACGCAATTGTGAGATAAAGTCACAATTATCTTTTAAAATGTTTTATTCTGTAGCGGAAACAAGCTTCCATAAGTTAGAGCTCAAACAAATCATCACATCAGAGAGACTGAGGCACAAAGAGCTTCTTCTTTCCTTCACCCAACACCTACGCCCCACTCACACTCTAATAGAGCAGACTTTAGCTGGATGCTAATGCTTACGATGCTGCGCAGTTGTCTGCTTCCACTGCTGAAGGTCACTGCTAGCATAGAGGCGCACTCCTCAGCGTAAAACGGCTTTCTGCCGTTCTCATCCACCGCTCCTGCAAGCACACATCACTGACACTGATACACATCTGAAGCAGACAGGGCTACACACTCGAGACGAGCAGAGAGAACTGTACCAATGGTCACGGTGTAGATGGAGTTAGCATAGCCGTCGTAGTTGCAGTTGTCATCATACTGTCCTCCGTTGCCACTGGCCACAACGAAGATGCTGCCGAAACCTTTCCTGCCCGCGATCACGCCGTGCTGTAGCGCCGCCTGTGGGTAGAGAGCAGGGACTGCATTACTCCGCAAAATCACACTAAAACACTATAACGATCACGCCGTGCTGTAGCGCCGCCTGTGGGAGAGAGCAGGGACTGCATTACTCCGCAAAATCACACTAAAACACTATAACGATCACGCCGTGCTGTAGCGCCGCCTGTGGGAGAGAGCAGGGACTGCATTACTCCTCAAAATCACACTAAAACACTATAACGATCACGGCGTGCTGTAGCGCCGCCTGTGGGCGAGAGCAGGGACTGTGTTACTCCTCAAAATCACACTAAAACACACTATAACGATCACGCCGTGCTGTAGCGCCGCCTGTGGGCGAGAGCAGGGACTGCATTACTCCTCAAAATCACACTAAAACACACTATAACGATCACGCCGTGCTGTAGCGCCGCCTGTGGGAGAGAGCAGGGACTGCATTACTCCTCAAAATCACACTAAAACACACTATAACGATCACGCCGTGCTGTAGCGCCGCCTGTGGGAGAGAGCAGGGACTGCATTACTCCTCAAAATCACACTAAAACACACTATAACGATCACGCCGTGCTGTAGCGCCGCCTGTGGGCGAGAGCAGGGACTGCATTACTCCTCAAAATCACACTAAAACACTATAACGATCACGCCGTGCTGTAGCGCCGCCTGTGGGCGAGAGCAGGGACTGCATTACTCCTCAAAATCACACTAAAACACACTATAACGATCACGCCGTGCTGTAGCGCCGCCTGTGGGAGAGAGCAGGGACTGCATTACTCCTCAAAATCACACTAAAACACTATAACGATCACGCCGTGCTGTAGCGCCGCCTGTGGGAGAGAGCAGGGACTGCATTACTCCTCAAAATCACACTAAAACACTATAACGATCACGGCGTGCTGTAGCGCCGCCTGTGGGAGAGAGCAGGGACTGCATTACTCCGCAAAATCACACTAAAACACTATAACGATCACGCCGTGCTGTAGCGCCGCCTGTGGGAGAGAGCAGGGACTGCATTACTCCTCAAAATCACACTAAAACACACTATAACGATCACGCCGTGCTGTAGCGCCGCCTGTGGGCGAGAGCAGGGACTGCATTACTCCGCAAAATCACACTAAAACACTATAACGATCACGCCGTGCTGTAGCGCCGCCTGTGGGAGAGAGCAGGGACTGCATTACTCCTCAAAATCACACTAAAACACACTATAACGATCACGCCGTGCTGTAGCGCCGCCTGTGGGAGAGAGCAGGGACTGCATTACTCCTCAAAATCACACTAAAACACTATAACGATCACGCCGTGCTGTAGCGCCGCCTGTGGGCGAGAGCAGGGACTGCATTACTCCGCAAAATCACACTAAAACACTATAACGATCACGCCGTGCTGTAGCGCCGCCTGTGGGCGAGAGCAGGGACTGCATTACTCCTCAAAATCACACTAAAACACACTATAACGATCACGCCGTGCTGTAGCGCCGCCTGTGGGAGAGAGCAGGGACTGCATTACTCCTCAAAATCACACTAAAACACTATAACGATCACGCCGTGCTGTAGCGCCGCCTGTGGGAGAGAGCAGGGACTGCATTACTCCTCAAAATCACACTAAAACATGGACTAATGAGTGATGACTTTAATTGTGTTTCTAAACCTTCGCTGGCTGAACTCTGGTTGCTTTATTGATCTGTTAAAGCTATGGCCGAAGCGCCACCGCTGTGTGTTGGTGAAAGCACAGAGAGCCGCTCATATGGTGAAGGCTTCATGAATCTCATTCATAAACTGCATTACACTGATGAGATGCATATTCAGACTGACCTTGCCTAAGGGATGAGGTCCATCAACCGTACGACCATCATCATCCGGTCCCCAGCTACAAGACAAACCATACATGTCAGGTGACCATTCTCAGTGGAAACGATGCATACGTTCATGGTTTATGAACTAACATATTCATGAATCAATATTAACTAAGATTAATAAATGCTGTGAAAAAAGTACAGATAATTATTAGTTGATATGCATTGACTAAAGTTAATGTTTGCATCACGGAACTAAAAGTGAAACATAATAATGTATAATGATATATCATTTTCATAGTATTTATCAGGAAAGCTGACATTTACAAAAGAAATAAAATAAACAAATTAACACAAAATGTTCACCCAATTATAAACACATTCATTAGTGCCTAATCTTAACAAATCTTAAACAAACTGGAGAATAGTTGTGTGTACGCACAAACACACAATAAATAAATAAATAAATAAATAAAAATATTCATTGTTCACTTAAGATAAAAATGTACAAGTTGATTTTTTAAAGACACTTTTAACCAATTAATTCACAACAGAAACATTATGAATATTAGTTGATGATATAAATGTGTGATTAAAAAATGCTGTTTACAGGGGAAAAATACAAAGTTTCCTGAACAAACCCTTAAACTATAAAAAGATTGGACCAACATCACAAAATTATTATCATCATGCCATTTTGTGATATTACAAAACAGAATAAAGACGTAAAAAGACGTGTACAACTGAACGCTTTTAGGGAACTCCTCCCCGTGAACCGGTGTCTGAAACGCTTATCCAATCAGGGCAATCGTCTTTGCCGGCAACAGCCTATGACGTCACTACTAGTGTGACCCGGCAGTACATAAGGGGCGCCTAGAGAACATGTCATCCACTTTTCGTCTGAAGGGACTGTTCAGCAGGCATCCCGAGGCATGACGCAGACGCAGTGTCTCGTTCCCTGTTCTCAGAGAACAGAGGTTACAGTCGTAACTTGAGATGTTCCCTTTTGAAAGGGAACTCGCACAGCATCGATGACGCTTCGGGGAACGATATACCAACGCCACCATGCTGAGGGAACGTCAGAAATGGCCGATTCACTGAAATGCAAATAAACAGCCCCCCTTCAGGTCACATACAGGCTGTCGTAACAGCATTCCCTACAGCCACTGCCCAAGATATAAGACTCAAAGTGAACTTCGAAAATGAAGGCCTACCAAGGCTGCTCAAAGGCTTGGAACCAACAGCTTCCGTGGAAAGGGTTCCTTTAAGGCCTTTAATACGGCCAGTGGGTCCAAAAGGAGTCCCGTCCAGTCACTTTCTGAGAGGCACATGAAGTCAACCCCACATGCCACCAGGGAGGCTTGTCCTGGTCTAATTTACTGACTTACCGACAACCTGTCTGTTTCCTAAACAGAGTCTTTAACATTATTTGCCTCACTTGTGGAGGCATCCGATAGGGAGGACTGCAGACAGTGGCAGTGATCGCTCACAGACCGGATCATAGACACGGGCATCCTGGAGAGTAGAACTCAGCATAGCGCTTTCTAACCCTCTAAAACGAGGGGAGTAACTCTACTCCATCCTGGGCACTCTAAAGGGACCCTAATAAGGGGAGCGCCTCCAGCTCTAGGGCTGACCTAGCAGGGAGGGCTTGTGAGAGTCCTTCAACCTTCAGACCAGACTTAGGGAGTTAAGTATTCTTACAGAGCGATCCTCAGATGGATTCTGGAACACTATGCTCAACCTGATAAGTACTGACCAGGCTCTGGGCTAAAATCAGGGAGGCTCCATGGGGCTTGCAACATGATACTTAATGCCTTTGCCATGCTAAGCATCCAACTCGTTGGGGAGCCGCCTTCAAGGAGGCCTGGCAAGGCCTAACTACTTGATAGCGGGACTGTTAGCAGAGCTAGCCTCAGAAGCCAGGTGCTCTCACAGACATCTCTGTGGGCCTGGTTATACTTATTTAACATTGCCAACAGGCAGTGTACTCAGCAGAAGTGCTATCGACCCTTTAAAGCAAGGGGAGTGCAGTCTTACCCTACCAGACTATTGAGGAGGCTTACAGCTTCAACAGTCACAGGCATCAGCCCAAGCAGTGCTTCGGCTCTAAGTGAGCGTACTCAACTATCCCAAATGGAGGGAGTAACTAATCTGTCTCTACCTGAGCCTGGGTGTTGAAGGGTGATAACATAAATAATGACCCTACTGGATAAATAATGGAGTACTATCAACTGACCCTGAGGAATGTATCAGGGTCACGTCCTATTATCTTGTATTTGTTTACAAGACAGGTTTTATATTCTCTACTAAACTCAAGGGAATGGAGGCCTCAGTAAGAGGCCAACGACATTCAACCTCATGACTTGAATTCTTATCTTCAAGGGGCTCAGAGGAAAAACCCTATCTCAACTTACGGCCTTGCTGGATAAACTAGCTACTATACTCAGCTCGGAGGCCTGAGCACACTGCTTCTTCCTTTCTAGAGAGAAAGGCCTGACAACGCCCATGAGATATCGGCATGGGAGGCTTCTTGAAGGTAGCCTGCTACCTGTGCTGCCATCTACCCTGTAACACCACTAGCATTTACACCGAGTGCAAAAGGCAGGCGAGAAGAGAGGATAGGAGAGAAGAGAGGTTGTTATTCACCCTCAGAGAAAGAGGGTCCTTCACTGATGTTTCTCAGAGCGGTTAAGCTGGATCACCTCTCTCAGATCCTTCTTCCGCGAGTCTCGCCTTCTCGGAGACCTGCTCCTGGGAAGAGAAGGGGCGTGAGAAGCGACTCTGGACCTCTGGCCCTGTCTCCGATCCTCGAACCGGGATGGGTCAGGACCCCCTGGCTGTCTGGGCGTGGATTCGGACTGCAGTGTTCAGACCATCACCGTCTTGACGGAGGTGCCGAACACTGGTGCAACGAGAAGAAAGGCTTTTTCTTTCTCCCAGATGTCAGCCAAGTTAAACCAGCCTCTCCGCAACACAGCCATTGTGTGCAAGGCAGCACTAGCCAGACCCGCCACCGCTTACATACGCACAATGTAATTATTAGTGGCTCAGAAGGCAGGGCCGGAGCACTCAGTGCCGGTGCCTCTCCAGCCGTGAGATAGTTCGCGAACATCTCATCAATCAGGGCATCGACACATACCCATGTTCGCGAATCCCCAGCATCAGCGTAGTTCTCTCGCTGATGGCGATGAATGCACAAGTCTGCCACGAGCTGAAGCCTCGCTGAAGTGCGTCACATAACACTCACAGCTCATCATACGCGGGGCAGGGTGGCTGTGAGGGTTCGGGTTTGGTAAATCCTCTTCACCCTCATCAGCATCTCCTGCTTTCTTGGGCTGTCCAGCAGAGCACTCGCTGCCAGATCAGAGGACATTAGTGACAACACATCCTCATCCGGCAGCTTGAACTCGCGAGATAAACAACTCTCTCACACTCCTCGGCGAGCTCCCTCTGAAAGCCCGTAATCGCCTGGCACAGATATCTGTCCCTGAAGAAGAGGGCCAGACGAGAGCGAAGTTTTCTCAAGGGAAAATCTCACAGTTGGCACAAGCAGTTCCCTCAAGAACTAATCGTGCTTGCTCAGAGCCCAAACAGTAACCCACAAGCTGTGTGACATCAGGTGTCAAGTACCTTAGACACAGATCCACACACTTCCTGAAGCGTTTTCCACAAGCCACGATTACCTTTCTGAAGTTTCAGGTTGAAGCGTACAAACAGAACAGTCCCTGAAGTCGAAAAAGTGGATGACATGTTCTCTAGGCGCCCCTTATATACTGTACTTCTGGACCGCATTAGTAGTGACGTCATAGGCTGTTGCCGGCCAATAACGATTGCCATGACTGGATAAGCGGTTCACGCGGAGCACTTCCACAAAAGCAGTGCGAGTTCCCATTCGAAAGGGAACAGAAGACTTATGTACTTCAAATAGTTACAACATTAGTTTGCTAAAGAGCTGATGTCACTCGAGTCACAGTCTCAGGGGCCTAACAGGCAATCTGGCTGGACAACATCTCAAAAGACACGTTCATTAATGCTGACATGACATTGCAAGTGTTGAAATTGACATTAATATGAATAAATCCTGTAGAAATATTGCTCACTGTTAGTTAATGTTAACTAATGTACTTCACTAACAAATGGAAGCAAGTTTTAAAGCTGTATCTTGTTTATTTTCCATCTGCCTAGAAAAATGAACATTATAGCCAGTGTAGGACTGACAGTATTGACCATCAAGAGCTCTCAACTACAGCAAATGAGTAGCGTAACAGTGTTTAGAAGCGTGTCATTGCTGACTGATCTGGGCACAGAAACACACCTGCAGCTGTAGATGTGGTTGACCTGGTAGTGCTTGTTAAAAGCCACCGCCTCCATGCTGTCAGTGAGGGGTCCGTCCAGAACCCGGATGCCTGAGACACACACACACACACACACACACCTGTAGTCAAGCATGACAGCAGGGCTGGGCAATGGAGAGAATATCACTGACATACTACTAAAATTAAGCAACATCGTGAACATTGCACTGTTATTAAGGCCATCAAGTTTCCTAAAGAGTGTACTAGGCTACAATGGATGTAATGCTGAAAGGACAAGAGTTTATGTATTATCTATTATATGTATTGAATATCAGCTGGATATCAATATATCAATTTTTATTTTAGCTAGGCTATATCACTCAGCTCTACAAAGCATTACTCAGTGTAATGGGTAATAAATCTCTAGATTAACTCTAGATTGACTCTTGGATTAAGGTGCGTGAGCCACACCTGCCACTCGCCCGCCGTACGCCACTCCCACAGCGCAGTAGCTGTTGTTGGACACCGCGGCGATCTCTCCGGCACAGCGCGTGCCGTGATGGTTGTCACTGTGTCCGTCGGGATGAGGCATGGGGTCGGGGTCGTCTGAGTTCAGGTCGTAACTTCCCTCGGGACTCTGAAACACATGAAACAAATCTCACATTCGGGGTCAATACATCTCATTTCTGTCGGCAACATCAGGGCCAATTATCACAGAAAACCCTTCTTGCTTTTTTATTAAATATCAATCTCCAACAGGTGCTCTTGTGAACGCCATTCCCAATCCCCAATTCATATTTTGTAAATAAAGTGGTAAATTATTTTAAACCACTGAAGTCAGATCAGTTCAGATTACTTCTTAAGCACATTTAATGACAGCAACAAGGCTGACTAAAGTGCTGTACAATACTAAATAAAAGACCATAAAGATGACAGATAAAAGGAAACAGAGAAGAGAACAAGACACTGCAATGTATTAAAACCCAATGAAAAGAGAGATGTTTTGAGACTACATGTGAGTGCAGATAAAGCAGAAGCAGCTGTAGTGCAGTGAGGAGGAAAGAGCTCGATCACCCGACACTGAGACAGCTCTTGAAACTGTAGTTTTGATCTTCAGACATTAGTCTTCATGAGGGATTATAGTGGTGAGTAAATCAGACAGATCGCCCAGCGTTGAGCTAGAGATTTATAGACAAGTAACAGGATTTTAAACTCGGGTAACAGTGCAGATCTTTCAGAAGGGGAGTGACATGCGCACATGTTTACATCCTTTCAGAAATCCTGCAGCTGCATTTTGAACCTCTTGTAAATGAGAAATCTGAGTCTTAGATATACCATAGTAGATGGAGGTGCAATAACCCAGCCTAGGCGTAATGAAAGCATGGATTGCAGCTTCCAGAGACTTCTCAGGTTCATTGTGTGACACATGATTACTTTAATGATGTCTTTACTAGCGTTCTGGGGCTTCAGTGGCAGTTGTGTAGCAGTCAATGGAGGGATAGAAAGCCCTCACATTTCATCAAAAATATCTTCATTTTTGTTTTTAAAGATAAAGGAAGGTCTACGGGTTTGGAAGGACATGAGGGAGAGTAATTAATGATCTCTGGGTGAACTATCCCTTTGTAAACCCTTGGTGAACTGCTGCTTCACGAGCTAGAAGCTGACTGAGACACAACCTTTGTTGTCTTCTGCTGAAGGACGCCGACCCGCAGGGGAACAGGACTCGCTGCTGCTGATCCTCCCGCTCTTCCACAGCCGATGAGCCGTGATTACGCAGATTCCCCACAGCACAGAGACGGACTGCGTCAGCAGGGGATCTTCTGTCCACTTCATCAGCCAGCGCACCTGCTCTCCGTGCCATCAAGCTTTTAACAGTCTCAGAGCCTCTGGTCTTTGGCTGGAGTCTTCTCTTTGAAAAGGCTTGGAAAGAAGGTCTACATGTGTAACAGCAAACCCTGATCAGCAGCTCCGGCCTGACTGTCCTGCTCCAGGCCTGATAAACTGCAAGCTAAACCCAACCATGAACCGCAGCGGTGTTTTCAGCCAGATCATGGGTTAGTTTCAGGAGCTCAGCTCCACAAAGCAGACGCTCCGGCTGCTAAACACCTTCAAATCCCCATTGGCTCATGACGGTGATGTCATAAGTGGGCGTGGCTCGGAGGCTCCGCCTTCTCTGAGCTGAAATCACTGAAGATCCTCATAGAGCCGCATTTCTTCAGCGGACGGATCACTACTGTGACTCACGTACGACAGCTCACCGCTTATATACTGTATATTCATACACAAAAGCACTAAAATGTTTAAATATTGTTTATTGTTGCTTTTCTCTCTTATTGTTATATGTTTCCCTGATCAACAGCACCACAAAGCCCATGTCTGCACTGGACTGACTCAAGTGGTGTGACAGTAACACGGGTTATAATGCCTTCTATCGCCTGAACTCGCGTCACGCTGCCTGGTCGTCCAGGAGACTGATCGTCTTTCATAAGAGTCAGCAGAAAAACACTGAATCCTAACAGAGTTATATGTTGAATCACAGTGATAGTGGCATCTGGCTTGGTAGGAGGATCTTCGTCTGGTGTGTGTGTGTGTGTGTGTGTGTGTGTGTGTGTGTGTGTGTGTGTGTGTGTGTGTGTGTGTGTGTGTGTTAGGGATGGGACGGTATGAAAATTTAATATCACGATTATAGTGACCAAAATTATCGCGATTATCAATATTATCACGGTTTTGTTAAAGGGGTCATATAATGCCATTTTTGTACAAGCTAATATGATTCTTTATGGTCTAAATTAAAAGTTTGTAATATGCTTTAATTAAAAATTCTCATTAGTATTGTAAAAAAAACACTAATTTACCTGGTCAAAAACAGCTCTGTTTTCAGCACGCCGTTTCAGTGCATGTGTCTTTAAATGATAATGAGCTTTGCTGACCCCGCCCCTCTGTTCTGTGTATACACCGTTTCTAACACAATAACCATAACGCATTGTTCATTAAAAACGTGGGATTATGAATTATATTGAATTATATTATGTTGTCGTACATAGAAAACATGCCGTAATGTACCCTGAGTGTAAACAGCCGCATTCATCGTGAAGCGTGCAGCAAGCGATACGCAAAGATTAATATAAAGGTCAATATAACGTTACACTCACTTCAGTTCTTCTGGAGGTGCAGCAGGAACACGAATAGTTGGTATGGATCCTATTTTCAGGAACAGCTTCTTAGCAAAACCAGCTTTACTGGCCCTCGTTTGTAACGGGGAACCCCCGCGTCAATGCTTTGGGAATATTCTATCAAAAACATCAATAAAATGACAGCTGTGTAACCTGTGTTCCTTATTAGGCTACACCCAAGAACAATCGCTTAGACGACGCATTCTTCTCCAGCATATCAATGCACTATGATGACAGACAGACAGCGCGCTCACGAGCTAGGGCGGGTCTGTGTTGAAACACAGTGCTGTCAATCACAATCGTGGGAGGGGCGTCGATTTAGTGACGTCACAATATCGAACAGCTTGATTCAGGAGAGGGGGAAACATATAAGGAGATTTAAAAAACACTGGATGGATTTTTATTATTTTATGATGGTTGTGTACAGGCACTGTCAACACACATTTCAGTACAATCAACTTGTAAAAGTGCATGTACCATTATATGACCCCTTTAAAACGAGATGAAAGTGTTCAAAAGGAGTTGATGCTCACACTGAAGACATTTCAACAAGTTTTATATTTGAAAATCAACAAACAACAAATAAAACAAGCAGCTCTATGCACCTTTTAAAGCATTTCCTTCCTTATAATGACGGTCGTCAATAGCAACGCATTATAACACCGCGCACATCCATTGTAACGGCCACCTAGTGTTAAGTAGTGTTCATGACATGAACGTTGATGTGCCTTTAAGATAATTTCTTCTATGGCGTACGTTATTGTATGCATGCTGTTTTTATGTGAGTGCGCACGCACAGTGAGAATGCTCGTGCAAAGAGGAAGATGACTGCTCTACTGCTGACCATTGTTTTATTATAATGTGTTTACTTCCACTTTGATTTGTAGCGTGTTTTAGAGTGTTTTCTTTTCCCTTTTAACATTCGCTCTTCGACATGTATGTGAAGAGTGTGCTTAACTGAGAGAAAACATCTATAAAAGTCTCGTGGAACTACCAGTTAATTTGCACTGTCTTGTATTCTTCATCTGGGCAGACTTCAAACTCTCTGACAGACGTTACACCATGTATCACAATGGACACGCTCTCTCGTTTCATTCTATTACAGTGAGGAAAATAAG
This sequence comes from Vimba vimba, assembly GCA_022828995.1. Taxonomy (NCBI): domain Eukaryota; kingdom Metazoa; phylum Chordata; class Actinopteri; order Cypriniformes; family Leuciscidae; genus Vimba; species Vimba vimba. The sequence continues at coordinate 408,795 of CM040826.1, forward strand.
TATTTGAACACCCTGCTATTTTGCAAGTTCTCCCACTTGGAAATCATGGAGGGGTCTGAAATTGTCATCGTAGGTGCATGTCCACTGTGAGAGACATAATCTAAAAAAAAAAATCCAGAAATCACAATGTATGATTTTTTAACTATTTATTTGTATGATACAGCTGCAAATAAGTATTTGAACACCTGAGAAAATCAATGTTAATATTTGGTACAGTAGCCTTTGTTTGCAATTACAGAGGTCAAACGTTTCCTGTAGTTTTTCACCAGGTTTGCACACACTGCAGGAGGGATGTTGGCCCACTCCTCCACACAGATCTTCTCTAGATCAGTCAGGTTTCTGGGCTGTCGCTGAGAAACACGGAGTTTGAGCTCCCTCCAAAGATTCTCTATTGGGTTTAGGTCTGGAGACTGGCTAGGCCACGCCAGAACCTTGATATGCTTCTTACAGAGCCACTCCTTGGTTATCCTGGCTGTGTGCTTCGGGTCATTGTCATGTTGGAAGACCCAGCCTCGACCCATCTTCAATGCTCTAACTGAGGGAAGGAGGTTGTTCCCCAAAATCTCGCAATACATGGCCCCGGTCATCCTCTCCTTAATACAGTGCAGTCGCCCTGTCCCATGTGCAGAAAAACACCCCCAAAGCATGATGCTACCACCCCCATGCTTCACAGTAGGGATGGTGTTCTTGGGATGGTACTCATCTTTCTTCTTCCTCCAAACACGTTTAGTGGAATTATGACCAAAAAGTTCTATTTTGGTCTCATCTGACCACATGACTTTCTCCCATGACTCCTCTGGATCATCCAAATGGTCATTGGCAAACTTAAGACGGGCCTTGACATGTGCTGGTTTAAGCAGGGGAACCTTCCGTGCCATGCATGATTTCAAACCATGACGTCTTAGTGTATAACCAACAGTAACCTTGGAAACGGTGGTCCCAGCTCTTTTCAGGTCATTGACCAGCTCCTCCCGTGTAGTTCTGGGCTGATTTCTCACCTTTCTTAGGATCATTGAGACCCCACGAGGTGAGATCTTGCATGGAGCCCCAGTCCGAGGGAGATTGACAGTCATGTTTAGCTTCTTCCATTTTCTAATGATTGCTCCAACAGTGGACCTTTTTTCACCAAGCTGCTTGGCAATTTCCCTGTAGCCCTTTCCAGCCTTGTGGAGGTGTACAATTTTGTCTCTAGTGTCTTTGGACAGCTCTTTGGTCTTGGCCATGTTAGTAGTTGGATTCTTACTGATTGTATGGGGTGGACAGGTGTCTTTATGCAGCTAACGACCTCAAACAGGTGCATCTAATTTAGGATAATAAATGGAGTGGAGGTGGACATTTTAAAGGCAGACTAACAGGTCTTTGAGGGTCAGAATTCTAGCTGATAGACAGGTGTTCAAATACTTATTTGCAGCTGTATCATACAAATAAATGGTTACATTTTTTTTGGATTTTTTTTTTTAGATTATGTCTCTCACAGTGGACATGCACCTACGATGACAATTTCAGACCCCTCCATGATTTCCAAGTGGGAGAAGTTGGAAAATAGCAGGGTGTTCAAATACTTATTTTCCTCACTGTACAACTTGCCGTCTTGCGTCTCCGTTTTTAATTGTATTGAAAATTAAATCAGAGTTGATTTATTGTTTACAGAGTTTGCTAATATTGTTGTAATCATCTTGTCTGAACAATTGTTTTGTACGCTGTACATAATGGATTTATAAACAGGTAAGTTAAGATTTAAAACATTAATCTCAGTTCTTTTAAAAGGCTGAAAAACCTCCCGAGCACGGTCACTGCCTTCCGCAATTCCTTCTTGATTAAAAACAACAACATTGCGCGCTGCGCCTGCGTCAGACTGTTGCTGGCTGAACAGGATCTAAAAATCGCGATAATCAAACACGGTTTTAATGATAATTAAATTTTAAACAATATTACTAACCGTCAGTACATTTTATCGTGGTTTATAGAGAAACCGGTAATCGTCCCACCCCTAGTGTGTGTGTGTGTGTCATTTAGTCCCACACACATACACACACACACACACACACACACACACACACATTCATGTGTGAAGCAGTCACGTGTTTCTCAGTGTTTGGATTACCTTCTTTGTTCTGTTTGTGTGTTTTATAAATAAAAAGAAGAAAACACTCATGAGAAAAGAGAGTGATTGACTTACGTAGTTGGGCTGGATATCCTCCAAGGTGTGCTGAACTCCGTCGTCCACCACGACCACCGTGACCCCGGCGCCGGTGATGTTGCGCTCCCAGACGCCCGTCACGTTGATGTCCATCCCGTCCTTCACATCGTTGTGCTGCAGAGAATCAGACACCATTAGGGCTGAGCATCTCCTGGATTAAAGCGGTGGTTGAGTATGAGTTCTCTCGTCTAACTTTAGTTAGTGTGTAATGTTGCTGTTTGAGCATAAACAACATCTGCAAAGTTACAGCGCTCAAAGTTCAGAGCAAAGGGAGATATTTGCTTTTACAGAAATGGCTTTTTAAGGACTACAGCAAACGGCTGGTAGAGACTACACCACATTCCTCCCGGGTTAGTGACATCACCAACCCTAACATTTACATAAACCCCGCCCCCTTAGCACGATTTAACAATTATCATGACAGATTATGCTAATCAGTGACTAGAAGATAACTATAATGAACGTTTAGTTTATGTCGAGTTTCTGAGGCTCTTGACTTGCGGTGCGAGGACGCTGTGCGCGAGATGGTTGCCGCTTCTCATCGTTAGTCGTTTGATACGTTTCGTCATCAATTGCGACACGGCTGGAACAGAACATCTGGATCTGCCTTCTCGGGACAGCGCTGGATGTTTGAGTGAAGCATCTTGAACTGCTCTGTGATGTTGGGACTCAAGCATCACATCTTCTGAAGTCCCTCTGACATTCCTTGGACAATTTTTGCAAACGTCTGTTCAGCGTCTCTAGTGAAATCGCCGCGAGCCCCCTGATCCCACTGTCCCGGCTTGACCCCTCTGCACTCTCGTGGGTACACTTCCTCTTGTTCATTGAGTAGTGCTTCTTTGTGGTTCTGGCTAACGTGGAGAGCTGTGGCATCACTTTACTGTTCCCGCTTGTTTGGCGAGCGGTTTAGTGGATCACACCTATCATCAGCTGGCTAACGATAACCTAAACCGTCCCTCCCGACTGGAAACCACTACATCTGATTGGTGGACTACCCTCGCAACACGTTATATCCATCGGTCTGCTAAACGCCGATGGTTTTATGACTGCAACTGCTACTGTTTCTGACTGAAAGCTGCCAACGCCTGATGACTTCACTGAACCGTCTAACCCCTGCTGGATATAGTTATCTGACAAACCTCAACTCAGTGGCAGAGCTGGTGGTGATCTTTAAGAACAATTATAAAGTGACTAAATATGACGTTCTTGATGCTTGTAGTTGTGAATGTCTATCACTTAAGCATGCTGGCCCCGCTCCGCTTCTGATTATGCTGATTTATAGACCCCTAGATATAATACACACCCTTTCTCTGACCTGACTGAGCTTCTCACTCTCGCCTGTGCCGGCGTGACAGAGTCCTGATGCTGGGTGACTTTACCATGTGGCCATCAAACACTGCGGGATCTGGGAGTCCTGCTCGACTCCTCGTCAAACACTGTGCGGGATCTGGGAGTCCTGTTTGACTCCTCGTCAAACACTGCGGGATCTGGGAGTCCTGTTTGACTCCTCGTCAAACACTGTGCGGGATCTGGGAGTCCTGCTCGACTCCTCGTCAAACACTGCGGGATCTGGGAGTCCTGCTCGACTCCTCGTCAAACACTGCGGGATCTGGGAGTCCTGCTCGACTCCTCGTCAAACACTGCGGGATCTGGGAGTCCTGCTCGACTCCTCGTCAAACACTGCGGGATCTGGGAGTCCTGCTCGACTCCTCGTCAAACACTGCGGGATCTGGGAGTCCTGCTCGACTCCTCGTCAAACACTGCGGGATCTGGGAGTCCTGCTCGACTCCTCGTCAAACACTGCGGGATCTGGGAGTCCTGCTCGACTCCTCGTCAAACACTGCGGGATCTGGGAGTCCTGCTCGACTCCTCGTCAAACACTGTGCGGGATCTGGGAGTCCTGCTCGACTCCTCGTCAAACACTGCGGGATCTGGGAGTCCTGCTCGACTCCTCGTCAAACACTGCGGGATCTGGGAGTCCTGCTCGACTCCTCGTCAAACACTGCGGGATCTGGGAGTCCTGCTCGACTCCTCGTCAAACACTGCGGGATCTGGGAGTCCTGCTCGACTCCTCGTCAAACACTGCGGGATCTGGGAGTTCTGCTCGACTCCTCGTCAAACACTGCGGGATCTGGGAGTCCTGCTCGACTCCTCGTCAAACACTGCGGGATCTGGGAGTCCTGTTTGACTCCTCGTCAAACACTGCGGGATCTGGGAGTCCTGCTCGACTCCTCGTCAAACACTGCGGGATCTGGGAGTCCTGTTTGACTCCTCGTCAAACACTGCGGGATCTGGGAGTCCTGCTCGACTCCTCGTCAAACACTGCGGGATCTGGGAGTCCTGTTCGACTCCTCGTCAAACACTGCGGGATCTGGGAGTCCTGCTCGACTCCTCGTCAAACACTGCGGGATCTGGGAGTCCTGCTCGACTCCTCGTCAAACACTGTGCGGGATCTGGGAGTCCTGTTTGACTCCTCGTCAAACACTGCGGGATCTGGGAGTCCTGTTTGACTCCTCGTCAAACACTGTGCGGGATCTGGGAGTCCTGCTCGACTCCTCGTCAAACACTGCGGGATCTGGGAGTCCTGCTCGACTCCTCGTCAAACACTGCGGGATCTGGGAGTCCTGCTCGACTCCTCGTCAAACACTGCGGGATCTGGGAGTCCTGCTCGACTCCTCGTCAAACACTGCGGGATCTGGGAGTCCTGCTCGTCTCCTCGTCAAACACTGCGGGATCTGGGAGTCCTGTTTGACTCCTCGTCAAACACTGCGGGATCTGGGAGTCCTGCTCGACTCCTCGTCAAACACTGCGGGATCTGGGAGTCCTGTTCGACTCCTCGTCAAACACTGCGGGATCTGGGAGTCCTGCTCGACTGCTCGACTCCTCGTCAAACACTGCGGGATCTGGGAGTCCTGTTCGACTCCTCGTCAAACACTGCGGGATCTGGGAGTCCTGCTCGACTCCTCGTCAAACACTGCGGGATCTGGGAGTCCTGCTCGACTCCTCGTCAAACACTGCGGGATCTGGGAGTCCTGCTCGACTCCTCGTCAAACACTGCGGGATCTGGGAGTCCTGTTCGACTCCTCGTCAAACACTGCGGGATCTGGGAGTCCTTCTCGACTCCTCGTCAAACACTGCGGGATCTGGGAGTCCTGTTCGACGACTCGTCAAACACTGCGGGATCTGGGAGTCCTGCTCGACTCCTCGTCAAACACTGCGGGATCTGGGAGTTCTGTTCGACTCCTCGTCAAACACTGCGGGATCTGGGAGTCCTGCTCGACTCCTCGTCAAACACTGCGGGATCTGGGAGTCCTGCTCGACTCCTCGTCAAACACTGCGGGATCTGGGAGTCCTGCTCGACTCCTCGTCAAACACTGCGGGATCTGGGAGTCCTGCTCGACTCCTCGTCAAACACTGTGCGGGATCTGGGAGTCCTGCTCGACGACTCGTCAAACACTGCGGGATCTGGGAGTCCTGCTCGACTCCTCGTCAAACACTGCGGGATCTGGGAGTCCTGCTCGACTCCTCGTCAAACACTGCGGGATCTGGGAGTCCTGCTCGACTCCTCGTCAAACACTGCGGGATCTGGGAGTCCTGCTCGACTCCTCGTCAAACACTGCGGGATCTGGGAGTCCTGCTCGACTCCTCGTCAAACACTGCGGGATCTGGGAGTCCTGCGCGACTCCTCGTCAAACACTGCGGGATCTGGGAGTCCTGCGCGACTCCTCGTCAAACACTGCGGGATCTGGGAGTCCTGCTCGACTCCTCGTCAAACACTGCGGGATCTGGGAGTCCTGCTCGACTCCTCGTCAAACACTGCGGGATCTGGGAGTCCTGCTCGACTCCTCGTCAAACACTGCGGGATCTGGGAGTCCTGCTCGACTCCTCGTCAAACACTGTGCGGGATCTGGGAGTCCTGCTCGACTCCTCGTCAAACACTGCGGGATCTGGGAGTCCTGCTCGACTCCTCGTCAAACACTGCGGGATCTGGGAGTCCTGCTCGACTCCTCGTCAAACACTGCGGGATCTGGGAGTCCTGCTCGACTCCTCGTCATGTCTTCACTCATATACACTCTCAGTGGCAGTGGCTTCTAGTGTTGTCGGCCCTAACCTCCAGACCTTCCAATCTCAACTTTAAACTCATATATTCACCACGCTCAATAAATTATTATTTTCCTCTCTATTTCTGTCTTCCACTTTTTCATTTTTTATGTTGCGTGCTTTATCGAAACTGATGTTTTCTTTGATTATATAACTTCTCATGTTAATTATTTGTAGTTATTGGTTGTCTCCATCTGCTTTTCTGCTTGTTTGATTGTTATAATAAGCAGATTGCTTGTCTCTTTGTCTGTCAACTGTTTGTATTATTTTGTGAAGCGACCTTGGGTTCTTGAAAGGCACTATAAAAAATAAACATATTATTATTATTATTATTACTACAGATAAGCTACATAAACTCATCAACTAACCATTCAGAAGTGTTGACTACATGTTGTCACTTCTTCTTGAGTCTCTCCATCATTGTCTGACTCCAGTTTGAACATAAAAGCCTTAAAGTTTTTGAAATTTTCAGTGCACCCTCACCCTCAAAAAGTGACAACTTTAACATGCTATATAAACATATCTGTGGGGTATTTAGAGCTAAAACTTCACACACTCTGGGGACATCAGAGACTTATTTCATCTTGTGAAAGGGCATTACACCACCCCTTTAAGTCGAGTACTTCTTTTAAAAAACCCTCGATTGTAATTTACCTGTGTCGAGTAACCGGTAAAACACCGGAAGTGGCGCGTCCCACAGACGAGAGTACACTGACCGCATTATTACACCGCTCTCTAAGACTACGCAATATACAGCCCATGTGTGTGTTGTGTGTTCCAGCACTCACCAGGTGCCACTGGCTGGGGTATCTGGGGTCGTTGAAGGCCAGGCTCCTCTTGGAGCGGCGCAGCAGCTGTTCCTGCGAGTGCCAGAGCACATGAGGGTTCTGGTCCAGAGCCGCCGCGGTCGCCCCGGGGTCCACACGGTCCTCAGGCCCCTGGCACAGCAGGTAGTGCCCCTCCAGCTGCCCGATCTGCCCCCGGTTCTGCAGACCCGCCTCCTGGGCCACGCTCTGGGCCAGCCGGTGCAGGGAGTCTCCCGCCGGAGCCGAGCCGGACCGGAGCCGCACCGCCCAGGAGAGACCCGGCCCACAGGAGGAGGAGCAGCGGCTGAGCAGCGGGGCGAGCGAGAGGAGCAGCAGAGGAGAGAGGAGGAGGACACGCTTCTGACGGGGCGGAGCCATGACACACACACGTCAAAGGAGCTGCGGACACACACACACACACACACACACACACACACACACACACACACACATCAGATCAGATGAGGGAGTACAGAGGAGGAGGACATGCTTCTGACGGGGCGGAGCCATGACACACACACGTCAGAGGAGCTGCGGACACACACACACACACACACACACACGTCAGAGGAGCTGCGGACACACACACACACACACACACGTCAGAGGAGCTGCGGACACACACACACACACACACACACACACACACACGTCAGAGGAGCTGCGGACACACACACACACACACACACACACACACACATCAGATCAGATGAGGGAGTATAGAGGAGGAGGACATGCTTCTGACGGGGCGGAGCCATGACACACACACGTCAGAGGAGCTGCGGACACACACACACACACACACACACACACGTCAGAGGAGCTGCGGACACACACACACACACACACATCAGAGGAGCTGCGGACACACACACAAACACACACACGTCAGAGGAGCTGCGGACACACACACACACACACACATCAGAGGAGCTGCGGACACACACACACACACACACACACACACACTCATCAGAGGAGGGAGTATCTGGAGGACACCCCTGCATTATCACTAGATCTGGGTTAGGGAGATCTGAGTGTGTGAGACAGCTGGAGGTCCTCAGTGCTTCTGCCGTCTCGTCTCTCGCAGAGCTTTACATGCGACTCCTTCGTCCGCACACACACGTGCTTGTGCTTTTAACAAATACAATACTACAGTAAAGAAATGGACAAATCTAGTTTAAAACGCATGTGCAGGTGTTGCTGATCTCATATGTGTGCTAAAACTTTTTTGACTTACATTTTAAAGAAGAGTAACATTAAATGACTCTAATCCATCTAATAAAAAGTGATAGCATATATTTATTTATAAAAAAAATACTACTAATCTAATGTAAATAATAAGGATAAAGAGGCTCTTTTACATTGATAAATCATGATTATTGGGTACTACTCTGACACAGCTCCCACTTCCTGTTTTATTTATTCCTGTTGAATTGTTACAGTGGTGTGTATTTGTGTCGTATTCATATTTCCACTCTACACCTGTCGAGTTTAATCTATGATTTATGTGTCTGACAGGGCGATATACTCCATGCCCATACAGTAGCTTACAGCTGAGAGAGAGAGAGAGAGAGAGAGAGAGAGAGAGAGAGAGAGAGAGAGAGAGAGAGAGAGAGAGAGAGAGAGAGAGAGAGAGAGAGAGCGAGAGAGAGAGAGAGAGAGAGAGAGAGAAACCGGAAGTTCTCAAAAACATGTCGCTCTGTTTATTAATAATAATAATAATAATAATAATAAAACACATCAGCTCGTTTTCTACTGTAGCTAATTAATTCCACACACACTAAGGAAACACAATGGCCTGATTAAACACAGCCGGTCTGAGACAGTGATGCCCACACCTGTCGGGACAGATAGGCAGAGCTCTTCTTACCTCGTAGAAACGGTGGTGTGTTTCGCTATCGCTTGTGTGTTTTATTTCCGAGATGTTTAAAGTCATTCTTCATCAACTCGAGCAGCGACATAACTCAACCCGCGTCACGTGCTCGTGCCGAGACAAACATCCGCATTCGTCATATGCTCGTCACATCCGGTGTCCGACACGTTCATCGTCGACCAAAAAAAACAAACAAAAAAACCCCACCTCATATAGTATACTTATAGACATGCCGTCGCTTTTCCTTCTGGTGTGATTGGGTCATTTAGTCTGAAATTCAAACGGAAATCTGCCTCATTTGTTACTATAAAATAAATAAATATAAATGCCTGTCAGTTAAATCAGAGCCCGTCTACGGAGAGCCTTGGCACTTCCTATTAGCCCCATTGTATCGATCTTGGTTGCAGTTCCATTAGAATTCCACTGGAGGTGATCGCGGGCGAGTGCAGACTGAATGGGAGTCTATGGGGCTAGACGGCTAAATGTGTCTCTTTCACCCGATTGCCGTTGAGAAATCTCAGATTTTATTGTAGGTTTTGCAAGTTCAACATGGGTTATAGGTCGAAAGCTGAATGAACGAGTACTTATTTCTTTTCGATTTCTTACAGGTTGAGTTGTTGTTGCCCATAACACGCTAGCATTCTGCTAATGACGTCAGCATTCTGACGTCATTGACATTTTAAAAGACTTTTTAAACCAAATAAGTGACTCTAAAAAATCTAACACCCAGCAATGTGTAATTTCTTTGCATCTCCTTTCGAATACAACATTCCAATTACTAGACAAAAAATTATATCCTGAGAAAAGTGGATTTTGAGGGTTTTTCGCCATAGACTTCCATTCATTCTGCACTCGCCTGCGAGCGCCCCCGCATGGACAGAGACGTGTTACTGCAGCCAGTCCAGAAACCGGAAGTAAGCAGAGAGTGCCAATTCTCTTCCTATTAGACATTCTCTGGTTAAATCCACTGCGAATGGCTGAGAAAAGTAACATACATCACGTGACGGCAGAGATCTGAACATGATCGATAAAATATTGCATAGATGAATAATAGGTTTCGAAAACGCTTTAAAAAAAACAAAAATGCGCATTTTTGGTAAGAGACAGAGAGTAAATATTAATAATAATTAAAAAAAAGTCTTGCTGAAAGACTAACGTTAAGTTGTTCTTGTCCGTTTATCGTTTATCTGTCTGTCCACTAGATGGCGGCGGCGCAAACATTCTTCTCTTCTTCTCAGTTCTTCAGTTCCCTTTCAAAAGCTACAATCGATGCTGCGCTGCTTATCGCATTGGGAACGTGTTTACTCGTGACCGGCTGAGAAATACAGTGTGTAACCCAGAGGGGTAATCCAGCATGTAATCCAGCACCCGGAAACTGAAGCTTCCCCGGGCCGCCATTGATTAGCGGAGCACCTGCTGTTATATAACTTTACATCTGAGCCGTTTAAAGACTCTATTTGTCCGTTGTTTATTTCTAAAGAAACACGACAATGTATAGAAGGCTCCATTATCTTGTATCTTACGTTACTGCCCCGTAAAATATATATATATATATTTTTTTTATTTTTTTTATTGCTTTAAACAACAAAACAATACAACATACAATTTTAGAGCCAGGGGAGCAAAGAAAACACATATAAAATTATATATATATATATATATATATATATATATATATATATATATATATATATATATATATATATATATATATATATCAGTGGCGATTTCTTTAAGACTGCAAGGGAAGCTCGGCTTCCCCTATAATGTCAAAAAAATGAATGGTCAAATATGTACTATTGTATTAACATTTTATTGACCAAAATGCGTTAGAAGACGTTCGTCTCAAAGACGAGTTCGTTCAGAATGAGCTACATACAGTAGGTCGCTCGATCTCCTTCTCATACATTCCCGTAGCGTCACAGTGCATTTCCCGTTGAAGCCCAGCTTCCATTGACTTCTATGGGGCTGCTTCAAACAGTTTTTTTCAGCGCTTCGAAACTAGACGGTCATTGGATAAATGCTGCGATTATGTCCCGCCCATGGAAGCTCAGCTTCTCTGGGGGTGAACGGGGTGTGGGCTGGCCTGGACTCCGGGCTTCCGCGTGATGATTGGAGGATCTGTCGAAAGGCTGCGTCTCCTTTTGATTGACAGCGATTTCATACAATAAAAAGTCGCTGATGTTGAAGCTGTTCGAGCTCAGTGAGTCCCATCGCGGATTTTTCAAAGACAAACTTATGCAACTTATTTCTTGCTATTTGCTTGTCGAAATTGCTAGCCAATTTTTATTATACATTTCACACAATTATACATTTATGCCTTTATTATATTATTACTTATTATATTTTTTTATATTATTATTAGTAGTAATAATTCAAAAATAATTTAAAAAATATCTTATTATTAGTAGCCTTATTATTATACTTTATTATATTATTATTTCTACCTTTATTATATTATTACATTCATTTTTCACAGAGCATTTTCTTGAAAAGGAACGTAGAATTTACGTATAAATAAATGAATAATTTTTATGATGTAGGCCGAAAATGAGCTTCCCCTCTTTGACAGACCAGCAGCCGCCACTGATATATATATATATATATATATATATATAAACAATAATAAATCACAAGAATACAAGACCTTATTAATCAAAGATTTTGAAAACAGTACACACATTAACAGTCTTCATAGCTTTTCCATTAGTACTAGAATGAATAGTAGAAATGACGACGATGCCAGAAGATGTGTGGAACTGTTTCCAAGAGCAAAACGAGCAACTTACATCAATGTCTTTCTTAAACTCACTAAGGAAATGTGTGACAGGGTAAATATGTGCAATATCTTGAGATTTCTTTCACCTTGTTTGTAACAAAAAACGTATGAGGTAATAACCAGACACTTTCCCAATCAAGGTCATTAACACATTTAGTCCAATAGAGCAAGATTTGGTGACAACCTCCTTTAAAAATAGAGAACAAATAGATTTGTTATTGTTTTTGTACTGTAAAAAACTAATTTTCCCCCACACTGTGTGAGCTGGGTTATGGGCGTATCAGCTGATGCCAGCACGCCTCTACCCGAGCACATCATGCCAGAGCTGACTGCAGACACACAGCGAATCCCTCGGGAGGCAGGGAAACTACAGTGCAGAAGAAACTCGGCATACGTCATAAGGAATCCTCGAGTGTTAAACAAATGACAAACTAAAACAATACCCTATTCAAACCAGCTTTAAAAAAAAAAATACTTTTGTGTTTCTACAAAATACGACGGATATTCCAAATAAAAACCGTTGTGCTCGTAGATCAGTTCCCAAGCCAATAAAGCTTGAGCATGAAAGGCAGAAATCACACATTAGTAATAAAGAAAGGCCCAAGTCGATCAAAAATAAAATTAGGAAAAAAATTCCACAAAGAAGGTTTTTTCAAACAAAATTTTAGCCAATTCATTTTGAGGGTATTATTTAAAGTAGAGAAATCTAGAAAATCAAGGCCACCACTTTTGAACGAACTTAAAACAAAAGATTTACGAATGTAGTGCACACGATTCTTCCATAGAAAATTACATAAAATCTGATCAATAGTTTTGATAGTTTTATTGTCTAAATGAATAGATGAAGCAACATAGGGTAGCCTAGACATTCCTTCAGCCTTTGACAGATGGACTCTACCAGAAGTCCCTTAATAACCTGAGATTAAATTAGCTTTAACCTTTTCAAAAGCAGGATTAAAATTCAGAGAAATCTTGCTCATTTCTCGAGACAACAACTCACACATAATTAACAGCTTCTTTAACAGGGATGCCATCCATAGACACAAGGGGGAGCTTTTCAAGGCTAATATTTCACATTTGTTAATATTAATATTAAGGTACAGACCTGAGGCATTTGAAAAGAGCTGAATTATACTTTTAATAGCCTGATGAACCTGGCTGGAGTGTTTTAAGTAAGGCTGTGTCATCCGCTAGCTGACTAATTACAATACTTCTACCAGCAATATGAATCCTTCTAGCTTACTATCCTTAATAACATGACAGAAGGCCTGATACAATAAGAAAAAGATATAGTGAAACTGGACAGCCCTGCCGAACTCCTCTTTCTGGAAGACATCTCTGGGTTGTGCCATGTGCTAACTTTACGGAGCTATTTCCTCCGGCATACAAAGTGTTGATTACAAAAGTAGGAACCGAAACCAAAACACGCTAAACAGAAGAAAATTAAAGGATGCTCAATAGTGTCAAAGGCCTTGAAAAACTCCAACGGTCATCCTCAGTAAGATCAGAGTAATCAATCAGGTCGAAGACAAGCCTAATATTATTAAAAATATGGCGGCCTTTCATAAAACCTGATTGATTTTCATCAACAATGGAGATCAAAATCGACTTTAAACGGCTTGAGAAAATGAGGGCAAACAATTTATAATCATTATTAAGTAAGCTCAAGCTCTCTATACACTTCCAGGAGGAAAGGGGATATAACCTCAGAATAAGACCTGCACAAGCCAGCCGTTATCCCATCGTTACCAGGCGACTTGTCACATTTTACTTGAGAAATTGCTTCCCTAACCTCATCAACAGTAATTGGAGAATCACAAACAACTTTTTCATCCTGATTAATAGAATTAACATAACCAAGGTGCTTACAGAAAGCAACTAAATCAGCGATATTAAATGTGGTGCGACATCGAAGGCTGCTGAGAGAAACCCTTCTGGAGCGGACCTCAGCGCTGAGCAGCCGGAGATGAGCTGCGGGTCCAGGTGGAGGGAGAGCTGCGGGTCCAGGTGGAGGGAGAGCTGCGGGTCCAGGTGGAGGGAGAGCTGCGGGTCCAGGTGGAGAAAGAGCTGCGGGTCCAGGTGGAGGGAGAGCTGCGGGTCCAGGTGGAGAAAGAGCTGCGGGTCCAGGTGGAGAGAGAGCTACGGGTCCAGGTGGAGAGAGAGCTGCAGGTCCAGGTGGAGGGAGAGCTGCGGGTCCAGGTGGAGGGAGAGCTGCAGGTCCAGGTGGAGAAAGAGCTGCGGGTCCAGGTGGAGGGAGAGCTGCGGGTCCAGGTGGAGAAAGAGCTGCGGGTCCAGGTGGAGAGAGAGCTGCGGGTCCAGGTGGAGGGAGAGCTGCAGGTCCAGGTGGAGGGAGAGCTGCGGGTCCAGGTGGAGGGAGAGCTGCGGGTCCAGGTGGAGGGAGACCTGCGGGTCCAGGTGGAGAGATGAGCTGCGGGTCCAGGTGGAGGGAGAGCTGCGGGTCCAGGTGGAGAGATGAGCTGCGGGTCCAGGTGGAGGGAGAGCTGCGGGTCCAGGTGGAGAAAGAGCTGCGGGTCCAGGTGGAGGGAGAGCTGCAGGTCCAGGTGGAGGGAGAGCTGCGGGTCCAGGTGGAGAGAGAGCTGCAGGTCCAGGTGGAGGGAGAGCTGCGGGTCCAGGTGGAGAAAGAGCTGCGGGTCCAGGTGGAGGGAGAGCTGCGGGTCCAGGTGGAGAGATGAGCTGCGAGTCCAGGTGGAGGGAGAGCTGCAGGTCCAGGTGGAGGGAGAGCTGCGGGTCCAGGTGGAGAAAGAGCTGCGGGTCCAGGTGGAGGGAGAGCTGCGGGTCCAGGTGGAGAGATGAGCTGCGAGTCCAGGTGGAGGGAGAGCTGCGGGTCCAGGTGGAGAAAGAGCTGCGGGTCCAGGTGGAGGGAGAGCTGCGGGTCCAGGTGGAGAAAGAGCTGCGGGTCCAGGTGGAGGGAGAGCTGCGGGTCCAGGTGGAGAAAGAGCTGCGGGTCCAGGTGGAGAGAGAGCTACGGGTCCAGGTGGAGAGAGAGCTGCAGGTCCAGGTGGAGGGAGAGCTGCGGGTCCAGGTGGAGGGAGAGCTGCAGGTCCAGGTGGAGAAAGAGCTGCGGGTCCAGGTGGAGGGAGAGCTGCGGGTCCAGGTGGAGAAAGAGCTGCGGGTCCAGGTGGAGAGAGAGCTGCGGGTCCAGGTGGAGGGAGAGCTGCAGGTCCAGGTGGAGGGAGAGCTGCGGGTCCAGGTGGAGGGAGAGCTGCGGGTCCAGGTGGAGGGAGACCTGCGGGTCCAGGTGGAGAGATGAGCTGCGGGTCCAGGTGGAGGGAGAGCTGCGGGTCCAGGTGGAGAGATGAGCTGCGGGTCCAGGTGGAGGGAGAGCTGCGGGTCCAGGTGGAGAAAGAGCTGCGGGTCCAGGTGGAGGGAGAGCTGCGGGTCCAGGTGGAGAGAGAGCTGCAGGTCCAGGTGGAGGGAGAGCTGCGGGTCCAGGTGGAGAAAGAGCTGCGGGTCCAGGTGGAGGGAGAGCTGCGGGTCCAGGTGGAGAGATGAGCTGCGGGTCCAGGTGGAGGGAGAGCTGCGGGTCCAGGTGGAGAAAGAGCTGCGGGTCCAGGTGGAGGGAGAGCTGCGGGTCCAGGTGGAGGGAGAGCTGCGGGTCCAGGTGGAGAGAGAGCTGCAGGTCCAGGTGGAGGGAGAGCTGCGGGTCCAGGTGGAGGGAGAGCTGCGGGTCCAGGTGGAGGGAGAGCTGCGGGTCCAGGTGGAGGGAGAGCTGCGGGTCCAGGTGGAGAGAGAGCTGCAGGTCCAGGTGGAGGGAGAGCTGCGGGTCCAGGTGGAGAAAGAGCTGCGGGTCCAGGTGGAGGGAGAGCTGCGGGTCCAGGTGGAGAGATGAGCTGCGAGTCCAGGTGGAGGGAGAGCTGCGGGTCCAGGTGGAGAAAGAGCTGCGGGTCCAGGTGGAGGGAGAGCTGCGGGTCCAGGTGGAGAAAGAGCTGCGGGTCCAGGTGGAGGGAGAGCTGCGGGTCCAGGTGGAGAAAGAGCTGCGGGTCCAGGTGGAGAGAGAGCTACGGGTCCAGGTGGAGAGAGAGCTGCAGGTCCAGGTGGAGGGAGAGCTGCGGGTCCAGGTGGAGGGAGAGCTGCAGGTCCAGGTGGAGAAAGAGCTGCGGGTCCAGGTGGAGGGAGAGCTGCGGGTCCAGGTGGAGAAAGAGCTGCGGGTCCAGGTGGAGAGAGAGCTGCGGGTCCAGGTGGAGGGAGAGCTGCAGGTCCAGGTGGAGGGAGAGCTGCGGGTCCAGGTGGAGGGAGAGCTGCGGGTCCAGGTGGAGGGAGACCTGCGGGTCCAGGTGGAGAGATGAGCTGCGGGTCCAGGTGGAGGGAGAGCTGCGGGTCCAGGTGGAGAGATGAGCTGCGGGTCCAGGTGGAGGGAGAGCTGCGGGTCCAGGTGGAGAAAGAGCTGCGGGTCCAGGTGGAGGGAGAGCTGCGGGTCCAGGTGGAGAAAGAGCTGCGGGTCCAGGTGGAGGGAGAGCTGCGGGTCCAGGTGGAGGGAGAGCTGCGGGTCCAGGTGGAGAGAGAGCTGCAGGTCCAGGTGGAGGGAGAGCTGCGGGTCCAGGTGGAGGGAGAGCTGCGGGTCCAGGTGGAGGGAGAGCTGCGGGTCCAGGTGGAGGGAGAGCTGCGGGTCCAGGTGGAGAGAGAGCTGCAGGTCCAGGTGGAGGGAGAGCTGCGGGTCCAGGTGGAGAAAGAGCTGCGGGTCCAGGTGGAGGGAGAGCTGCGGGTCCAGGTGGAGAGATGAGCTGCGAGTCCAGGTGGAGGGAGAGCTGCGGGTCCAGGTGGAGAAAGAGCTGCGGGTCCAGGTGGAGGGAGAGCTGCGGGTCCAGGTGGAGAAAGAGCTGCGGGTCCAGGTGGAGGGAGAGCTGCGGGTCCAGGTGGAGAAAGAGCTGCGGGTCCAGGTGGAGAGAGAGCTGCGGGTCCAGGTGGAGAGAGAGCTGCAGGTCCAGGTGGAGGGAGAGCTGCGGGTCCAGGTGGAGGGAGAGCTGCAGGTCCAGGTGGAGAAAGAGCTGCGGGTCCAGGTGGAGGGAGAGCTGCGGGTCCAGGTGGAGAAAGAGCTGCGGGTCCAGGTGGAGAGAGAGCTGCGGGTCCAGGTGGAGGGAGAGCTGCAGGTCCAGGTGGAGGGAGAGCTGCGGGTCCAGGTGGAGGGAGAGCTGCGGGTCCAGGTGGAGGGAGACCTGCGGGTCCAGGTGGAGAGATGAGCTGCGGGTCCAGGTGGAGGGAGAGCTGCGGGTCCAGGTGGAGAGATGAGCTGCGGGTCCAGGTGGAGGGAGACCTGCGGGTCCAGGTGGAGAGATGAGCTGCGGGTCCAGGTGGAGGGAGAGCTGCAGGTCCAGGTGGAGAGAGAGCTGCGGGTCCAGGTGGAGGGAGAGCTGCGGGTCCAGGTGGAGAAAGAGCTGCGGGTCCAGGTGGAGGGAGAGCTGCGGGTCCAGGTGGAGAAAGAGCTGCGGGTCCAGGTGGAGGGAGAGCTGCGGGTCCAGATGGAGGGAGAGCTGCGGGTCCAGGTGGAGAAAGAGCTGCGGGTCCAGGTGGAGAAAGAGCTGCGGGTCCAGGTGGAGGGAGAGCTGCGGGTCCAGGTGGAGAAAGAGCTGCGGGTCCAGGTGGAGGGAGAGCTGCGGGTCCAGGTGGAGAAAGAGCTGCGGGTCCAGCCGGAGGGAGAGCTGCGGGTCCAGATGGAGGGAGAGCTGCGGGTCCAGGTGGAGGGAGAGCTGCGGGTCCAGGTGGAGGGAGAGCTGCGGGTCCAGGTGGAGAGAGAGCTGCGGGTCCAGGTGGAGGGAGAGCTGCGGGTCCAGGTGGAGAGAGAGCTGCGGGTCCAGGTGGAGGGAGAGCTGCGAGAGCTGCGGGTCCAGGTGGAGGGAGAGCTGCGGGTCCAGGTGGAGAGAGAGCTGCGGGTCCAGGTGGAGGGAGAGCTGCGGGTCCAGGTGGAGAGATGAGCTGCGGGTCCAGGTGGAGACATGAGCTGCGGGTCCAGGTGGAGGGAGAGCTGCGGGTCCAGGTAGAGAGAGCTGCGGGTCCAGGTGGAGAGAGAGCTGCAGGTCCAGTTGGAGGGAGAGCTGCGGGTCCAGGTGGAGGGAGAGCTGCGGGTCCAGCCGGAGGGAGAGCTGCGGGTCCAGGCGGAGGGAGAGCTGCGGGTCCAGGCGGAGGGAGAGCTGCGGGTCCAGGCGGAGGGAGAGCTGCGGGTCCAGGCGGAGGGAGAGCTGCGGGTCCAGGCGGAGGGAGAGCTGCGGGTCCAGGCGGAGGGAGAGCTGCGGGTCCAGGTGGAGGGAGAGCTGCGGGTCCAGGTGGAGAGAGAGCTGCGGGTCCAGGTGGAGGGAGAGCTGCGGGTCCAGGTGGAGGGAGAGCTGCGGGTCCAGGTGGAGGGAGAGCTGCGGGTCCAGGTGGAGAGAGAGCTGCGGGTCCAGGTTGTAGAGAGAGCTGCGGGTCCAGCCGGAGGGAGAGCTGCGGGTCCAGGTGGAGGGAGAGCTGCGGGTCCAGGTGGAGGGAGAGCTGCGGGTCCAGGCGGAGGGAGAGCTGCGGGTCCAGGCGGAGGGAGAGCTGCGGGTCCAGCCGGAGGGAGAGCTGCGGGTCCAGCCGGAGGGAGAGCTGCGGGTCCAGGTGGAGGGAGAGCTGCGGGTCCAGGTGGAGGGAGAGCTGCGGGTCCAGGTGGAGGGAGAGCTGCGGGTCCAGGTGGAGGGAGAGCTGCGGGTCCAGCCGGAGGGAGAGCTGCGGGTCCAGCCGGAGAGAGAGCTGCGGGTCCAGGTGGAGAGATGAGCTGCGGGTCCAGGTGGAGAGAAAGCTGCGGGTCCAGCCGGAGGGAGAGCTGCGGGTCCAGGTGGAGGGAGAGCTACGGGTCCAGGTGGAGGGAGTCAAGGCTCAAGTTCTGTCCATGGAGGATATGGTTGTATAGCAGAGTCAGATATCATCCGTTTTTGTCAAAAAAATAAGGTTTCCAGAAGAACTGGCTAACTTGAAGGAGGGAGTCAAGGCTCAAGTTCTGTCCATGGAGGAAATGGTTGTATAGCAGAGTCAGATATCATCCGTTTTTGTCAAAAAAATAAGGCTACATTTACATTTAGTCTTTTAGCAGACGCTTTTATCCAAAGCGACTTACAAATTAGGACTAAATTAAGCGAGTCATCATGAAGAGGCAAAAACAACAACAACGCAAGAAGTGCTCAAAATACGAAGTTCAGGCATTATTCAGAGTAGCATAAGCCTGATAAGTGAGGTTTCAAAGGGAAAGGAATTTTTTTTTTTTTTTGATGAGGTTAAATGCTCACGGAAGAGATAGGTTTTCAGCTGTCTCTTGAAGGTTGTCAGGGATTCTGCATTCCGGATGAGGGTGGGGAGAGCGTTCCACCAGCATGGAACTGTGAATGAGAATGTTCTGGAAAGTGATTTTGTGGCTTTCTGTGATGGAACCACGAGACGTCGCTCGTTGACCGATCGTAGGCGTCAGGTTTCCAGAAGAACTGGCCAACTTGAAGAAAGGAGTGTGTAAGGAGTCACCTCTACAAGCTCAACCCGACCCTGGATGGAGATCTCATTAGGGCTAGTAGAGCAGCTATGCCAGCTGAAGCAAAGCATCCAGTTATACTGGCTAAAGATCAACACATCTCCAATCGTATTCTGTGTCATGTACACCCCGAACCGGGCCATGGTGGCGAAACCACATGCGTTCTCCTCTGTGTCAGAAGTATCAGAGTCCTGGTGCCTGTGCTGCCATCAGAGAGGTTGTGCTTAAGTGTGTCGTGTGTTGTAGATTGTCTGCTTCACCTGGACATCAGGAAGAATAGCAGAATTCTTCCTCACAGCAGAATAACTCCTGATGAGCCTTTGGACCGTTCGAGGTTAAACATGGAAGAGCTGTGGTCAAGCTCATTTTTACATGCTTGGCGATGCGAGCCATACACCTTGAAGTTCTTTCATCTTTAGACACAGACTCCATCAATGGCTTCAGAAGGTGTGTGGCAAGTCCTGGAAATCCGTTAGGATAATGGTAACTTCGTGGGCGCTGAACGTGAATTGAGGGCCATTGAGAATCTGAACCACAACCTCATAAATGATGTGCTGTTACATAAGAGTGAAATGGGTTTTCAATCCCCCAGCAGCGTCACACCATGGAGGGTCTTGGAAAAGGGTGATTTGGTCAGTCCGTAAAGTGCTAAACTCCATTTTGAAGACTCAGACTCAGACTGGACGAAGAAAGCTTGGTGAGGCTGAAGCGATTGTTAATAGCCGTCCAATAACAAAAGCGTCAACAGATCCTCAAGACTCAGAGGCGTTGACCCCTAACCATCTGCTTCTGCTTAAGTCATGGCCATTGTTGCCACCAGGGTTGTTCGGGGAGGAGGATGTTTATGCTCGTCATCGCTGGAAGCACTGGGCGAAGGAGTCCTGGACTTCAGGAGCGCCAGAAGTGGAATACTGCCAGAAGAAACTTCCAGGAGATCTCGTGCTGCTAGTGGATGATAAGGCACCTCACAATACTTGGATTACAGGAAGAATTGTGGATACTGTTCCGGACAAAAATGGTCTGGTGCAAAGTGTGTGGATTAAAACTAAACCAGCTAATAACCACAGTCTGCCTTCTGCAGAAAGCTTCAGTGAAGAGCTTTGGAGACAGCGGACATGAACTTTGACATTATTGGAGAGATCCAATTTGCAGTATTTATTGGGGTAATCCGTACTCACAAAATCAGTCCAGGCAAAAGGTCAAAATCCATAAAGGCAATCCAAAAACAAGAACAAAACAGGAACCAGGCAGAAACAAACGTCAGAAATGGTGTGATATGTTACAAGGACTCAGTGACAAACACTGACACAAACAGGATAAATATAGACAGACACTAACAAGGGGACGGGGAACACCTGAGTGCAATGATGACGGGGAACACCTGAGTGCAATGATGACGGGGAACACCTGAGTGCAATGATGACGGGGAACACCTGAGTGCAATGATGACGGGGAACACCTGAGTGCAATGATGACGGGGAACACCTGAGTGCAATGATGACGGGGAACACCTGAGTGCAATGATGACGGGGAACACCTGAGTGCAATGATGATGGGGAACAGCTGAGTGCAATGATGACGGGGAACACCTGAGTGCAATGATGATGGGGAACAGCTGAGTGCAATGTTGATGGGGAACACCTGAGTGCAATGATGACGGGGAACACCTGAGTGCAATGATGACGGGGAACAGCTGAGTGCAATGATGACGGGGAACACCTGAGTGCAATGATGACGGGGAACACCTGAGTGCAATGTTGATGGGGAACACCTGAGTGCAATGATGACGGGGAACACCTGAGTGCAATGATGACGGGGAACAGCTGAGTGCAATGATGACGGGGAACACCTGAGTGCAATGATGACGGGGAACACCTGAGTGCAATGATGACGGGGAACACCTGAGTGCAATGATGACGGGGAACACCTGAGTGCAATGATGACGGGGAACAGCTGAGTGCAATGATGACGGGGAACAGCTGAGTGCAATGATGACGGGGAACACCTGAGTGCAATGATGACGGGGAACACCTGAGTGCAATGATGACGGGGAACACCTGAGTGCAATGATGACGGGGAACAGCTGAGTGCAATGATGACGGGGAACACCTGAGTGCAATGATGACGGGGAACACCTGAGTGCAATGATGACGGGGAACACCTGAGTGCAATGATGACGGGGAACACCTGAGTGCAATGATGACGGGGAACACCTGAGTGCAATGATGACGGGGAACACCTGAGTGCAATGATGACGGGGAACACCTGAGTGCAATGATGACGGGGAACACCTGAGTGCAATGATGACGGGGAACACCTGAGTGCAATGATGACGGGGAACAGCTGAGTGCAATGATGACGGGGAACACCTGAGTGCAATGATGACGGGGAACACCTGAGTGCAATGATGACGGGGAAACACCTGAGTGCAATGATGACGGGGAACACCTGAGTGCAATGATGACGGGGAACACCTGAGTGCAATGATGACGGGGAAACACCTGAGTGCAATGATGACGGGGAACACCTGAGTGCAATGATGACGGGGAACACCTGAGTGCAATGATGACGGGGAACACCTGAGTGCAATGATCAGTGGTAGCCAGACAGGATGATGGGAAACGTAGTTCATGATGTGAGTGACACCGGGGAAGGAGGACATCTAGTGGACACCCGGGGAACACAAACCCAACACTGTGACATGCATCTATTAAAGTAAGTGTTTGTTCTTTCTAAGCTTTTGAAATGGAGCAATAAAGACATCCCATCATGTGCAATGGTTCAGCGTGACGCGTCTGCAGTATAAACCCATGTCTTAGCCTGCTGCCGCGATTGGATTGGTTTTTGAGTTTATACGCCGCAAAATGTTGAGTATCGTGGTATAGCAATACTTCTTGGAACAAGAGTGTCACTGTGGCACTAACTATCACAATACTTATTTACTTGATATTTGAATGGTTTTATTTTGGTCCATCTCCATCTACACTGATATGATGACGACTATGTTAAAATTGACTGCCACGCCAGCCCACACTACCATCCACAGCCCCCCCACAGACACAGGCATTCACATGTGAGGTAGATTTCTGGATTTCTCTGATCTACATGTGCAATTTTTTATCCAAAAATGGATAAGAAAAAGCTTTAAAACCATGTCAGTGGGCTTTTTCTCTCAGTCTCCTTATCCTGCCCTATTTCTTCCCCTCCTAAAGCTGAACTTTGACTGATAGTCTTTTCATTGTTGTCTGTGTCAGTGAAGAAAGTAAACTCAACTGATATTTATATGTTTTTATGAATCATTTTCTTAGACAAGTTAATTGACTCAAGGCTACCAGGAAAGCTGTAGCCTAAGTCAGTATTGCCATTAGGAACCTTCTGCAAGCTTTGGAATTTGAAAACGTCTGTTTTTAAATGTTACAAGTAATTTAAAATAATACAAATTATAGGCTATGTTTACTCCAGTTGGTGGAATTGGCAGATGTTCCCTTAAGCATCATGCGCTGTGGAAACGCTCAAAGCATCCTCAGGTATAAATATGCAGCATTAACGCACATACTGTAGGTGATTTTGAATGAATATTTAATGTCGATATACAATGGTTACATATTGTGAAAACTAATCCTGCTATTGATATCTTTGTAAGACTGCCGACCCTACAGAACAGTGGGAAGGGCAAACAAATGTCCGACGAATATCGAACCTAAAACTAACTTTACCGCGCTCAACCAGCGTGAGTGCATTTCACGCATCAGTAATCGCTGGCGTTCAGCGGGGAGGAGAGGCGTGAACCAGCGCAGATGCACTCAATCAGACAGGAGAGCCGTGACTGAGAACAGAACGTCCGGAAGCGTGTTTGCCAACCATCAATACACTACCATTGCGCTATCATTGATATTAACTAGATGTATGTACCGCCTGGCGGTACAAAATATGACCGCAGCTCAGGCCTGCACTGGCTTTCCACAAAAATAAATGACGTGGAGCAATTTGGCTGTATTGCGTGTTTATGTATATACCTAAAAAAAAGTAGTAGTATGTGCATGTCTGTCTGTGTGTGTGTGTATGTGTGTGTGTGTTTGTGTAGCCTATGTGTGTGTCTGTGTGTGTCTGTGTCTGTGCGTGTATGTATGCATGCATATGTGTTTTTTAACATTATACACTAGGCTTACAGTTTGGGGTTAGTAAGATTATTTTTTGGGGAAAAAAATAAAGAAAGTAATTGCCTACTTTTATTCAGCAAGGATGCATTACATTAATCAAAAGTGACAGTTAAGATAATGTTACAAAAGCTTTCGATGTACTTTCTAAAAGCTTTAAAACATTAATAATAATCAGAAATGTTTTTTGAGCATATTATTCCCTCAGGTAGATTACATGTTTTCTTGCGTGGCTGGATGTTAGACTCATGAACAATAATCACGTTGTTTGCATTCGCCAAAATTGATTAGCCGAAATCAAAACGTGGACAGTGAAAGGAAATTACCGTTAGCGCGAGACGAGTCCGGCTTGAAGCGGAAGCGACCAGACGGCAGAGGATGTTCGCAAATCAAACAATGATTTGTCTCAAAACAGTGATTAAAAAAAGCTGTGATTGGATGATGACAGGTGTCGGTGATCATTCTCAAGTGTCGTGGTCAGCACTGCTGCTGTTGCTGTTGTATCAGTCAGTGGTTTATCAGCTTGTCAAAAAACGGGACACGGGAGGTCACGCACGGGACAAATAAATTAGGCCCTAAAATACGGGACGTCCCGCCTAATTCGGGACAGTTGGCAACCTTAGTGACAGTATCATCCTAAACCAGCAACCCTTCGCTCAACAGCACCATCTACAGGCCGATGAGTGTACAGTCACTAAATGTGCACATAAATGAATTTATTTTATACCCCCCCCCATGGATGAAATTCTACGAAACTTAGCATACCCCCAGAGGATGTCAAGTTAATCATACACATGAAATATGGTGCAGTTCTGAACATCTCCACTGAAGATAGGGGCAATTAAAGCAGAATAATATTGCATTTTCATTTTTTCTGGGAGGGGCGCAAATCACAAATGAGTGATTATGGGCTAGGTTGATGTGGGCCCTTAAGACCAACATACCATAAAAATTTCTTCATCCTCGGTGCCACGGTTCAGGTAGTTATTTAGGAAAAAACTGCGTTTGGGGGGGCCCAGCGCGGGGGGGGGAGTGGCCCCCGGGGACCAAACGAAATTTTTCCGTAAAAGTCTAGTGGGGCTACATGCCCACCAAATTTCATGTTCCCCGGTGTTTCGCTGTCCCTGGTATCGATGACGAAAAATTTAGTAGATGACGAAAAAAAAAAAAAAAAACTTTGACAATCCCTTTATGACCGCTTTCGCAGCTACGCTAGCGGCGGTCATAATTAATCTATTTATTTATTCATTTATCTGAGGTGCCAGAACGCAGTTCCGGCCCACTTTAAAACCCTGTATAACTAAACTGTGCTGTGTGTGTGTGTGTGTGTGTGTGTGTGTGTGTGTGTGTGTGTGTGTGTGTGTGTGTGTGTGTGTGTGTGTGTGTGTGTGTGTGTGTAGGGTATAACTGCTGTTAGTGCATCCTTAGTGGTTACAGATCAGTGTTAACTTGTAGAGTACAGTTAATTGAGCTTAATGATCACATCTGCTCTTATTTGAATCCAAGTTACAGACAAATTGATCATATATCACAAAACCTTTTGATGCATTAGTATTAGCTTTTATTTTCATAGTCCAGTAGTGATAAGAAACAGATATAGAAAGGCATAAATGCATATGTTTAACAGCTGATATTCTTCCTCTTCTTTGTCTCTAAAGATGAGCTTCTCTTCAGCTGAGACTGATAGAGGAGAGTGATGGAGGAGTTCTCGGTCAGTAAACCTGTTCTCCTCCTAGCTGAGCTCACAGATGGTGACGGAGGAGCCGACTCCAGACCAGAAGCGGAAGCTGGCGAACAGCGGCCCGTGGAAGTGTGTGTGAATGCAGCAGATCTCCTGGGCCTGAGTGTGTGAGACGCGGTAGAAAGCCAGCTCTCCGGCCTGCTGGTCCACATACACTCCCACACGCCTGGCTTTCGGACCCGCCAGAGCCGTCTCTCTCCCAGCATGCCACAGGGAGAAGGCCTTGCCGGACCAGTACAGGCTCCAGGAGTGTGTGTTGTGGCCCAGTCTGGCACTGTCCTCGGCTGAGGAGCGATCCATGTCTTTATACGCCACGCCGACCGTCACCTGCACACAGCAATGATCTGCATCATCAACATAATCTGCCTCTCACACACACACACACACACGGAAGGAGGAAGAGAAATCTCACGACTAGACAAGAAGATTTGTTTATTGTCCGTTTGATAGGATTCTCTTTATCTAGTTAGATGACGATCTGATTATAATGTAGTCTAATTTAGGGTTCACAAACATGTTCACTTCTCAGGTGTAGCTTTAATGATTCTTACCAAATTTGGCTTCATTACAACAAAGTGCTAAATATATGCAAAATATATATAAATATGTGAATAGTCAGTTCTGTCAGGACTACTATTGTCAAACACGATTGGCAATTAGCTGAGGGTTAGCTGATGCGAGCTCGACTAACGTGGCCTGCCAGAACTGACGCTACGCTTGATCTGAAGTGTGCTGCATTTACCCTCGGCCCGGTCCACTCCAGCTCCCAGTAGCTCGGGCCCCCCGCCAGCGGCTCCGCACACATCACCTGCCTCCAGAACATGAAGCGGGCCGCGTGAGCCGGGTAGTTCTGGCTCTCCGCACACAGCGTCGCCTTGCGATAGCCATCGGACAAACGGATCTGACGGAAAGCACTATTGGGATCAAGAGTAAGCTCGGTGCGGACTGAAAGAAAACACAACATTAAACATTACCGAGAGAAAGAGAAAGGACATATTTGTACAGAATCAGTAACAGTGTATCTCACATTTAAGCATTTCCTCTCGGGTTTTAGGTGCTGGTTTAGCCAGACAGCACGCCGCTGACCCCTCCACTGTAGAGACACAATGAAGATGTGTAACGGGGCAGATCTCAGGAAAACACGTCTAGCTCACATTTCACGCCTACAAAAATTGTGTGTACTATACATAATATCTGCATATTTTAGGTATCGATGGGTGAACCAAAGCTTTTCTAAACTTTAAATCAATTTCAGAAATTGCTTCGCAAAATTATTCACTGTTTCGAAGCGCTCAAAACGCCACATGCTGGTCAGAGTGTGTAAATGCAGCAAAAACTAAATAATATTATGAATAAATATGAGTTATGAATAAAAATATGAATAAAAACAACTTTTACAAACCAATTGTAACTGTCTTATTGAAGGTGTAATCTATTAAATGCCATTAACAAATCATTAAATATGAAGTGTCTTTATAATGTGTTATTTTATTAAACTGTAGACCTTGTTTTGTTTGTTTTATGGAGAGCTTGGTTAATAAGAACAATAAGAGACCTTTAACTACAACTCTGCCCTTTTATTATAAAAATATGTCATTATTTATCATAGAAATATATGATTAAAAATCATATATAGAGACTGGTTCATGTATTCACAGAGATCTTTATTATTGTGATTAGTCAAAAGTACTGTGTAATCTAATACTCTTCATTATTTACCAGGATTGGCAGAGCCTTGGCTCGTGTGGTGATCTTGTGTTGCAGGAGAGGAAGCTTTGACTTTGGGTTCAACATCCGGCTTTGCAGAGTCAGACTTTACTCCTGTAATCTGAGAAGCTGAGAAGAAGCCGGTTTCAAAAATAACAATCTAGCAAGATGAGTTCATTGTCCACTGAGGATAGTGTGTGTTTACCTGGGTTTAGTGAGGGCGGCTGTGATTGGCTGGAGACAGCGCCTGGGTCACATGACTGACTGGATGATTGTGCCAGAGCGGCCGCATCATTCACTGCAGGGGAACATGGGACATATCACTATATCACTAATACACTAGATCACTAATACACTAGATCAATAATACACTAGATCACTATATCACTAATACACTAGATCACTAATACACTAGATCACTAATACACTAGATCACTAATACACTAGATCACTAATACACTAGATCACTAATACACTAGATCACTAGATCACTAGATCACTAATACACTAGATCACTATATCACTAATACACTAGATCACTAATACACTAGATCACTAGATCACTAATACACACTAGATCACTAATACACACTAGATCACTAATACACACTAGATCACTTATACACTAGATCACTAATACACTAGATCACTAATACACACTAGATCACTAATACACTAGATCACTTATACACTAGATCACTAATACACACTAGATCACTTATACACTAGATCACTAATACACTAGATCACTAATACACACTAGATCACCAATACACACTAGATCACTTATACACTAGATCACTAATACACACTAGATCACTAATACACTAGATCACTTATACACTAGATCACTAATACACACTAGATCACTTATACACTAGATCACTAATACACACTAGATCACTTATACACTAGATCACTAATACACACTAGATCACTAATACACACTAGGTCACTTATACACTAGATCACTAATACACTAGATCACTAATACACACTAGATCACTAATACACTAGATCACTAATACACACTAGATCACTAATACACTAGATCACTTATACACTAGATCACTAATACACACTAGATCACTTATACACTAGATCACTAATACACACTAGATCACTTATACACACTAGATCACTAATACACACTAGATCACTTATACACTAGATCACTAATACACACTAGATCACTAATACACTAGATCACTAATACACTAGATCACTAATACACTAGATCACTATATCACTAATACACTAGATCACTAATACACTAGATCACTAGGTCACTAATACACTAGATCACTAATACACTAGATCACTAATACACTAGATCACTAATACACTAGATCACTAGTACATCACTAATACACTAGATCACTAATACACACTAGATCACTAATACACACTAGATCACTTATACACTAGATCACTTATACACTAGATCACTAATACACACTAGATCACTAATACACACTAGATCACTAATACACACTAGATCACTAATACACTAGATCACTAATACACTAGATCACTAATACACACTAGATCACTAATACGCACTAGATCACTAATACACTAGATCACTAGATCACTAATACACTAGATCACTAATACACTAGATCACTAGATCACTAATACACTAGATCACTAATACATCACTAATACACTAGATCACTAATACACACTAGATCACTAATACACACTAGATCACTTATACACTAGATCACTAATACACTAGATCACTAATACATCACTAATACACTAGATCACTAATACACACTAGATCACTAATACACACTAGATCACTTATACACTAGATCACTAATACACTAGATCACTAATACACACTAGATCACTAATACACTAGATCACTAATACACTAGATCACTAATACACACTAGATCACTAATACACACTAGATCACTTATACACTAGATCACTAATACACTAGATCACTAATACACACTAGATCACTAATACACTAGATCACTAATACACTAATACACTAATACACTAGATCACTAATACACTAGATCACTAATACACACTAGATCACTTATACACTAGATCACTAATACACACTAGATCACTTATACACTAGATCACTAATACACTAGATCACTAATACACACTAGATCACTAATACACTAGATCACTAATACACTAATACACTAGATCACTAATACACTAGATCACTAATACACACTAGATCACTAATACACTAGATCACTAATACACTAGATCACTAATACACTAGGGGCTCTATCTTACACTTGACGCAATGCAAAGTGTTTCAGCCCGACGCAGTTTTCATTTTCACGTCCTGCGTCACGTTGTTTAAATAGCAAATGCATTTGTGCCCATTTGTTCACCCATGGACTGCTAGTCTGAGAACGAGGTGTGTTCAGGCACACTGTTGCTATTCTGAGGAACAGAAATAGACTGAGCCATTGACCGACTGAAACCTGCTCTAAAGTCAATGGCGCAATATATTGTAACATGCGCCTATAGGCGGGTCCACAACACAAACACTCTGCTTATTAAACACACAGGGAATTAATCTGATAGTGGAAAGACCGAACGCATCTCCAGAGCGCATACAGATCTGCTCGGATTAATTTTAATATTTGGCATGTTTGTGTGCTGCTGTGCTGCTGTGCTCTTTTATTATAAAAATATGTCATTATTTATCATAGAAATATATGATTAAAAATCATATATAGAGACTGGTTCATGTATTCACAGAGATCTTTATTATTGTGATTAGTCAAAAGTACTGTGTAATCTAATACTCTTCATTATTTACCAGGATTGGCAGAGCCTTGGCTCGTGTGGTGATCTTGTGTTGCAGGAGAGGAAGCTTTGACTTTGGGTTCAACATCCGGCTTTGCAGAGTCAGACTTTACTCCTGTAATCTGAGAAGCTGAGAAGAAGCCGGTTTCAAAAATAACAATCTAGCAAGATGAGTTCATTGTCCACTGAGGATAGTGTGTGTTTACCTGGGTTTAGTGAGGGCGGCTGTGATTGGCTGGAGACAGCGCCTGGGTCACATGACTGACTGGATGATTGTGCCAGAGCGGCCGCATCATTCACTGCAGGGGAACATGGGATATATCACTATATCACTAATACACTAGATCACTAATACACTAGATCAATAATACACTAGATCACTATATCACTAATACACTAGATCACTAATACACTAGATCACTAATACACTAGATCACTAGATCACTAATACACTAGATCACTATATCACTAATACACTAGATCACTAATACACTAGATCACTAATACACTAGATCAATAATACACTAGATCACTAATACACTAGATCACTATATCACTAATACACTAGATCACTAATACACTAGATCACTAATACACTAGATCACTAATATACACTAGATCACTAATACACACTAGATCACTAATACACACTAGATCACTAATACACTAGATCACTAATACACTAGATCACTAATACACACTAGATCACTAATACACTAGATCACTAATACACACTATATCACTAATACACTAGATCACTAATACACTAGATCACTAATACACTAGACCACTAGATCACTAATACACTAGATCACTAATACACTAGATCACTAGGTCACTAATACACTAGATCACTAATACACTAGATCACTAATACACTAGATCACTAATACACTAGATCACTAGTACATCACTAATACACTAGATCACTAATACACACTAGATCACTAATACACACTAGATCACTAATACACACTAGATCACTAATACACACTAGATCACTTATACACTAGATCACTAATACACTAGATCACTAATACACACTAGATCACTAATACACTAGATCACTAATACACACTAGATCACTAATACACTAGATCACTAATACACTAGGGGCTCTATCTTACACTTGACGCAATGCAAAGTGTTTCAGCCCGACGCAGTTTTCATTTTCACGTCCTGCGTCACGTTGTTTAAATAGCAAATGCATTTGTGCCCATTTGTTTACCCATGGACTGCTAGTCTGAGAACGAGGTGTGTTCAGGCACACTGTTGCTATTCTGAGGAACAGAAATAGACTGAGCCATTGACCGACTGAAACCTGCTCTAAAGTCAATGGCGCAATATATTGTAACATGCGCCTATAGGCGGGTCCACAACGCAAACACTCTGCTTATTAAACACACAGGGAATTAATCTGATAGTGGAAAGACCGAACGCATCTCCAGAGCGCATACAGATCTGCTCGGATTAATTTTAATATTTGGCATGTTTGTGTGCTGCTGTGCTGCTGTGCTGCTGTGCACACAAACATGCCAAATATTAAAATTAATAGGATTACAATGTAAAAGATTATTACTGTGTACATAAAGATATGATGAATCCGGCTTGTCCAGTAGATGTTCTGCTTGCGCACTTTAACCTCGCGCACGAGCAGTTCTGTCTGCGTTCTAGAGACGGCTTCGGTCTTTCCTCTATCAGATTCATGTAAATAGCGAATCCGCCATGGCACGAGTGCAACTGGCATTTAAAGGGAATGGGAGATGAGACTCTGATTGGTTTAACGCACGTAAATCCTAAAACACACCCATTACTCATGAGAATAGAGACAACCCTTTTAGACCAGCGCTGGGAGTGCCGACCATTTGTCCCGTCCTTAAACTAGCAAAAGTGGATTCGGATTTGCCTTCAGTGAACTTGCGCCCTGCGCTTTAGGCCATGCGCTTAAGATGGTTAAAATAGGGCCCTAGATCACTAGATCATTAATACACCAATACATCTGCTTTACACTCATGGTAAAAGTCAAATTCACAACCACATTAATCAGACTCCTGGTTGTGGTGTCAGAATGAGGCACTACTCTCAGTGTCAGGGCACTGCAGCACACGAGAGACGGCGGACTTCAGCTGCATCTGTGCTTAATTAATTACATGATTAAAAAATATATAAACTTGAGGTTTGGGTCTCCTTTAAAATAAAAAAAAAATGGCTTTGGAGTTTTTTTTAAATACACCCTTGTGTGCATATACAGTGATTTTTAGTGATAACTATAATTTAAACATGCAACCAACCATTGATTTCAAATAAAGACTTTTGTGAGAGGAAAACAAAGAAATTAGTTGACATGCTTTTAAAAAGACACATGAGTTTCGGTAACAGGACTGAGAAAAATCTCCCACTCTGAAACCTTGTAAAAAATGAAATAAAGTTACCTGATATTGACCAATACACATTTTGAACAGTGAAATATGTGTGTTATTAGATTCAGTATTGAAAATAAGATAAAACAACAGGCAAATGTCACCCATTTGGTGGAATGGCTCATAGATTATTATAGAAAGCAAATCATTCAGACATTAAATTCTGCTATAGTAAAACACACATAAATATAAATGTGTTTGAAGCATTTCTGTAATAATCTGCAAAATGCATATGTTGCTTGGCAACCATACACTTTATTCTAGTTCAAATCAATGCACTTATTGCAATTGACTAATTTCTGTCAAATCAATGAGCTGTGAAAGACCATGCGATGAGACTTTACCACAGTTATGTGAACGCAGACAGTTTGTCGCTTCTCAAATGATTAACGTCTGAACAGAACTGGTTTGAAGAGAGTGGGCAGAGCTGATGGCAGGAGGACCAGAGGATATTGCAGATGAAGCTGTTCCCCAACTCACCGACTCTGAAGACATGGGCCAGGCTGGTTTTGGTGAGGTCTTCCAGCGCCTCTCTGAAAGCGTACAGAGCCGACCTGACCCCTGATACCAGCGCCTGCGGGGTCAAGATCTCCATATCTGCGATGTTCACAGGCGGATCCGCATAGTCCACGCTCGTGAACGCCTGAGGAATCATTACAAGCTTAATCTTCTACAGGATTTTCAGAAGGTTATGAGTCTCAAACATTATACCATGGTAAAGTGAAAACAGATACAGATAGATAGATACGCAGAGGTGTTCAAGACGCCTTCATCCTCTGGCCTGTTCACAATGATCATACTGTCCTTTATAATACCAGCCACACACGCCTGTGATAGCAGCACAAGTTAAATAACCAGTATACAATTCAAGTGGCTGCATAATCTCATAAATGTCTATAGACCCCTTCAATGTTTGTAAACATCGAATGCCTAGGTTGGGTGCGCGCGCAGCATGG
This sequence comes from Vimba vimba, assembly GCA_022828995.1. Lineage (NCBI taxonomy): Eukaryota > Metazoa > Chordata > Actinopteri > Cypriniformes > Leuciscidae > Vimba > Vimba vimba. Next base: position 441,826 of record CM040826.1, read on the forward strand.
GGTCAGAAAAATGGTGCGGCTAATAGACTGGCATATTGTGTCAAAGGTATGCACTGTTGCCATCACAGGAACGGGAACAGAACCATAATAAACTTGTTTTAGCTAATGGCGATTGTCTGCCTGATTAGAGTCCTGCACGGGTTCGGTTCAAATTTTGCTCAAACGGGTGAAAAATATCCAACTGTGTCGGGTCGGACACGGGGGAAACACGGGTCTAAACACGGGTTTAAAACAATCACATGCAAACGTAAAAATATATTCAAAATTTTTAGGAACACGTCTACAAAAATATGCCTGTATTTCAAGTTGATACAAAATATTCAAAATCCACATCAGTTTATTTGCCCACGCGCCACGCCCTCCCAGGATCTTTCACTTTTAAAAATGCATCATAACCGCGCGCGCGCGACCTGCTTGCAGACGTCAAGATGGATGCTGAGGAGTTGAAGGATAACTAGTGGAGATTTTAAAGTTGTCGGCAGTCATCAAAAATCAAGTCCAGTGTGTGGGAGAAATTTGGAGTTATCTGAAGAAAATGTGAACGGCTTATTTGCTGCATGCATTTTCGTGTTGGATAGCCGCACATGTGGAACTTCATCGCCGAGGAACCACGCAGATAACTGTGGTAACAAGCAAGCAGTTCTGTCGAACAGTATTTTTTCAAATTTAACACTAAGTATGTGTATTTTTTTATATATATATTAAACGGGCAGACTGGGACAATGCTACGATCAAAGATGCTCGTGTTTCTAGTGTCATTGTGTTATTGACAGTTATTGTGACAACAACGGTAGAGTTAAGCCCTGGTAAGTAAACAAATGTTTTCTGTAAACTGTAGACTGGTTTAATAGTTAGGTGAAGTTCGATATCTGGCATTAATTGTGACCTGTGTCATGCTACTTAGCAGATAGCAGTATCTATCTGAACCATAGACTGTAAAAAAAAAAATAGATCTGAACAGATGTCATCTATTTTTTTTTTTTTTAAACGGATGAGATTCTGCAGGAACCCTGAAAAACTTGACTCCACAACTGGTGTGATTTTCACAGTCCACGACGCAACAAGTAGGCATTTTTTCTTGACGAGAAATTCTCTGGTTAACACACAATTCAATGGGATGGAATGAACTTTCTGACCCCGACATGCGCACTGCGAAATTTTCCTGTGACGTCGACCGTGAAGGGGTCTATGGGCTATGGTTTCATAATCTCCATTAACTGTATTAGCCAGAAAAAACAACAACAACAACAACAACAACAACAATGTATTTTCTCTTTATTCATGTTGTTTCAAATGGTTACCTGTAGTAAACATTGTGCATAAACTAGTCTAGAATAAAAATAAAATAAATTATTTGGACACACATACACTGAACAAAATTATAAACGCAACACTTTAGTTTTTGCCCCAATTTTTCACCAGATACTGACTGGTTTTCGGACAGTTGTGGTCAGAATTATTGGCACCCCCTGGTAAATATGATCAAAGATGGCTGTGAAAATAAATAAATCTGCATTGTTTCATTAAAAAAAAAAAAATTCACATAAATCTACCCTTTCATAAAAGTAATTTTTGTGATTTTTTTTTTTTAAATGAAAGGTTAAACAAATATATTTTTACAGCCATCTTTGATTATATTTGACCACACCTGTATGTGTATATATACACATACATACATATATATACACATTATATATATTCAACCAAACTTTTAAACAGTACTGTATATGTATATATATACAGTCGTGCCCAGAATTAATCATACCCCTGGTAAATATGATCAAAAATGGCTGTAAAAAATAAATCTGCATTGTTTATCCTTTTGATCTTTTATTCAAAAAATTCGCAAAAATCAAACCTTTCATTGAAGTAAAAGAATTGAAAATGGGGGGGAAATCACATTATAAAATAAATGTTTTTCTCCAAAACACGCTGGCCATAATTGTTGGCACCCCTAGAATGTTTTATGAATAAAATATCTCTGAAGCAGATTCCCATTAATATTTACCTTTATTAGCACACCAGGGGGACTAGGAACATGAAATTGTCCAGCCATGACTTCTTGTTTCACAGGAGTTTAAATATGAGGAAACACAAAGGCCAAATTCCCTTAATCATCACAATGTGTAAAACCAAAGAATATAGTTCTGATGTGCAGCAAAAGATTGTTGAGCGTCACAAAATAGAAAGTGGCTGTAAGAAAATAGCTAAAGAATTGAAAATCCCCATTTTAAACATCAGGGCAATAACTAAGAAGTTATAATCAAGTAAAAATGTGACGAATCTGCCTGAAAGAGGACGTGTGTCTATATTATCTTAATGCAGTGAGGAGGAGGATGGTTTGAGTGGCCAAAGACTCTTCAATAATCACAGATGGAGAATTGCAGAGATTACTGGAGTCTTGGGGTCAGAAAGCCTATAATTTTTTTTTTTTTTTTAAAACCCTACATCCCCACATGTTGTTTGGGAGGGTTTCAAGAAAAATGCTCCTCGCTCCTCCAAGAACAAACTCCAGCATATTCAGTGGTCAGACACGACTGGATCTTCAGACGGCACAGGGTTCTGTGGTCAGATGAAACTAAAAAAAGAGCTTTTTGGCAGCAAACACGCTAGATGGGTTTGGAGCACACAAGGATGAAGAGTACCCCATGTGTACAATTTAATATACCACTGGATCTTTAATGTTGTGGGCCTATTGTTCTGCTGGAGGTCCTGGACTTCTTGTTCAGATACATGGCATCGTGGATTCTATCAAATATCAACAGATAAATCAAAACCTGACGCCTTCTGCTAGAAATCTTATAATGGGCCGTGGTTGGATCTTCCATCAGGACAACGATCCAAAACAAACATCAAAATCAACACAAACATGGGTAACTGAGCACAAAATGAAGCTTCTGCCATGACCGTCCCAGTCCCCTGACCTGATGAGTGGAGTGAACTGAAGAGAAGCAGCACCAACATGGATCTGGGAATCTGAAGGATCTGGAGAGATTCTGTTTGGAGGAATGGTCTCTGATCTCTGGTCAGGTGTTCTCCAAACTCATCAGGCATTATAGGAGAAGACTCAGAGCTGTTATCTTGGCAAAAGGAGGTTGCAAAAGGGTATTTACTAAAAGGGTATGAATAATTATGGCCAGAGTGTTTTGGAGAAAAAACATTTATTTTATAATGTGATTTCCCCCCCACTTTCAATTATTTTACTTCAATGAAAGGTTAGGATTTTGCCAATTTTTGGAATGAAAGATCAAAAGGATAAACAATGCAGATTTATTTTTTACAGCCATTTTTTATCATATTTACCAGGGGTATGATTAATTATGAGCACGACTGTATATATATATATTTTGCTTCAGATGTAGCAATTTTAAACAAAACAAAAATCTTTTCATATGCTAGCATCTGTTTGCATAGAGCAAGGCTATATGCCTGGTCTATTAATATCTGCCATTACTGGAGGTGAATTTGCGCACTTACATTGAGGAAAGTGACTGGGTCCTGAATGCGCTCCAGTCTCCGGAGCTGCTCTTGCTTCTGGCGTAGCCGGAGGAACTCCTGCTGTATCTGGAGTGTGTAGGCCTGGACGTGTGTAGAGGACGAGCTCTCGTGTGTGTGCAGCAGCTCGAGCACCTGCGATCGACTGAACTCAACGCTCCTCAACACATCCACGAACACAGCCTGGCTGTCCTTGATCAGCTGCTGCAGGGAGACCTGGGGGACACACACTGGCTGTGTTCACCGGTGCAACACACAGACGGGTTCAACACACAGACGGGTTCAACACACAGCCCATCACGGGTTCAACACACAGCCCATCACGGGTGCAACACACAGACGGGTTCAACACACAGACGGGTTCAACACACAGACGGGTTCAACACACAGACGGGTTCAACACACAGCCCATCACGGGTTCAACACACAGCCCATCACGGGTTCAACACACAGCCCATCACGGGTTCAACACACAGCCCATCACGGGTTCAACACACAGCCCATCACGGGTTCAACACACAGCCCATCACGGGTTCAACACACAGCCCATCACGGGTTTAACACACAGCCCATCACAGGTTCAACACACAGCCCATCACGGGTTCAACACACAGACGGGTTCAACACACAGCCCATCACGGCTTCAACACACAGCCCATCACGGGTTTAACACACAGCCCATCACGGGTTCAACACACAGCCCATCACGGGTTCAACACACAGCCCATCACGGGTTCAACACACAGACCATCACGGGTTCAACACACAGACAGGTTCAACACACAGACAGGTTCAACACACAGACAGGTTCAACACACAGCCCATCACCGGTTCAACACACAGACGGGTTCAACACACAGACCATCACGGGTTCAACACACAGACGGGTTCAACACACAGCCCATCACGGGTTTAACACACAGCCCATCACGGGTTCAACACACAGACGGGTTCAACATACAGCCCATCACCGGTTCAACACACAGACAGGTTCAACACACAGCCCATCACGGGTTCAACACACAGACGGGTTCAACACACAGCCCATCACCGGTTCAACACACAGACGGGTTCAACACACAGACAGGTTCAACACACAGACAGGTTCAACACACAGACAGGTTCAACACACAGACGGGTTCAACACACAGCCCATCACGGGTTCAACACACAGACGGGTTCAACACACAGCCCATCACCGGTTCAACACACAGACGGGTTCAACACACAGACAGGTTCAACACACAGACAGGTTCAACACACAGACAGGTTCAACACACAGCCCATCACCGGTTCAACACACAGACAGGTTCAACACACAGCCCATCAGACACACAGCCCATCACGGGTTCAACAGGTTCAACACACAGACAGGTTCAACACACAGCCCATCACGGGTTCAACACACAGACGGGTTCAACACACAGCCCATCACGGGTTCAACACACAGACGGGTTCAACACACAGACAGGTTCAACACACAGACAGGTTCAACACACAGACGGGTTCAACACACAGACAGGTTCAACACACAGCCCATCACGGGTTCAACACACAGCCCATCACGGGTTCAACACACAGACGGGTTCAACACACAGCCCATCACGGGTTCAACACACAGCCCATCACGGGTTTAACACACAGCCCATCACGGGTTTAACACACAGCCCATCACGGGTTCAACACACAACCGTCTGCTAGCGGCCTCGCGTCACCAAGGTCAGATAAATCCTATCACATAGAGCCTCTTTCACCTAGCTATCATCATATAGAGACTGTGTCTGTTCCCCGAATTTGGAAATCCAAAAAACGTTTTAACCCATCTAAGGTTAAAAATTTAATTGATGTTCAACAAATAAAAAACAGCTATAATACAGATGAGCAAATGCTAAAGCTTGGGTTGCTGAATATTCGATCGCTTATTTCAAAAGCACTCATTGTTAATGATATGATTTCAGATAATAACCTAGATGTGCTGTGTTTGACAGAAACCTGGCTAAAACCAAACGATTACATTACTTTAAATGAGTCCACCCCGCAAGATTACTGTTATAAACATGAGCCTCGTCTGAAACGCAAAGAGGGTAGTGTTGCTGTAATTTATAGTAATATTTTCAAAACCACTAAGAAATCAAGTTTTAAATATAATTCTTTTGAAGCATTGGTGCTTAATGTAAAAATATATAGTGTAAACGATAAATCACGTTTGAGATTTGTGCTGGCTACTGTATACAGGCCACCAGGGCACCATACAGACTTTATCAAAGAATTTGCGGACTTTCTATCAGAATTAATATTGACTGCAGATAAAGTACTAATTGTTGGTGATTTTAATATACACATCGATAATGAAAAAGATGCATTGGGATTGGCATTTAAAGACATTGTAAATTCAATTGGAGTTAGACAACACATGTCAGGACCTACTCATCGTCGTAATCATACTCTAGATCTAATATTATCCCACGGAATAGATGTTGATGCTGTTGAAATTCTGCAGCAGAGCGATGACATCTCAGATCATTATCTAGTCTCGTGTAATTTGCATTTAGCCAAGGCTGCAAAGCCGACTCTGTGTTTCAAATATGTGAGACCTATCACTTCTGCCACTAAAGATTGCTTTATTAATAATCTTCCTGATCAGTTTCATCATCTCAGCATCCCAGATAGCTTAGAAGAACTCGATATTGCAACAGAAACTTTTAACTCTCTCTTTTCCAGCACTTTAGACACAGTTGCTCTGTTGCGCTTAAAGAAGATTAAAGAAAATAGTCCAACGCCGTGGTACAACGAGCACACTCGGGCCCTTAAGAGAGCAGCCGGAGAGATGGAGCGCAACTGGAAGAAAACAAAACTAGAGGTATTTCGCATTTCATGGAAGGAGAGCTCGATTGCTTACAGAGAGGCTTTAAAAGCTGCTAGATCTGCTTATTTTTCAACCCTATTAGAAGAAAATAAACATAATCCTAGGTATTTATTTGAAACAGTGGCTAAACTAACGAAAAATAAAGCTTCAAGCACCGAAGCTTCCAAGCAGCACAGCAGTAATGACTTTATGAACTTCTTCACTTATAAGATTGATAATATCAGGGACAAAATTATAACTATGCAACCGTCTACTACAGTATCGCATCAGGCAGTGCATTGTAGTCTCCCTGAGGAAAAATTTGATTCATTCGTTGCTATAGGAGAGGAAGAATTTACTAAACGCGTTAAATCATCTAAATCGACAACATGTATGTTAGACTTCCAGAGGTCACAGATCCTCTTCTTAATATCATTAATTCGTCTTTGTTTCTAGGATACGTACCAAAAAACTTTAAGCTGGCTATGATTAAACCGCTTGTTAAAAAAACGCAACTTGATCCTACAGAATTAGTCAATTACAGGCCGATCTCGAATCTACCTTTTCTGTCAAAGATATTAGAAAAGGCAGTGTCTTCACAACTGTGTTCCTTTCTTGAAAGAAATGATATCTGCGAGGATTTCCAGTCCGGATTTAGACCGTACCATAGTACCGAGACAGCTCTCGTAAGAGTCACAAATGATTTGCTCTTATCATCCGATCGTGGTTGTATCTCTCTATTAGTGTTACTCGATCTTAGTGCTGCATTTGACACCATTGACCACAACGTTCTTTTAAATAGATTAGAACATTATGTTGGCATTAGTGGAATTGCACTAGCATGGTTTAAATCATACTTATCTGACCGTTATCAGTTTGTAGCAGTAAATGATGAGATGTCTCATCGATCACAAGTTCAGTATGGCGTACCACAAGGCTCAGTACTAGGACCGCTGCTGTTCACTCTGTACATGCTACCATTAGGAGATATCATTAGGAAACATGAAATTAGCTTCCACTGTTATGCTGACGATACTCAGCTGTATATTTCTTCAAAACCTAACGAAACTTACCAATTCACAAAATTAACGGAATGCATAGCGGATATAAAAAATTGGATGACTCGTAATTTCCTACTTCTAAATTCTGAAAAAACAGAGTTTCTAATTATTGGACAAAAAACTTCCTCACGTAATAATCTAGAATACTGTCTAACACTTGATGGCTGCTCTGTTAAGTCTTCGTCATCGGTTAGGAACCTGGGTGTGCTCTTTGATACCAATCTTTCATTTGAAAGTCACGTGTCTAGTATCTGTAAAACTGCATTTTTCCATCTTAAAAATATATCTAAATTACGCCATATGCTCTCATTGACAAATGCGGAACAATTAGTTCATGCGTTCATGACCTCAAGGCTAGATTATTGTAATGCTCTACTGGGTGGTTGCCCTGCACGCTTAATAAACAAACTACAGCTAGTTCAAAACGCAGCAGCTCGAGTTCTTACCAGAACCAGGAAGTATGACCATATTATCCCAGTTCTGTCAAAACTGCATTGGCTCCCTATTAAACATCGTATACATTTTAAAATATTGCTGATTACTTAGAAAGCACTAAATGGTTTAGCTCCGCAGTACTTGAGCGAGCTCTTAACACATTATAGTCTGTCATGTCTATTGCGATCTCAAAATTCCGGCCAGTTACTAATACCTAGAATATCAAAATTGATTGCTGGCGGTAGATCCTTTTCCTATTTAGCACCAAAACTCTGGAACAGTCTTCCTACCATTGTCCGGGAAGCAGACACACACTGTCAGTTCAAAGCTAGACTAAAAACACATCTCTTTGACCTAGCATTCACATAACACATTATAGACTTCTATAATTTAATGTTAGGCTGCATAGATTAGGTCAGCCGGAACCGGGAACACTTCCCATAAATCCTGATGTACTCGTTTCATCATGAGAAGAATGGCATCTACGCTAATTTTAGTGTCTGTGTTTATCCCGAGGTTTTTCTGCAGCCTGCCGGATCCAGGCCGTATCCAGATCTGACGAAGGACCTTCGCCTGGACCGATGACAACGCAGTGCTGAAGTGCCAACTAGTCTCTCCCTACGGAGGATCCCTCTACAGATAAAGCGTTGTCGGGGAAATTCGTTTTCGCGTTCCTACCCCAAAGCAACAAAATAAAATAAAATTCATTATCAAAATTTATAAGGAAAGACAAGTACTTTGTTTAGGCTTGGCTTGTAGGGAATTCCAAACCTGCGTATTTTCAAATGCACATAACTATAGAACCCATTCTAAATGCGCATGTGAACGCCATCAGCGTTTCTCACAGGTTCGCGCTTAAAGTCTGTGTAGAGGGAATGGTGTCGTCTTAGCGGCCCCTAATTTAATAACAAATGATCGTTGCGACGGAAGCAAATCAATCAAAACTAACTTTAGATGGAAAATAACTTAACTCTGCTATAAAGCCAAACAATCTCTGTTACCTTAAATTATACGCTTATCTCTGTGAAGCTGCTTTGAAACAATCTACGTTGTTAAAAGCGCTATATAAATGAAGATGACTTGACTCGACTTGACTACAGTAGTACATATGAAAGCGCTATGTAAATGCCAGATTCTATTCTATTCTATTCAACACGCAGCCCATCACGGGTTCAACACACAGCCCATCACGGGTACAACACACAGCCCATCACAGGTTCAACACACAGCCCATCACGGGTTCAACACACAGCCCATCACGGGTTCAACACACAGCCCATCACGGGTTCAACACACAGATGGGTTCAACACAAAGCCCATCACGGGTTCAACACACAGACGGGTTCAACACACAGCCCATCACAGGTTCAACACACAGATGGGTTCAACACACAGCCCATCACGGGTTCAACACACAGATGGGCTCAACACACAGACGGGTTCAACACACAGCCCATCACAGGTTCAACACACAGCCCATCACCGGTTCAACACACAGCCCATCACAAGTTCAACACACAGATGGGTTCAACACACAGACGGGTTCAACACACAGCCCATCACGGGTTAAACACACAGATGGGTTCAACACACAGCCCATCACGGGTTCAACACACTGATGGGCTCAACACACAGACGGGTTCAACACACAGCCCATCACGGGTTCAACACCCAGTCCATCACTGGTTCAACACACAGCCCATCACAGGTTCAACACACAGATGGGTTCAACACACAGATGGGTTCAACACACAGACAGGTTCAACACACAGCCCATCACAGGTTCAACACACAGATGGGTTCAACACACAGATGGGTTCAACACACAGATGGGTTCAACACACAGCCCATCACGGGTTCAACACACAGACGGGTTCAACACAAAGCCCATCACAGGTTCAACACACTGATGGGTTCAACACACAGACGGGTTCAACACACAGATGGGTTCAACACACAGCCCATCACGGGTTCAACACACAGCCCATCACGGGTTCAACACACAGCCCATCACGGGTTCAACACACAGACGGGTTCAACACACAGCCCATCACCGGTTCAACACACAGCCCATCACGGGTTCAACACACAGCCCATCACAGGTTCAACACACAGACGGGTTCAACACACAGACGGGTTCAACACACAGATGGGTTCAAGACACAGCCCATCACGGGTTCAACACACAGACGGGTTCAACACACAGACGGGTTGAACCCTATAGAACCCGTTCTTAATGCGCATCTGAACGCCATCAGCGTTTCTCACAGGTTCGCGTTTAAAGTCTGTGTAGAGAGAATGGTGTCGTCTTGGCGGCCCTAATTTATAAACAAATGATCGTTGCGACGGAAGCGAATCAATCAAAACTAACTTTAGCTGGAAAATAACTTTATTAAAGAACCGCTATAAAGCCAAAATATTCTTACGTTAAATTATACATTTATCTCTGTAAAGCTGCTTTGAGACAATCTACATTGTTAAAAGCGCTATATAAATGAAGATGACTTGACTTGATGGGTTCAACACACAGCCCATCACGGGTTCAACACACAGCCCATCACGGGCTCAACACACAGCCCATCACGGGTTCAACACACAGATGGGTTCAACACACAGACAGGTTCAACACACAGACAGGTTCAACACACAGCCCATCACGGGTTCAACACGCAGCTGCTATACTTCTGACATGGTTATTGAGAGATGTTTTTACCTTGTGTGCTTGAGAAACTTGGGGAAGGCTCTGAATAACCCTCTGTCTGACTTCAATGCTCCCTTGAATCCGGGCGTTCAACCCTATCAGCTCTTGCTGAAAAATCACAAAGATATACAGTATAATGTCAATGTACTAAAGTCCAAGACACACATACACACAACAAAAAAACTAAATGTATATTATAAGAGTCAAGCAGCAGTAAATGGTTTTGAAATTCTGAATACATATATAGTCAGTCAATCTAAATCTCTATTTCCATTCAATCATTTCATTCTGATTGAAACAAAAAGTGTCCCTGGAAACATAGCTTGTGATCAGTAATGTTTACTCATTGAATTCAGATGATTCCCTGTTAAGAAGTTGTTTATGGACACAGCAATATGGCAGTGCAGTTTTCAGTAAGTAGTGCAGGTTTTGTTGATTTTTTCTTGACACTTCTGAAGACACGTTTGCTTCTTCTGAAAGTCCTCAGATTCATACAGAAATATTATATTGATTTCAATCAGCAGATGGGGTCACTCCTGTTAGAGAGAAGCTCTTCTGGCGCACCTCACTGTCATTTATACCGCTAAACCATAAGCTGACCGCATACTGCTCATTTCATAAGGAATAATTACTTTTTAATGAGCAATGATTGAGAACACTGATGAAAACATGAACTCAAAAATATTGATACAAAGACCTAAAGTGTTGATACAATATAGCAAGGGAACAAAAAGAATCACAATATATAATCGTTCAGCCCTAATCTGTGGAGCGTTCTTAGAAAGATCTTAGTATATGATGTTTACAGTCGTTTGGTGAATAGTTAGATAGAAACGTAGACTGGTCTGAATCTGTGAAGTAAGATTTCCTCTTGGCTAACTGCTATTTGGTCAGACTAGTTCTTAAGACGTGTTTATGTGACCCGGTCCAGGCCTTTTAGTGAGAATACACATAATCCCTTACATAATTACTTCTTTTTTAAAAGTCTGGGGTAAATTAAGGCACATATGATTCACACTCAAATGTAATAAAGATTAAAATGCAGTCGCGCACCTGAATCTTGTGTTGTTGTTCATCCGGACGCACCACCTCATGGCCTTTGTGTCCCAGAAGGCCACACTCGTCACAGATGCGCTGTTGGTCGTGGCAGCAGTACAGCTCCAGCAGCTGCTGATGAAGCGGACAGAGATCCGGCGATCCCGTGGGAAGAGCGGGATACAGGCCGGACGGGGGGGACGCTTCCACACACACGGGGACAGGGTGCTCAGACGCGCTCAGCCTCAGCTTCTCCAGCGCCTCCATCAGCACGTTGCTTCTGGCCAGGACGGGCCTCGGGGTGAAGCGCTGTCTGCACTGAGGACACTCACAGGAGCCCTTGGCCGAGGGCTGGTCCCAGTGCTTCCGGATACACAGCAGGCAGTACGAGTGTCCACAGGGAAGGGTGGCAGGGTCGCTCAGTGTTTCCAAGCATATCGGGCACGCAAACGCCTCCGGAGCCCACGCAGCTGAAGCCATGGCACTGGAAATATACTGGAGAGGGACAATCCAAGGCTGGAGACACTGGAGAGGGACAATCCAAGGTAAAGTACAGATGCTGGCTGAGGTACATTTCCTTTTAAACCTGAAGGGTGTGGTTTAAACTAGTATTACAGGTTCTTTGGATGGTTCTAGCTAAGCACAGCACACATTTGCCATGGCCAAAATGACATAGTGGGAGAGAAATGAGAGGAAGGCTGACAAACCTGTCTATCTGGTCAGGGACTGGAGGGTTTGGAAAGTCCAACTGGCAAAGAGATGACATAATAAAGATGTTATGTGTGAAGTCATGAAACTGTTCTAATAATGCGTCACATTGTGCCTGCTAGTCAGTTCCTGTTTCTGTATATAATATGGCAGAACCTCCTTACTACATCCAACTCAATACTATATACGCATGTAATCGCCAAAACTATTGGCAAAGAGGGTGTAAAACTAGACTTGACAGCCTGGATGAGGAGGAACACACTACATGGGCAATTCCCTCGTCCTGTATTACATTTCACACAGAAATACCCAAATGAAAAATAAATACATTTGACATATATTTATTTTATGCTAAGTTAGGCAAGGCAAGCTTATTTATATAGCACATTTCGTACACTATGGCAATTCAAAGTGCTTTACACAAAAAGGGAATTAAAATAATCACAAAATAAAAGCAAGGGAAATTAAAACAGTTTTAAAATGATTTAAAAGAGTAAAAAGATTATACATAGATTTTCCCATGGTGATTACACTGTGTCTGTGGGGTTCTCTCGGCGCGCCTCAGAAATCTATTGGACGTCTCCGATGATTTTCCCCTAAAACTGGACGGGAGGAGCTCTAGGACTGACTCACTAAGTATCACAAAGACGGACTAAGTATTCCACAAATACATTTACTAAACTGGTATACTTAAAGTCTGCTAAATCGGAACAACTAATTCTGTATTTAATGCATTTTAGTTATCCAGAAATAGAGCTAAAGTTCAATTAAAGCTATACCTCAGTATATTTGATTGTGCTAAAATTGAACTATTGCAAGTATACTTTAGGTACACTTTAAATATCTTGCATTTAAAAACTGATATTATACAAATATCATACTATCCTTAATAGTCGTGAGGTTAAAACACATGTTAGGCTTAATATTAAGAAATGTGCTTTGTGCAGTAAAGAAGTACTCCAATAAAGTTTAATTATAATATTTATATCAATAAGTCTCAAGCAATATGTCAGTAAATATGCTAATGTGTATCGTCTACGATAATATCGCAACTGTTCATTTAATGATATGTGAGCTGACATTAGGAAGTAAAAACAAACTACATACTGCTAGTTGAATGCAGTTAGAATGAAATATCTTGAAAATCAATACATGGAGCAAAAATGCCTTTTTCTTACATTTCTATATGATATAGTCAAGCAATATCACACAAACAAGCGTATTGTTTTTCCCAAATATCACCACGTGAAACTGATTTTATATAACAGTTCAATAAAAAAGTTAATATAGTGTGATACGGTTTCGCTGCTTGGTCTGTTCTGCAGATGAAAATAGTTCCAGAGAAAGCTTCGACAGAACCGTTGAGCATCTCTGAGCAACATACAGCGGTTTAGCTCCTCAGCCAGCCATGTCAGCGAATCAGATGAATGAACGACTCGCCTACTGGCGTTTAGCATCAGCGCTCGAATCGCTAAGAACATGAAGAGCATGGCAGGTGACGTGACATTTATAGCGGCCAATGAGCTTCCACTACATGGGGACCGGGAAACATTTACACTGAGGAGGATAGCGTAAATGCAGGGTTTTTTGGGGAAAAAGGTAAATACTTGCTTACATTACATCAAATATCCCACAAAATACAAAGTACACTTCCAAAACCATCCAGAATGAAGTGATTGCCATTTTGGCATTCTGTTTAAAAAGTGATGGCACAAGGGATGGGTGCAACATTAAACATGTGTCTGCTGTAATCCACTTAGTGTGCAATGATGTGCCAGAGGAACATCTCTTTGGCTTGATGCAGATTACGGCACCACTGAAAAATGACAGATCCAGAGCTGCCAGTGTTATGATGGAGCATCAGGGAAGAGTGTTCAGGCTTTACTGCAACAAACGCTGGGCAGGCGTCTTCCCTTCATCCACTGCTGAAACCAGCAGCTTCACATCATACTGTTACTGGTTCAAACTATGTTCCCTGATTCTGGCATCACTAAAACCTTCAAGTGTGGAATAGGGATGTGACGCGTGTTGATCGACGTGTGTGACAACACTGGTAATATCGGTATCAGCGGGCGGGAGCAGGGCATTGGAGTTTTCCCCTCTTTTGCACCTCACTTTTAAATTGCTAATTCAAAAACCGAAAGTAAAATGCTAACGGCATTCATAATGGTTTAAACACACACACACACACACACACACTTACTCCACAATAGTGGATACGCACTGTTATGAATGCCCGAGCGCTGATTTGGGGGCGGCAGTCGCTTGAATGGTGGGTTTATTATTATTCTTAATGAAAAACACAACAAAACAGTGAAATGACAAACTCGCTTAAATCGGAGCTTTTCCATTTAGTTTTGAAACCAAATCTTCCGCTGTCATCTTGAGATCTGGCTCCTGCTGGGACTCTTGCTCGGCTCACGCTGCATTGAGCACACACGTTCAGTTTTTCATTGTAGTGTCTGTTCTCTAAATGAACTTAATTACTTTTATTACAAAACAAATATCTAAACGACGGTGGGGCTGGTCCCGCGGTGGGCAAGTGATGTAAACGTTGTGCGGCTTTACACCGGTAACACCGACTAGTGTTAGTGTGACAAGCCTCGTGTGGAAAGGACAAGATGTCGTACATTACGCAGTCTGGATTGGCAGATGTCATTAGGAGAGACCTCATCTCAAAAGTTAATAAGGGCTCTTTTTCCTGCTTATGTTTCAACAAAAGTCTGAGGGTTCTCACACTAGGCGATCTGAACTGTGCCCGAGGGCATTTGACCCACACAGTCTGGTTGGTTTGACTAGTGTGATCTCTCCGTACCCGGGTGTGGTCCGCTGAGCCGTCCCTGGCCCGTGTGGAAGAGGTGGACCAGAGCCGGGTCAGCTGGGCTTGGGTGATCGCTAACCGCAACAGCTGTGCGCTACTGCCATCATTACGACAACAAACATCTATCACTACTTTGATCCAACACGTTTCAATTAATTGAATTAATTTGAGTAGATTTAGGTTTATAACAGGTCTGGGTCTCACCTAATTGATGAACAGGGATTGTAGTTTGTGAGTAAACCTGCAAATTCCTCCATCAAAGTCATCAAAGTCTTGTACCATGTTGATCAGTCTCCCCAGGTGTTTCTTATTGGCCACGCCCCTTGTGATCTTGTTTAGCTTGTTTGCCTGTGCATTTACACCTCTGTGCTTCAGTCGTTGTTTGTCGGTCGTTGTAGCCGTTTGCTGTTGCTTGTTCCTGTCCTGAGTTCTGTTGTTTTCCCTGGATTACCTGTTGGTTTCATTAAAGTAGTGCTTGCATGTGGATTCTCTCTCCGCTTCTTCCTGCCTCATTGTTACAGTAATAGTCTCTGAATAATAATAATAATAATAATAACAATAAACTTTATTTTATATAGCGCCTTTAAAAGTTGCATCTCAAAGTGCTTTACAAAGACATACAGAAAAAATACACTGAGATTAAAATAAATAAATAAATAGAACCATACAATCAAAATAAAATAAAAATTATATATATATGCTAGCCGGGAAAAAAACAAACAAAAAAAACACGTTTTAAGAGAAGATTTAAAAACACTAGAGGGTTCAGCATGTCTTTGGAAAATTCTAGTGATAATTAATTTGAAAAAAACAAACAAAAACATTTTAACACCATTCATTAAATATTTGGATTAATTTGTCAAAAAATAAAGTTCACTCTGTCAATGAGTTCAAAAATGAATGAATGAGTGACAAAAATGAATAACCTTTACACAAAAATGCAATAATTATGTAGGCCTATGTATGTATGTAATTGTGGTACTGTGAAGATAGATAGAAAATAACCATCTGCTTTTAATCAAACACATCTGACATTAAAGTCTTGAAACAAACCAGACTGTGGGGTTGCAATAAGAACAGCAGTGCTATTGGGCCTTTCTGCTGCACATTAAACTAGGCCTATTGCTCACAGAGATCCCCTGCCTCGCTATGCTCACTCTCACTCATCACTGTCATGATGCTCCACGAGCCCCTCCCACAGAATGCCATCCTCGCCCCCATCAAGGGCATTTGATATGCAGGTCTAAAAGAACCGACCATCCGGTTCAAATAAACCGGTTCACCAATTTTTAAACAAAATGATTCCCGGAAACGAATCCACTTGTCAGCGCCGCGAAAACTTTTTAAAGGGCGTGGCGTGTCCATTGAGGTGATTTGATGCATATGTGGTACAAAAAGTATATTTACATACATAAATTCATTTTTGGTAAGTGATGTAATTCAAAATGTCGTTTTTCTCTAGTCAGAAAAGCATATGGATACTCTTGTGATAGGGAAAAACTCTTCGAGTGGCAGTTGCCCAGCCTTGTCGACAAGTTTAAAGGGATACTCCACTTTTTTTGGAAATAGGCTCATTTTACAACTCCCCCAGAGTTAAACAGTTGAGTTTTACCGTTTTCGAATCCATTCAGCCGAACTCCGGGTCTGAAGGTACCACTTTTAGCATAGCTTAGCATAGATCATTGATTCTTATGAGTCCAGTAGCATTTCTTTCAAAATGACCAACGAGTTTCAATATTTTTCCTATTTAAAACTTGACTCTTCTGTAGTTAAACCGTGTACTAAGATCGACGGAAAATGAAAAGTTGCGATTTTCCAAGCCTATATGGCTAGGAACTACTCTCATTCCGGCGTAAGAATCAAGGAACTGTGCGGCCGTACCATGAGTGCAGCAGGCGTAATGATATGACGCAGCACTTGCCGTCAACAAACCAACGTGACAACCTGGGGGGTATTCCAGAAAGCTTGGTTAACTTACCATTTGGTAAATCATAACCTCTGGGTTGATTTACCCCAAACCCGCATACCATGAGTATGTCGGTTCCAAAACACCTGAGAAGAGTTAGTTTAATCAACCTCCTACTGGTTACCCAGAGTTAATGCGCGTGCACGGTGAGTACATAAAGACATTTTCAATGGATCGCCGATTTCAGGAGTCACCATGGAAACCCAGGGAGAAAAAAAGCGAGCTACATACTTCGGTGAAACTGAGTTGGAGGTTTTAATGCTTGCTTATGAAGACTATGAAGACTATAAGCCCATTATAAAAAAATAAAAAAACAGCAATACTGCTGCATCAGCAAAAGAAAGCGAGTTGGCTTGGCAAAAAATAACGGACAGAGTAAATGCATGAGTTTATAAAATTATAAATGGGCTATTTTCCCCTTTCATTGTGACGCAAAAATTATTTGGGGCATGTAGTAAAAATAGACAAGTATTTACTTCTTGGCCTCCATACATTTCTTAATATTACAGTAGTAATGCACATAATTGGCTAGTAACATGTTGGCTTCTTGTTTTATCAGGTGTAATCCTTCTGGAGCCAGAAGAAGTGTGAGCCAAGTCAAAATGAAACACAAAAACATTCTCCAACAATGTAATTTAGTATTTAATGTAGCCTAATTTAGTTTTCTATGTAGCCAATAGAAAGAAGGCTGAGGCCCGTAAAACAGGTGGGGGTCCACCTCCACCTTCCCTCACCCCAGCTGAGGAGCTGGCACTGTCCCTAATAAAGGGCGACCTGTGGTCGATGGGCTTCCAGGGGCAGTTCGTCAGACTCAGCTACCAAGACAAGTGGCTTAGTAAAATGTAGGTGTACCATATTAATACTTATGATTTATTGATGTTTTCACTGTTTTTGTCAGTGTTTTAATAAAGCACCATTTTAAATAGGCATTTTGAATGCATTTTACAGTCATTGATTCACTTGTGCAGTATGCATGCTGCTTTGACTGCATATACTACTGTAATCTTATTACTAGTACTGTTAGATGTTCCTAATGTCCTTCTTTATTAGTTGTATTTGTTTAAGAATATACATTGAGTATTGAATATGCATGATTATCTTATTGGTTTAATTATCTTGCAGTTGCTGATGGCCACATTGTATTACTGGATCCTCCTGCAACACCACACTCTGTCACAGTTGTAAGTGATTATTGTCTTTAGGTATGATGCATAGAATGAATTCCCCCCTTTTTTGCATAAGAGAATAAATAAATTGTCATTGTCATTTTACAGAATATGGCAGGAGATTTGAATACAGATGAGGGTCCATCTACCTCCACACAGAATCTTAGCAGTGTAAGAAATGTTCTGCAGTTCTCCTTCCTCATTTAAATATTTGGTCTGTGTTTGTATTACAGACTTTATCAGTCATGTTTAATTATTCTGTCTTTCTAGTTGCCTGCCAAAGAGCTGTATAAGGTCCACCTTCAAAATCAAATCAGAAAAAGTGACATGGAGATGGATCTTATACAGCTTCAAATGAAGGAGAAAAGGCTTAACCTAAAAAAGGCCAGACTTGAATTGCTGGAGCACCAGCTTAAGGTGGGAAAAAGTATGTGAACAGTAATCTGTCATTGGTTGATGAATGAAATCTAAAGCAATAAATACAAATGTCTTTTGTTACAGGAAATAAAGAAACAATGAACAACACTTGACTGTTAACTGGTTTTAATTAAAGTGATTTTGGCAAATCATGTCTCGTACCACCCTGCCATCTCTTTGGTCTACAGCTATATGATTAGAAACTTTTAAAATTATTGTGACTGTCACTGTATACAATATGAATAGATTAAGTATAGTGCTATGTAACTAAAATGGTCTTTCATAGAATATCATAGAATGGACAAACCCGCCACTCTGTGGAATTCCTCTTTAATGACCCTCAGTGGTTTATGGCCAGGGAACTGCACAAAAGTGTGTAGGAACCGTTTGAGTGCAATGCATACTGTACGAACAGCCCTACATGCAGTTGCCTTTCCCACATGCTCTGCATCGCCTATTGTATACAAAAAACTCACCGTCGCAAAAAAGTTAAATAAATGGAGTTAAATATTTAACTCCATTATCTTCGTTTAATAAATTAACGATTCTTTTGAAAAACGGTAACGCTCCCGCAAATATTCATTTGGATACGAAAACACATTGATACGTGGTCGTATCACCCTCTCATGGCGGAAAAGAATTCGTATTATCTGTGCTTCCACATCCACTGGATCGTCTTCAAAAGGGCACGCCATGCTCAGTAACCTTCTGAAACAAACTAACCCTGGAACATAACCTGCTACCGAGCAGGTTATCTTCAGAGAGTAAGTTCCTATGGTTACATACATACCCAGAAAGTTACCTCCGTTTTTGGAACCGAAAGTTGAGGTTATCCACTAACTTACCCTTAAACTTACCCGGGTATGTCACATAACCTGCTTTCTGGAATACCCCCCTGCTTGCACAGGGAGCGTGCCTTGTAGCATGGAGACATTTGTGAGAGACGATTTAGATGACATTTACTTTGCTGATCCCGAACCGTATTTATTCGAACCGGAATACACTGAAGATGAGCTTTTGGAACGCGAAAGGCAAGAAAGTATGGCTGAACAGACTGGGGAAGAAGGGAGGAAGAGAGCAGATTCGAAATGGTGGTGCAAGTGTGGGTCTTGCCAACCTATGCCAACCGAAAGTGAGTGCTTGTGTTGTAACGAGTGGGACCAGGTCTTACCATCGATGACAAGGGTCGATCTACCTGATGAGGAAGTGACATGTGTCGCAACATCCGAGGACTTCTTAGTGATGCTGCATCCTGCGGTGGTCGATTTTTTTTTCCGGTTTGACAAAATAAACTGGAAAAAACGTCCCGTGCCGAGCGGACCTGACGGACAGCTATCGTTAGAGTAAGTGATTCCTGCAATCATTACAATGCATGAGTAAACTTTTTAGAAGTTTACTCATTTTCACGTTTATATTTATGATGTGCTATCTTCTCAGTCAATACAGGTTGGTGTCGTACCACATTATCATGGAGTGGGCCCTGAAGGGAGAGACTTTGGGAAGAGGCAACCGAAAACCATTGCCATCGTGTGTGATTGGTGCCATTCGCCAAAAATATCCATCAGAATCAGGAGTTTATGTAGGATTTCAAGAAGCAGAAGATGCAATAAATATATTATAGTACTGTTACAGTTCTGTAGGCCTACATTCCAAGTGCTCGGATTTTATTTTATGGTTATCAGTGATTACATTAGTCTGTTTAGACATTTTCCCATCGGAAGATCAGACGTTTACCATATTATTAACTCAACGGTATGTTCATGTTTATTATACACTTTTGCAGCTTTTACAAATATAAGTGACTGCCTGTGATAATCAACTCAACCTCGTGTAACATATACATTTGATCTGTACTATATAGGGTAGAGTGGGGGAAAACGCCCCCCACCTGTTTTTCCCAAAATAACCACTAGAGGGAGTCAAGATACATTTTCACTGTTGCTATGCACTACGTTGACATAAACAAATCTCCATGGAGAAGCTGACACCAGCGATGTATTTGAAGAGAAGAGGATTACATGATAAATGCTATAATTTTCAGATATTAGTAAACAAGCGTTTCAGAGAATATTGTTCTGCAGGATATCACAGTGATGTATGATAGATGAATAGTGAAGTCTGTAGTTTGAGAGGATATGTTATTTATAAGGAATATAATTATATTTTAAAAATTAAACATTTTTTAAAAAAAGTCATAGCTTGTGGGGTAAAACACCCCCCAGAGGGCATAGTTTCTCTCTATCATAATTACTATAATACCATATTTCTGTTTATCAAATCCTTTGTTTTACACTTAATGCAGTATAACTAGGTGGTAAAATCAAAATATTTGAAAAAAACAAAATTAAAAATGTTTTACCTCAAGTGAGCATTAGGCTAGCTTGCTAGCACAGTTAGCTCACTGATGGAAGGTGGTTAGGTGACCCAATGATAAAACATAGTGGCTTTTAATGCATTTATTGAATATATTTCACTACATAAATATACTAATTTATAAGTTTAATATTTATTTATGGTTTTCTGTTTGTCTTGGTGATAGTGGTGAACAAACACATCAATTATCAACCCCATAAAGGCCTAGTGTAGAAATCTCAACCTCATATATATATTTTTTCTCTCCATATAGATGCGGACATATAAGAGAAAAAGTGACCGTGGTGCTTACACAGAGCAAGCTCTACAAAACGCCATCAGAGCGACTGAGGAGGGAACTGCTTTGAAGGCTGCAGCCCATCAATCTGGAGTCCCCCAAAGACCTTGAGGCGGCATAGGGATAAAAAAGTTTTGGAGCCTGGATCAAAGTGTTTAGGCCGCAAAGCAGTGTTTACGTCATCATTCGAGCTCCAGTTAACTGAGCACATTCAATCAATGGAGAGGGCATTGTTTGGGCTTTCAACGATTGATGTAAGGAGGCTGGCCTATGACCTGGCAGAGAGGTTAGGCTTGAACTATTGTTTTAATTCGGAGCGCAAGATGGCAGGGAAAGACTGGCTCTATAATTTTCTAAGGAGACAAGGAAGCCTGTCTGTCAGGACTCCACAGGCGACGAGCATATCTAGGATGGTGGAGTTCAACAGACTGAAGGTGGACCTGTTCTTACGTATTCATGAGGATGAGCTCCATAGGCTTGGCGAAAACGTTGACCCCACCCGTCTGTGGAGTATGGATGATGGTGTCCAGAATGTACAGAAGCCAAACATAATTGTTGGCTCAAAGGGGAAGAGGCAGGTGGCAAGAGTCACTAGTACGGAAAGAGGCTTTACTGTCACTGCTGCCTGGTCCATGAACGCCGCTGGGCAGTTTGTACCACCACTGTTCATTTTTCCACGAAAGCGAATGAATGAGCGCCTGCTGTGTGGTGCCCCAGCAGGATCGGTCGGTGGAGTGACGGACTCAGGGTGGATGGACAGTGCACTGTTTCTCCAGTGGCTGAGACATTTTTGTGACACCATTGGATGCACTCCTCAGAGTTTTTTTATATTGAGATTGGTATATTGATATTTTATATTGATATTTTTTTATATTGACATTTTGATATTGGATGTCCACCACTCACATAAGACCCTCGAGGCTGTGTTGCTTGCGAGAGAGCGTGGGGTGATAATGATCACCATCCCACCCCACTGCAGCCACAAGATGCAGCCATTAGACCGCACCTTTTACAAGTCTTTTAAGTCAAAATACAACACAGCTATATATATAATATATATATGTGTGTATGTATTAGCCCTTCAGATATGAAAGAGGTCAGATACTTTTTCATGGCACTGTAAATTCTTTCCTTTACTGTATAGACCTTAGTCAGGTTAGATACCATTTTGAATTTTTCATGTCTAAAAATCTCAGCCTGTGCCTTCTTTATTTTAACGTGACATATTTTAAATGTTTCGTAAGCTAAACAATTAAAATAGCATTTTACAGTATGGCCAAATTAGATGACAGTACTATGCACGTCATGCATCAAAACAAACTTTGCTATGTTGTCAGCAGGTTGGAAATGCCTCTCTTCCAGCCGTTCACATTACTGACGCTGAAGAAGACATCGCAGAAGAGCCGGCAATCACTGCCATTCACTCAAACAATACCAATCTTTATAATTAAAATTTTTCTGCTTTTAAAATCAAATATTGTCTTTGAAATAGTTAATGAATAGTCAAAATCATGAGATGTTTTTTATGCTTCACTTAATGTTTGCAGGATATCAGAGAAGTTCTCTTGCTTCCCATGAGGGGATTGCAGAGGGTTCAGAGAGGGAAAGAGCATCACAGTTAAACAGAGACGTGCGATGGTGCGAATCCTGGTGGCCTTTTTAATTGGAAAGTTTGGTGAAACGGGTGTGACAACTTTATTCTAACTACACGAGGATCATTTTTTTGATTCACAGGGAAATTGACTTCTTGTATTTAATGAGTAGGCCAACTACTGAAACCAAGAAAGCTATGGCAATGGCTTTAACTGAAGAGTTTCCCTGCCTTAAAGACACCAGGGGCAATGGCTATGTAAGAACCTATTTTTTTTTTTTTTCACATAGTTTTAATCCATATTTTATGCCAGTAAAAATGCTCTGTATGTTTTGTGATACTTTTAAGGAGGCATTTTACACCCCGACCAGCCACAGGCTTCACTGAGGAACGCCTGCGCAACATTAGGAAGAGAATGAGAAAACTTTCCAGACCCCAGAGACGTGCAGAGGGCAGATCACAAAGGATGGTAATTCCCGGTGAGTCGTGAAATAATTAAATCCTTTTCAAAACATAATCATAACTTCTGATTATACAACATTTAGTTGGTGAATGAGACCCATTAACAGTCACAAGCACAGTCATTCACTACCAAAACAATGGAAGTGTGGATGAACAGATTGTTTGGTTACTTGGTAACAGACAATATTAATATGACAGACAGCTGATTTAATAGTTGATTAGTTCAAAGTTGATAGAGAGGTTTAAAGGTTGTATCAGTGATTTCAGGCCCAAACATAAATTATCACATTCATCTAATCTTTCCTAACGATCCGCTATCTGCCCGCCCCATAAGCAGGCCGTCAGAACAACGCGTCTCTGTAGGCAGCCTAGGCTCTGAGATCTGCACACAAAAACAATTGGTTTCACCAACCACTCAAAAAACTCATTTTTTGGGGGGGGGCCTGAAATCACTGATACCACCTTTAAGATTTCTAACTAAAGGCTTTGTAAGATAAGAATCCTAAAACAAGCTCAGAGAAGAGAATGCACTTAAGAAATGCCATTATGGATAAATTGGATTCTGCCTGAAATCACAGTGCTAACTAAGCAGAAGAGATAGGATTCTTGAGTTAGTAAGTGTCTGTAACATGGCCTAATGTCTACTATATGACTGAGTTACATGTGGTAAAGTATTAAGAACAGCTCTATTGCTTCTGTGATACTTTTTAAATGTCATATCATGCCTGCAAAAACAGAACCTACTATTCCAACGGAGAGAGCCCAAAGTCTTGTGAGCTGGCTGAAAAATAATCACGCACCCATTAACCAAGTTGTAACGAATATGAAGGAGGCAGCCTTGCACCGGGCTAAGCGGATGCGGCAGAATGGGGCAGAGAGCATCGCAGAGGTGGTCCGTGCGTTCCCGCATCTCTTGAACACGCCTGGCATGGTATGGGTCTAATTTAATGTATTGCAGATTTGATATAATCATTTAAAACACTCTATACCCCACTGTATTAGATTTCCCTTTGAACAGATTCATGGAGAAACTGGGCTGAAGTTGTGTGAATCACATTCTTTGCTGCCAGAATTTTAAGGATTGCAATTAAGGAAGAAAAGTTGAACCAGTCTTTGGAAAACATTCCACAAGGTGATGTTTGCCGTTTTAGACCTTCAAAATGATACAACATTGGTATCATTATTGCATATTTATGTTTATGTCCGTCGCTAATTGCACTAACTTTAGTATATATTTGTTGTAGCTGGTCCTGTTTCTGAGATGTTATGTTATGGAACTGTGCATTAAGCAAGGGATACTGTACATCCAGCCAGTTATTGCAGAATACACTTCAACAGGGTAATCAACACAAAGTGGAGGGATCTCGTATCACCCTGAAGGAGTTTACTGTGTGATGAAAACTGGCTGGATGTACATTATCTGAATTAACTTTATTACCTCACAACAGTTTCTACTAAGCAGCTTTGATCCTAGGCAAAAAAACAAGATCAAACAAGACATTTAAGGAATATTGTAAAACATACCACTATACGGCTTTTCGCCAAATAAAAATATTGATTGTTGAAATCATGATGAACTTTACACAGTTTTTGAACTGAACTGAATCAACACTGAACTGACTTCAGCTGAATAACGACACTGCTGCCACTGAGACAATCTGCATTCACCTTTTTACAGGTTGGGACGAACATGGAGGAATTTCTAGACCGGGCAGAGTCCACTAAACCCATCCCTGTGTCATGGCCATGGGGAACGCCCCGCAGACATCACAATCCCTGGTCAATGGACAAGCTTGCAGCTGTTGATGTACTGTGTGCTTCAGAGCACTCTCTGTGTTGGACATGAACTACCCCGAGCAGTGGGTTAGGGTTAGGGTTAGGGTTAGGCTTAGGGTTAGGGTTAGGGTTAAGGGTTAAGGGTTAGGGTTAGGGGTTCTAGCTTCTACTGGGAGCTCTTGCAGCATGCTATCCTCCAAATGGAGGGCAATGAATCTTCTGCGATTCGGTTTCTTCGCACGTCCTTGTTTGCTGAAGAGTAACTTTAACCAATAATGTCAATTTCACTGTGTACTGTAAAATACAATTTTGCTCATCTGTGAATTTCACTTTAATTTCCTGAGAATTAAATGGTATAAATTTCATTGTTCAGATTTCAGAACTAATTTTCTTTCTTTCTTTACTGTTTGTGTCTATTTAACTATACTTATGTAAATGCATATTTAAAAAATGCTTTTGCATTTGCTGACTTTAAAATATAATTGT
The DNA here is from genome assembly GCA_022828995.1 of Vimba vimba. Taxonomy (NCBI): domain Eukaryota; kingdom Metazoa; phylum Chordata; class Actinopteri; order Cypriniformes; family Leuciscidae; genus Vimba; species Vimba vimba. The sequence goes on from CM040826.1 coordinate 467,441, forward strand.
CAGTGTCACTGTATTTAAATCATTAAACGTAATAGTTTTAGAACTAATCTTTATTCATTTAAAACAATATGAATGACAATTTTTAACTTTGATGTGCTGTTTGTTGTCTTTGCTTCCAATTTTATGTCAGTTGACAAACATTAAAAATGATTTAAACAGTCTAAACATGTTCTTCATTATTTCTTAATTCATGGTTTTACAGTAAAGCACGGGTGAAATTAAGAATAACCCAGCAAAAATAACCCAGAATAGCAAATCCATTAATGGTAAAACTTTTTTTTTTTTTTTTTTTACTACATCTTGGATTTTCTCAACAACCCAGCCTGTGTCCAATATACCCAGCGCTGGTTTGCCAATTGGGTTGTTTTCAACCCAGCCATTTTCAGAGTGCAAACGCTCTAAAGTGAAGCTCAGTGGCGGCTGGTGATAATTATTTTTGGGGGGGCGCATTTTTTTTTGGGGGGGGGGGGGGGCAAAATACAAAGCAGAAACTAAAAAGCTATTTTGATCTCTTTTTATTTACATTTCAGACCAACAAAGTAGTAACAAAAAGCATGTTTCCTACTTGAACATAATGTTGCTCTCCTTTATACAGACCCTTTCCAAAAATTAGAATATCATGGAAAAGTTAAACTATTTTAGGAATTCTTCAATGTGAAACTAATTTTATAAAAAAAGGCTGATTGCTTGCAAAGTGAGATATTATAAGCATTGATTTGTTATAATTTTGATGATTATGGCTTACAGCTTATGGAACCCACGAAATCAAAAATTTTGAAAATTAGAATATTACATGAAATCACACTGTAGTAGTTACACAGTAATCCCATGGTCATTGCACCAGGTTTTGGTTATTTTGGCAGTGTGGGCAGGTGAAAATCCTGCTGAAAATCATCTTCATCTTCATAAAGCATCTTCATAAAGCTTTTCTGCTGAAGGAAGCCTGACGTGCTCTAAATGTCCTGTAGACGGCTGCATTGACTCTGGACTTCCAGGACATTAGAGCACTTCATGCTTCCTTCAGCAGAAAAGCTTTATGAATTGCATGGCATCTACTTTGTATTCTTCATAAAGCAATGTTCTATGCATTTGTCCCTGTCAAATAAATATTAAATAAATAAAACTCATGCTAACTTAGTGTTTAGCTAATTTAGTGAAGATTATGAGTACCAGACAAAAAGACGACGTACGTTATATGTAAAAAAACTGCACATTGAAACATATGTTTGCGATGTCTGCCATCATATTCCTGTCTCTCTTCAACGTCTCATAAGTTAGCATTTGTTTGTTGTAACGTGGCTGTTGTACTGCGATGCCCACCGTGTCAGAGTTCATCTGCTGTCAGTCAATCCTGCATCACCATGGCGCACACACTAACGTTACCATGCTTCGTCCTCTGTCACTTGCCTGCTGCTGGATGTGTAAATCTGGTTGTTCCGGTCCGAGATCCTTAATCTTTTTTTTTTTTTCTTCAAGCGAAAGTATTGAGAAAGGGTTTTTTTGTAAATAAATAACAGAATTTGGATTAACTGCTGCCATTGCGTAATAAAAAGTGATCAGCGTAGTAGCAAGCAAGGTTGGTTATTTTCCGCCGCGTACAGTTGAATGACAGGTGACGAGAACCAATCAGATTGGATAAAATAACATGTATCCAATTATAATTGGCCAGGGACGCAACGACTTGCGCCCCGAGGAGGATCTTTAAGAAACCAATCAGAGACCAGCTTCAGGTCACATGCTGCCCGAGAATTTGTGTACTCACATAGACACCCATGTGTCCGGCGTCCCTCGCCCATGAAACGTATTGAAAAACATAGTAAATAGTTAATTGATTAAAGACAGTTTTTATTACATTCTGAGGCTCTTACTACCAGCCGGCACATGAGTAAACTATTATTATTATTATTTTTTTTCATTTTAATATAATGTTTTTACACATGTTAATTTCTGAAATGTTGATGGGGCGGCGCCCCAGCGCCCCCTATGGACAAGCCGCCACTGGTGAAGCTCGAATGAAAAGTTTGCTGAGCTTAAGAACATGCATCTGAAATCGTGTACTTCACTTCTATATTTCCGGCAGGGAGAGAGTGAGGGTGAGGAAGAGGAGTCGTGATGAGGAAGTGATAGGTTATTTCCAATTAAGCAGGAAAAACATCACAAATAATTGTTCTCCATTGATGTCATATTGCGTATGATGAGGGCGGTCAGGGAATAATAAATAAATAAATAAAACAAACACCACCAGCATGTCTGACCCACACTGATGTCATATCTGGAGCCAGGCCTGACGCAAACCTTTCTTCACAAAACCTGAATGTGTGTGAATGAATGTGTACATGTGGCTGCTAGCACACTGTACAGATACTCAACATGACCCCGAAACCAGCTGTGATTGACCTGGTGTTTACGCGTGTACAGCTGTTAAAAAATTACAATATCAACAGATAGTAACGGATGTGCAACCCTCTAATGTACTTACCTGGCAGTTATGAAGCAGAATTCAGTCAGTCTGAGTGTAAATTCAGGATATTAGCGATCAAAACACTGCATTTCTACACGAGGCGGTGATTAGTCACTGAATCATTCTTTGAAAGCGATTCTTTCTGATGAGTCGATCGAACCGAATGAAGAGTCGAGACTCGCCGCAGAGACTCGTTCAGATAAACCGCGTCTCCTGTGAATCTCCTGTCCGCACTCACTCACTTCAGGACCGAGCGGGCTACACACTTCACAACATATCACAGCCGATTCCATTACATCTGCAAGCTTTGTTACATTAGATGTTTATTAGATATTCCGAGATTTCCGAGATTCTTTAAATGATGCGCATTTGCGATATCGGTCGACGACTAGTAAAAACTCATCAATCTCGGATGTCTCCAACAACAACAAATAATGCACACTAATTTATAATAAAAATGTATTTTATTTAATTTTTATATAATATATTAAATATCTTGTTTTATACATTTTAACCAGTGCTAATTTAAATAAAATGAATGAATATAAATGGATGAATAACATGTTGCCCAATTGTTATTTTCTTTATTTGTCTTTATTTATTATATTTGCAATGAACGGTTCACAACGGTCCCCATTACCTTTACATCATTAAAAATGGGTGTCTGAACTGTACCACAAAAAAAAAAACACCTTATTTTTATGAGCTAATTGTGGAAAATATAAACTACTTATGGGTATTATTGATTGATAATATCTTAGTCTACTAGCTAATGTCCAAAATGCAGCTGCTAGAGTTCTTACTAGATCGAGGAAATATGATCATATAACACCTATTCTATCATCTCTACATTGGTTACCTATAAAGTTCCGTATCAATTACAAAGTAATGACCTATAAAGCCCTAAATGGCTTAGCTCCTGGGTATTTAACGGAACTTCTATCACCCTATAATCCATCGCGCTCTTTAAGATCACTAAATTCGAGGCTACTGGTCATTCCTAGGATATCTAAGTCCACTAAAGGAGGGAGAGCATTTTCACATTTAGCTCCTAAACTGTGGAATGGCCTTCCTGATATTGTTCGAGGCTCAGACTCGCTGTCCCAGTTTAAAACTAGATTGAAGACGCATTTCTTTAACCAAGCATTCACATAATATTTACCTTTTATACTACAGGTGAATCAGAATGAATGCATTATTGTTATGAACAGCAGCTACGCTAATTATTTTCCTTCTGCTTTTCTTTTGTTATCTCGGGACGCTAGTCCCGAGGTAAATACAGATTGTCAGCTCCAGTTTGTATCCAGCCTCCCATGGAAACTACAGATGCCCCAACACCCGTGCAGAGACGACTCGAAGCCTGTGAAGAGACGACTCGACGCTGGCGATATGTTTATGCCCTAAATTATTGCATGTTTAACTAACTGTATTTTTCTATGTACATTTCTATGTCTTTTTCTATGTACAATTATGCCCTAAATTAATGCATGTTTAACTAACTATTTTTTTTTCTATGTACATTTCTGAAATGCACTTTCTGTAAAGCTGCTTTGAAACAATATGTATTGTGAAAAGCGCTATACAAATAAATTTGAATTGAATTGAATTGAATTAATGTAATGTCATGTGTAAATTCGCTTATTTTCAGTATCTATTTTTGTGTGAAAAACCAAAACGCAAAAAGTGTCTCAACACTCAGTCTACCCTGCTATGGTCAAATACACACGAGCATATTGTCACAGCGTTCTTCTTGCAGTATATTCACATAAACACTTCGGTTATGTCAGTAACGCATGCGATTAATGTGTTTCATTTCAAAATATTTAACGCAATTAAAGCAGCATCCGTTTTTTTTTCTTTTTTTTTTTTTTTTTTTTTTTTTTTTTTCTGTCATAGCCTTGTATTATATGACCACGTTCTTCTTCATGCAAATGCTTAAACCATTTAAGCTGACATGACAAAAGAGAACGCGCTTATGAATTACCTAACACACACACACACACGCAGAGAGAGAGAGAGACACACACACACACACACACACACACACACACAGAGAGAGAGAGAGACAGACAGACACACACAGACACACACACATACACACACACGCTCAGGACGCACAGAACGACGCGCGCCAGAATCGACTTCTCTTTGCTTGAACGAATAATAACACGTAATTATGCCAAAATGTTAGTTTTGTTGAGTATCCTCATAAGAGTAATCTTAAATGAGTTAAATAAAGTCTTAAATGAAAGAGAGAATGAGACAGCAGAACATCACTCACTGCTCTCGACTAAAGGACGCTTAGCTTATGAGGATTAATTTAACTCATTTATGCAGTGAAGACTGTAAAGTGCTCCATAACTCTATTCAGTTGCTGTGTTCCTGTTAGACAGGGCATATATGACATTTACTATGGGCTTATGTGGAGATTGTTTTAAGTTCACTGAAATTAAAAGTTGTCATATTTTGTGGAGCGTAATAAATGTTAAAATGGACTGCTTTTAATTACACAATGTTGAATGGTGATAATTAATGTCTAAAATTGAAAAAATAAATAAATAATAATAATCATGAAGACATCAGTAGCTTTCTACTTCATTCATGAAAAGATGCCATTAAACACTTATTTAAAATATACTGTCTTTGTTATGTCTACATTAATTTGGAGATTAACTGTGAAATTATTACATTATTAAAAACTTATATTAAACACAAGCTATATTGTGCAATTACAACAAACTGATCTCAATATAAAAACACACATACACTGAGCAAACATTTAGGGGAGATCTGCGATGGCAATTGAGCAATGTTTAAATATGAATAAAAGCCTTAATTAAATATGTCATCATATAAAGTGATCTCTTCAGAAGAAATGACTGATTCCTAGACTTTCAGTGGATGAAAAAAAAAAAAAGTGATACTATTAAAAATATCTATATTTTTTATTTATTTATTTTATTTATTTATTTAGAGAAACAGGGACAGCGTACAATAAACATTAACCTCAAGGGGAGAGATGCATAGTACCAGGTTTAGCTCAAGAGCTAATTTCCACCCGTAGTCCCTGGACAGGCTGATGTTATAATAAAATACATAATACATCATACATACATGAATAATGGAATTTACGTTGACCAAATAAATAAGCATAAAAAATCAAGTCTTCACATGCACAACATCAGTCACATGTGGCTGCAAGTTTGATTTGACAAAAGCCATTTCTCTGCCAGACGTGAGAAAGTGTAAGAGTTTGTGCTTCTTATCATTAAGGTATATCAGGTATACAAGTTTTTAAATTGTAAAAAGAATGAAAATGTAAGAATAGCAACTGAAGGAACTTGTAGCGTTTTTTTGCGTCTTCAACTAAACACAGTGCGTTTTGTAATGTAACTACACATTACATGTAACACACGAAGTAAGTAAGTTAAAAATCATTCTGTAGATATCACACAAAGAATGTATAGTATACTAAAAGCAGCCCTAAATAGTCTCACTACATCTTGTTACATGTTCACAGTAAACACGGTCTCTGTCTCTATCTTTAACGATAATAGTGTTAGCTTTCTATCCCAGATGTAGTTTAGCCTGCTAGCCTACACAGCACAGGACTATACAGCGACTAAACTATCACACAACACACTCACAGTCGAGATAACCGAGTTGGTTGGCAATGCTACGCCACACATCGTCTTTCAGATCGTTGTCCTTGTAGTGTGTGATTGGCTGAAGCCTCTTCTGTCGCCGCAAAAGTTAAAAAAAATCGACATCGAAGCGAAAAAAATAAAAGTCGTGTTTCCGCCGCAGCACATTCGCGTTCGGTGTGGAAGCCTCATTACACACACAGCTGATCAAAAACTAAACCCATCGCGCGAATTATTCGTGCGTCAAAATCGCGTCCAGTGTGAAAGGGCCTTAACTCCCACAAACTAAATGCTGCCGAAAGGAATTACGATGTGGGAGATCCCCGTCACAAGATCCCAAGGCAGTTCTGTCTCCAGACCTCACTGTCGCTCCCATTCAGTGGGACACTGAAACCGAGATCGAGCAAATCAACTCCCGGTCTGAGATTCCCTCAGCCTGTCCAACCGGGTTTATGTCCCCGATCCGGGTTTATGTCGATCCGGGTTCACCCAACCGGGTTTATGTCCCCGATCCGGGTTTATGTCGATCCGGGTTCACCCAACCGGGTTTATGTCCCCGATCCGGGTTTATGTCGATCCGGGTTCACCCAACCGGGTTTATGTCCCCGATCCGGGTTTATGTCGATCTGGGTTTATGTCCCCGATCCGGGTTTATGTCGATCCGGGTTCACCCAACCGGGTTTATGTCGATCTGGGTTTATGTCCCCGATCCGGGTTTATGTCGATCTGGGTTTATGTCCCCGATCCGGGTTTATGTCGATCTGGGTTTATGTCCCCGATCCGGGTTTATGTCGATCCGGGTTTATGTCCCGATCCGGGTTTATGTCGATCTGGGTTTATGTTTCCGATCCGGGTTTATGTCGATCTGGGTTTATGTCCCCGATCCGGGTTTATGTCGATCCGGGTTTATGTCCCGATCCGGGTTTATGTCGATCTGGGTTTATGTCTCCGATCCGGGTTTATGTCGATCTGGGTTTATGTCTCCGATCCGGGTTTATGTCGATCCGGGTTTATGTCGATCCGGGTTTATGTCCCCGATCCGGGTTTATGTCGATCCGGGTTTATGTCCCCGATCTGGGTTTATGTCGATCTGGGTTTATGTCCCCGATCTGGGTTTATGTCGATCTGGGTTTATGTCCCCGATCCGGGTTTATGTCGATCCGGGTTTATGTCGATCTGGGTTTATGTCCCGATCCGGGTTTATGTCGATCTGGGTTTATGTCTCCGATCCGGGTTTACGTCGATCTGGGTTTATGTCTCCGATCCGGGTTTATGTCGATCTGGGTTTATGTCCCCGATCCGGGTTTATGTCGATCCGGGTTTATGTCGATCTGGGTTTATGTCCCCGATCTGGGTTTATGTCGATCTGGGTTTATGTCCCCGATCCGGGTTTATGTCGATCCGGGTTTATGTCGATCTGGGTTTATGTCTCCGATCCGGGTTTATGTCGATCTGGGTTTATGTCCCGATCCGGGTTTATGTCGATCTGGGTTTATGTCTCCGATCCGGGTTTACGTCGATCTGGGTTTATGTCTCCGATCCGGGTTTATGTCGATCTGGGTTTATGTCCCCGATCCGGGTTTATGTCCCGATCCGGGTTTATGTCGATCCGGGTTTATGTCGATCTGGGTTTATGTCCCGATCCGGGTTTATGTCGATCTGGGTTTATGTCTCCGATCCGGGTTTACGTCGATCTGGGTTTATGTCTCCGATCCGGGTTTATGTCGATCTGGGTTTATGTCCCCGATCCGGGTTTATGTCGATCCGGGTTTATGTCGATCCGGGTTTATGTCGATCTGGGTTTATGTCCCGATCCGGGTTTATGTCGATCTGGGTTTATGTCTCCGATCCGGGTTTACGTCGATCTGGGTTTATGTCTCCGATCCGGGTTTATGTCGATCTGGGTTTATGTCCCCGATCCGGGTTTATGTCGATCCGGGTTTATGTCCCGATCCGGGTTTATGTCGATCCGGGTTTATGTCCCGATCCGGGTTTATGTCGATCTGGGTTTATGTCCCCGATCCGGGTTTATGTCGATCCGGGTTTATGTCCCGATCCGGGTTTATGTCGATCCGGGTTTATGTCCCGATCCGGGTTTATGTCGATCCGGGTTTATGTCCCGATCCGGGTTTATGTCGATCTGGGTTTATGTCTCCGATCTGGGTTTATGTCGATCTGGGTTTATGTCCCGATCCGGGTTTATGTCGATCCGGGTTTATGTCCCGATCCGGGTTTATGTCGATCTGGGTTTATGTCTCCGATCTGGGTTTATGTCGATCTGGGTTTATGTCCCCGATCCGGGTTTATGTCGATCCGGGTTTATGTCCCGATCCGGGTTTATGTCGATCTGGGTTTATGTCCCCGATCCGGGTTTATGTCGATCCGGGTTTATGTCCCGATCCGGGTTTATGTCGATCTGGGTTTATGTCTCCGATCTGGGTTTATGTCGATCTGGGTTTATGTCCCGATCCGGGTTTATGTCGATCCGGGTTTATGTCCCGATCCGGGTTTATGTCGATCTGGGTTTATGTCTCCGATCTGGGTTTATGTCGATCTGGGTTTATGTCCCGATCTGGGTTTATGTCGATCTGGGTTTATGTCCCGATCCGGGTTTATGTCGATCTGGGTTTATGTCCCCGATGCGCTCCGGGACCAGGTCCTAGAGCACGTTCATGCTTTTCCCAGCTCTGGACATCTGGAAGTACCACCACCATCCAGCTGCTACAACATCGCTATTGGTGGCCCTCTTTAGCTCAAGACGCCACTACCTTCGTCCGACACTGCCGAATCTGCAATACCCAGAAGTCATCACGCCAACCAACAGCCGGTCTGTTACGAACCGCTCCGAGACACGAGGGTAGAGGATCCAAATGCAGTTTATTAAAGGGGTTATCCAGAACCGTAATCCAACACAAGCAGAGGGTCAAGCACAGGAAGACAGTCCAAACAAACAAACAAACAAACAAACAAACAAACAAACAAAACAGGCAGGGGGCAGAGGCACAAGAGTAATCCACAGGCAACAAATCCAAAAAACCAAGAGACATGAAACCAGGGAAAACACTCAGAAGTGCCGTGCAACAAAATACAAGCAGGCTATATGGGGTGAACCAGGCTATATGGGGTGAACCAGGCTATATGGGGTGAACCAGGCTATATGGGGTGAACCAGGCTATATGGGGTGAACCAGGCTATATGGGGTGAACCAGGCTATATGGGGTGAACCAGGCTATATGGGGTGAACCAGGCTATATGGGGTGAACCAGGCTATATGGGGTGAACCAGGCTATATGGGGAGAACCAGGCTATATGGGGAGAACCAGGCTATATGGGGTGAACCAGGCTATATGGGGTGAACCAGGCTATATGGGGTGAACCAGGCTATATGGGGAGAACCAGGCTATATGGGGAGAACCAGGCTATATGGGGTGAACCAGGCTATATGGGGAGAACCAGGCTATATGGGGAGAACCAGGCTATATGGGGTGAACCAGGCTATATGGGGTGAACCAGGCTATATGGGGTGAACCAGGCTATATGGGGAGAACCAGGCTATATGGGGTGAACCAGGCTATATGGGGTGAACCAGGCTATATGGGGTGAACCAGGCTATATGGGGAGAACCAGGCTATATGGGGAGAACCAGGCTATATGGGGTGAACCAGGCTATATGGGGTGAACCAGGCTATATGGGGTGAACCAGGCTATATGGGGTGAACCAGGCTATATGGGGAGAACCAGGCTATATGGGGTGAACCAGGCTATATGGGGAGAACCAGGCTATATGGGGTGAACCAGGCTATATGGGGAGAACCAGGCTATATGGGGTGAACCAGGCTATATGGGGTGAACCAGGCTATATGGGGTGAACCAGGCTATATGGGGTGAACCAGGCTATATGGGGAGAACCAGGCTATATGGGGAGAACCAGGCTATATGGGGTGAACCAGGCTATATGGGGTGAACCAGGCTATATGGGGAGAACCAGGCTATATGGGGTGAACCAGGCTATATGGGGTGAACCAGGCTATATGGGGTGAACCAGGCTATATGGGGAGAACCAGGCTATATGGGGTGAACCAGGCTATATGGGGTGAACCAGGCTATATGGGGTGAACCAGGCTATATGGGGAGAACCAGGCTATATGGGGTGAACCAGGCTATATGGGGTGAACCAGGCTATATGGGGTGAACCAGGCTATATGGGGTGAACCAGGCTATATGGGGTGAACCAGGCTATATGGGGAGAACCAGGCTATATGGGGTGAACCAGGCTATATGGGGTGAACCAGGCTATATGGGGTGAACCAGGCTAAGGCTATATGGGGTGAACCAGGCTATATGGGGTGAACCAGGCTATATGGGGAGAACCAGGCTATATGGGGTGAACCAGGCTATATGGGGTGAACCAGGCTATATGGGGTGAACCAGGCTATATGGGGTGAACCAGGCTATATGGGGTGAACCAGGCTATATGGGGTGAACTAAACAAGAAGAGGAGACACAGGTGAGTGCTGATGAGTCCAGGCAGAGTCTGATGGCAGTCTGTGGGTGAGTGTGGGAGTCTGGTGTGGAGTGCCCTCTGCTGGCTCTCAAGGGCACAGCTGTGACCGCTACACTACTCATATTGACAGAGTTAATGAGATAACATTTGTAGGTGTTATTTTGGATGATAAATTGAATTGGAAATATCACATAGTTTATATTAAGAGTAAAGTTTGTAAAAGTATTGGGGTCTTGTATAAAGTTAAAGATGTTTTAGACTATTCTTTGTTGCATATGTTGTACAATTCCCTAATACTCCCATATTTGGGATTCTGCACAGAAGTCTGGGTAATACATACCCTAGTAACACAAGATCTCTGTTTGTGTTACAGAAAAAGGCATTAAGGATTATCAACAAGACAGGCTACAGAGAACACACTAACAGTTTATTTGTAAATTCTGGACTTCTAAAATTCAAAGATTTGGTTGATTTGAAGATGTTGATTAGTATGTGGAAAGCTAAGCAGAGAGTTCTGCCTGTGGTCTTACAGCATGTATTTACTCTCAGAGGAAGATGGCCTTAGAAGACAATATCATTTTAAAACTCTTTTCGCACGTGCTCCACAAAAACAGATGTGTGTGTGTCTGTCTACGGAGATAAACTGTGGAACACCTTGGACTATGGACTGAAGTGCTGCAAAAGTGTTTGTAAATTTAAGAATTTGTATAAGAAAAAATACAGGAATGTTACAAGAAAAATGATGACTAACATGCTAAAATGATTAAGTGTAAAGATAGGTATTACTGAAAATGTTTGGTGTTTGGGGTGAGGATTGGGGTTGATCCATTCATAAAGCAGCTGTTTTTATTATTTTTCTGATGTGCGCAAATAAGCCACTGGTACCATAAGATTTTCTTCTTCCTGTTCCTTTTTTTTTTCCGTTCATGCACGTTATGAATGAATGAATGAATAAACATATATGGATGTATGAATTGTTCAATAAATAAATAAATAAATAAATAAATAAATATCAAAGTATAACATGAGTGTAGGGTGCCACACATTTCTGTCATGTTATTTCCGTCATGAAGCTTTAGCCTTACACAAGTCTTGCCTTATGTGGACGTTTGCTGTGAGTCGGGATGGACTAAACATCACACATGCTCTTTTGAATAATTTACCGTAATATAATTAATGAATGTGTTTGTTTATTCGCTGCGTGTGTGTGTGTGTGTGTGTGTGTGTGTGTGTGTGTCCACCAGGTGGCGAAATGCGCCTGCTCAGCGACATGTTAAACACACACCGAAGAAGAAGTAGTCTCTGTCACAACATCCGGTTCAGCGTCACAGTGCTGATTTAGGGTTATTTTGAGGTGAGTTTTTAAATGTGTTTTATTATCATGTATTCCAGTTAAAACAGATGTTTGGTTATATCGCGGTGGATTATAATGATTCAGTTCCCACGCATATTTAAACGCATATGACTGATGTTCAACACTTATCTGAGAACTGGCTTGGTGGTGTTTTTGCCCCTTCATGTTCTCAACTAACACTTTATTATAAAGAGTGTTAATCTGTGCCAATACATAAATCATTCTGGAGTATTTGGATCACATGCCACAAGGTCTCAGTTATGTTTTTAGTCTAATATAATAATGCAGGAGAATGGTGAATAACTTATAAACACATGAGCACAGTACTGCACTGCTTCTCCTCATCAGCATTAGTGCTCCAGTGATTTACTGCACATCTGATGGGTCAGTTCTGGCTCTACACAGCTCGATGAAGATGAACCGGCTCATTTAGGCTCTTCATCGGTTCAGACACACTAATAATGACCATGAATGACTAGAGTCCATGATTTAACCTTAACGCCTCACATCAGCTACTGTGAGGAGATATCCCTGTTATCCCTGTTATCCCTGTTACATGGCATGAGTCACGGTCACTTATTCAGTTTATTCAGTCAGAAAGATCAAGACTCTTGTGTCATTTATTAGTTGACTTCACATAGATATGCGTAAAGCCAATCAAACATCAAACTTATTGTCGGCTTCTACTTTTTCTGAACTCAAACTAAATGGTGTATAGACATTAAATACAGATATTGTTGCAGAAGATTATTGACGTTCTCAAATAAACCCAAAGACCCAAAACACACTGTTGAACTACAGAAGAGTATTTCATATACAAATTAACTAGTTTCACTCGCTATATATATATATATGGGTGTTTTCTTTTAATAGTCCCCTTTTGATGACAACTCTTATGTTTTTGCTGTTTAAATGTGTTTAAAATGTGTTAATCTGACGAGAGCAGTGTATCGGGCTGACTCTCTCGTGTGATTGGCTGTTCACTGCTGACGTGTTTAGCATGTGTAGCACCGGTGTTGTGCCGGATTTCGACCCTCCTGACAAATTGTACATGATTGCCTAATACTAACCCAGTAGATGCACTCAAATCAGACAGGAGAACCGTGACTGAGAACATAACGTCGGGAAGCGTGTTTGTGAAGGCATTTGTGATTTTTATATATATATATATATATATATATATATATATATATATATATATATATATATACACACACACCCCAACCACCGTGCCACTGCCGGTGGTTGGTCCATTATCACAGCAGTGGTAAAAAAGTAAAAAACTGCTACCGTCACAGCCCTAACAACAACTATATAAATGTCTCCACTAACATTCAGAGCTCTTCCTGAGTCTCTCCGTAAGGCTGCACTCGCTACTGGTGATTCTGGGATTCTGGATGAGGCCATCCTTAAAAATATTTTGGTTTGCAGTAACAGGAAAAAAATAAGAGAGGGGGGGGGGGGATAAGAGAGAGAACGAACATTTTTCACCGATGTCTAGGGGCTGTTTACACCAGGCCACTTCATGCATTTTCTCAGATCGGATTGCAGTTTCGGTTTCGGTAATTTCGGTTTTGATTTATCAAAACGATTCCATTTACACCTGGTTACATAGGCTAAATGTGTGTGTTTTTTGCGGATATAAATCCGATCTTCAATTCCCGCTATATGCAGATTTAGGAGTGCACGTCACCGAAAGCAACAGTTATGAGACGCATTATTTTATTGATCATCAGCTAAAATTTCTGAATCAAAGCCCGCAATAAGAGAGAGCGGAAACAGCCCTGGTAAGATCATTTTGTTTCTTTACATTTAATGAAGATGATTGTGTGTTAAGCGTCTGCGACTTACTTTCACTCTGATTTGCGATAGCACGTTGATGCTCAGCTTCATCTGCGGCGATGCGTGTTGCAGTAGCGTCGTCATATCTGACAATAACATGACATAGCCTATAACACGCTCTCGCATGTTTATTTTTTAATAAACCATATTCAACAACATATAAAAATGAAATAATCTTTAGAGCCGCAGCCATCATTACCAAGCGCGAACCATTGACAGTGAATGAAACGAAGCGAACTTAGCCTACAGGCCGTATGTGATGCGTAAACCAATGGTGTAAACATAATGACGCGCCACGGGTTTTTATTTAAAAGAAAGAACGTAGCTTATGTTTGTATGTAGGTCTAGGCAATTTATATTCACAATACTTAATAACTAGGATTTTATTGCATTTGTATTAGTTGTTTGAAGAGTTAAAAAAAAATCGGTCGTTCTTAACACAAGTTTACAACCGGCAAGTCGGTCGGACTAAAAGGGAAAAAAAATTAATAATTGGGTCGGTGCTAAATTGACAGGGTCGGTCGGGTTACGGCAAACAAGAATATTTTTAAGGATGGCCTGAGTGAGATTGGCCTGTTCTGTTATTGCCGGAGTTTCTGAAGCTCCTGTAAAGACTCCGCCCTCTTCTGGACGGAGGCGGAGCTAAAGCTCATTTACATTTAAAGGGACACACACAAAAAGCCACGTTTTTGCTCACACCCAAAAAGGGGCAAATTTGACAAGCTATAATAAATGATCTGGGGGGAATTTAGAGCTGCAATGTCACAGACACATTCTGGAGACACCATAGATTTATATCACATCTTGTGAAAAGGGGCATGCTATGTCACCTCTAAGCTAGCTTCATGGTACGGGCCCGGGCCTCCACTGTTAGGCTTCAGATAAAACCAGAGGAATCTGCTCTGTTGTTAAAGGGATAGTTCACCCTAAAATGAAAATTACCCCATGAGTTAGCCTACTCAATTACATCTATGCATTTGGCAGACTCACCCTCAAGCAATCCTAGGTGTACATGACATTCTTCTTTCAGACCAATGCAATCGGAGTTACATTAAAAAATGTCCTGGCTAATCCAGACTTTATAATAGGAGTGAATGGCAGGGGAAAATTTGAAGCCCAAAACGGTGCATCTGTCCATCATAAACGTGCATCTGTCCATCATAATAATTAGGGCTGGGCGATTTAAATCGTGATATTGTTATGCGCATCTCGTCAGTAAAGCCGGTTCCTTGATTAGTAGTAAATCGCCATCACCTGCTTTCAGATGGAGCGGCATTTACTACAAAGAGCCGTAATTAACTGACAAGCTGAGCCATATCGCATTAAAAATCGCAGGCGATTTTAATCGATTTTAATGCGATATGGCTCAGCTTGTCAGTTAACTACGGCTCTTTGTAGTAAATGCCGCTCCATCTGAAAGCAGGTGATGGCGATTTACTACTAATCAAGGAACCGGCTTTACTGACGAGATGCGCATAACAATATCACGATTTAAATCGCCCAGCCCTAATAATAATACTCCACACTGCTCTGGGGGGTTAATAAAGGCCTTCTGAAGAGAAGCCATGGGTTTGTGTAAGACAAATACCCATATTTATAACTTTATAATCTAAAATAACTAGCTTCCACCAGACGACCGTACGCATACTACACAAGTCGACTTGTCACACGAGTAACCCGTGGCATGTATGATGTAGGAGTATCGTAAGCTTAGACATATCTCATGGTTTAAACAAAAAGGTCTGTGCAACAAACTGAAGCTCCTCTTCTATTATAGATATCCTCCAACATTTCTCTACAGAATTTCTAATTTACGACCAGTGTTGTTTCCACGATCGCCATTGCGCTGTGCATCGGGTCAGGGGTTAGACTTCCACCGTAAATCAACACAGCCGTCTGTTGGAAGCTAGTGTTTATAGTTTTAAATATGGATTTGTTCCTTACACAAGCGCATGGCCTCACTTCAGAAGGCCTTTATTAACTCCCTGGAGCCGTATGGAGCACTTTTATAATGGATGGATGCACTTTTATGGACTTCAAAACAGAAATGGCCATTCACTGCCATTATAAAGCTGGGAAGAGCCAGGACATTTGTTTAATATAACTCCGATTTTATTCGCTCGAAAAAAGAATTTACACCTAGGATGGCTTCAGGGTGAGTAAATCATGGGCTAATTTTAATTTTTGGATGAGCTATCCCTTTAATGTTGGACTGTGTTATCACAGGATGTTCTGGAGCCCACACATGAAGACGTGTGTAAATCAGCTGAGGTTTCCCAGACTGCAGTTGATGCTCGGAGATGCTCGTGTCCAACATGAACACGTCTGCGCTTCACATGTCCTGCGGGAAAAACACTCCCGCTGCTCCGTTTCTAGAGGATTCTCTGTCGGCCCGGACTCTTCCGAACACGTGTGTCCACGGATGTGCATCAGCTCTCATGTTCTGTTACCGCACAGGGACTTTAGCAGGATTAACTGGGTACACACACCTCAGACTCTTGTCCTGTGTTCACACGCCTCTCTGAGTGGATCTCCATCCCAGTGCTCCACTAACCGGAGCAAGTGCCTTCTGCCCTACAGCAAGCTGGAGAAATGCCATATTAAAAGACCAGCATGCAGCACAGGCAGCTCCCGGGGGTCGGCCGACAGTGGCTCAGGCCTGTGGACGAGGCGTTGTAAACCCGCGGGCCGCCCTGCAGTGCGAACGGGTCAGACCCGCGGGCTGCACAGAGACGGCCAGCAGCGCGGTGTTACGGGCCGGTGTCTGTCTTCGGGGAACGAGGCCCGCTGCCGGCGCTCGCTGCAGGCCAGCGCTGCTCTGTACGAGCGGGAGGGGAAGAGCTGGGCGGCAGTGCTGGTGTGTCTGTGTGCCGTGAGCGGGGATCCCGCACTGCTGTTCACCCTCAGATCGGCCCAGCTGAAGGGGCGGCACAAAGGGGATGTCAGGTAAAAGGTCACCGAAAGCTTGTGTCTAATGCTGAAAGCTGTATAGTGTGACTCACGTGTCGACCCTCTGCTGAATGTCCTCCTCATCCCTGTTGTGTCAGCTTTGCCGGGGGAAAGAAAGACCCGTCGGACAGGTCTGTGGTAGAGACGGCTCTCAGAGAAGCTGGCGAGGAGCTGGGGATCCACGTCACAGAAGATAAAGTGTGGGGTGTGATGAAACCTCTGCGGGATATGGTGAGTTCACAAATGTGCTGTTCAGTGTAAGGTTAGATAGGACCCTATTATGCTAATGTAAAGATTCCTAATGTTGTTTTGGAGTCTCCTACAATAGATTTACATGCATCCAAGATCAAAAAACACTGTAATTTTCTCATAATATCCACTGCAGCATCAGCTCTTTCCTCGGTTTGTTCAAGGATTCAGTCTCTCTAAACCCCTCCTTCCCGAGAGCTGCTCTGCTCTGATAGGTCAGATGGCCTAGTCTGCTGGGATTGGTCAGAAACCAAACGCTCATTATCATATCTCAATCTCAGCACTTGATACACAGTGATACGAACAGTAACGATGGCGTGGGTTTTACCGTATTGATCTCATCAGTGGATTTGAACATGAACATTATTGACATCCCATTCCTGATCTTTAGGGTTTAATATGGAGTTGGTCCACCCTTTGCAGCTATAATGGCTTCAACTCTTCTGGGAAGGCTTTCCACAAGGGTTAGAGTGTTTATGTGAATTTTTTACCATTCTTCTAGAAGCGCATTTGTGAGGTCAGGCATTGATGTTGGACGAGAAGGTCTGGCTCTCAGTCTCCGCTCTAATTCTTCCCAGTAAAAATTCCCATAAACACACTAAACCTTGTATAAAAGCCTTCCCAGAAGAGTGGGATGCAGTGGAGTAAAGCGCGCCGCCACTGGACTCTAGAGTTCCCTGGAGTGACGAATCACGCTTCTCTGTCTGGCAATGATGGACGAGTCTGGGATTGGCGGTTGCCAGGAGAACGGTGCTTGCCTGACTGCATTGTGCCGAGTGTAAAGTTTGGTGGAGGGGGGGTGATGGTGTGGGGGTGTTTTCAGGGGTTGGGCTTGGCCCCTTAGTTCCAGTCAAAGGAACTCTTAATGCTTCAGCAGACCAAGACATTTTGGACAATTCTCCAAATGCTCCCAACATTGTGGGAAGAGTTTGGGGATGTTCCTGTTCCAACATGACTGCGCACCAGTGCACAGAGCAGGTCCATAAAGACATGGATGAGGAGTTTGGTGTGGAGGAACTGGACTGGCCACTGCACACGAAGCTTTGCATTGCACTTGGTGATGTAAGGCTTGGATGCAGCGGCTCGGCCATTGAAACCCACTCCATGAGGGTCTCTACGCACTGTTCTTGAGCTAATCTGAAGGCCTCATGAAGTTTGGAGGTCTGCAGCTATTGACTCAGAAAAGTTGGCGACTTCTGCGCACTGTGCGCCTCATCATCTGCTGACTGTGATTTTACATGGCCTACCACTTCCTGGCTGAGTTGCTGTAGCTCCCAATCGCTTCCAGTTTGTTATAATAGGTTCAAGGTTCTTTATTATGTCACATACGATGCAATGTAGTGAAATAGTTTTCCCCTAGTTTCTCGTCCCACAATGCAGAAACAGTGTCCTCATTTAATAGCCGGATTGCCTGACGGTAAAAACTCCTCCTCAGTCTCTCTGTATTAGTTCTCAGGATCCAGTAATGCTTCCCTAATGGGAGCAATGGCAATAAGTTATATCCAGCAGGATGAACGTCTTTAATAACTCTTTTGGCTCTTGTCCTGCATCCCTGAAGGTAAATGTTTTTGATGCCAGGAAGTCCTGATGGCTTTCTGTGCTGACCTTACCACTCTGGACAACGCTTTCTGATCTTGGTCCGTTGTATTTCCAAACCAGAAAATAATACTTCCAGTGAGTAGGCTCTCCACAGCTCCAGTATAGAAAGTCCTCAGCACTTTTTGAGAAAACCTTAAACCTGGCCAGCCTTCGTAAATGATAGATGCGTTGATTTGCCCTCATTACAAGATGATGTTAATGCATTTTTCAGGAAAGATCTTCTGTAAGATATACCCCAAGATATTTAACACTGCTCCCCCTTTCAGCTGTGGCCTCATCGATCATCAAAGGGCTATAATTCCTCACTTGCCTCCTCCCATAGTTAATGATCATCTCCTTAGTCTTAATGACATTCAAAGAGAGATTATTAGTATGACACCTTGTGGAAAGAGCATCCACTTCCTCTAGGTAGACCGTCTCATCGTTTTTACTAATGAGGCCTAAGACCACTGTGTCATCAGCAAACTTCGCCAGTTTGTTAGAACTGGTTTAGAGGGAGTAAAGCAGGGGACTGAGGATACAGCCCTGAGGGCCTCCAGTGTTGAGGATGAGTGTAGAGGAGGTGTAGTTTCCCAGTTTAACCACCTGGGGGCGTCCCGTCAAAAAATCCACTAACAGTTGATCGTGGAGTATTTAGCAATGAGGAAATTTCACAACTGGACTTATTACACATGTGGCAACCGATCACGGTACTACGCTTAAGTTCACTGAGCTCCTGAGAGCGACCCATTCTTCAGCGACTCAAATCCACTCCAAAGGGAGTTATTTTAGTTAACAGAATCCACTTTCCAAGAACTACAACGAACAGCTCGTTTGGACTGCAACACAATTTTTCTCGGCTTTATGAAGTCACAATGTTACTCATTTGAATAATCCCAGCCCACTGAATACGTGGAAATGCTGACGAGGCCTGGATAAGCTGCTGCTATGTCAAAGAGACGCTGTTAAAATTCGTTGTAAAACGAATAGTTCACTTAAAAATTTAAATTCTGTCATCATTTACTCACCTTCAAGTTGTTTAGTCAATGGGGTACATCAACTGTCTGGTTACCTACACTCTTCTCTTGTTTTCAGCAGAAAAAAGTAATTCATACAGGGAGGGTGAGTAAACTATGGCCAAATTTTAATTTTTAAGTGAACTATTCCTTTAACTCATTTGTTTGACCTTCCTAAGGCTGACGGACTTAGAAGTGGTAAAATTTATTTAAAATACTGTTCATGAACATTATAATCCCAACATTTATCTGTGCTCTGCACATTTTAGGGAAAACAGCTTCCAGAACCTAAGATGAGTACAATGCAGGCTTTTCCTGAAAAGGAGCAGTTCTCACTTTGTCGAGACAATCTGTTATTGGATCACAACAAGAGCGATTACTGTTTGTATTACCATAGTTTTCCGAAAAATATCATTATTAAATAGTGGATAACATTGTACCTATAATGTATAAGAAAAACATACCACTCTGAAACGTCCTGTGAAGTCCGTGCTTGCAAAGTCCACGCATGAAATCCGTTCTGGATGATCCTTCTGTTTGTTAACAACACTGTCAGGGTCTGAATCGGGCTTGAATTGGCTTGAAATTGCCGCCATCCTTTATTTACACTGGAGCAGAATACGATTATGAAGGGGCGGGACATTTCCCGAACACAAGCTAAGCGCTGTCAATCACAACACATTGGGCCAGCTGACCAATCACAGCACATTATATGTTTCTGAACCAGACTGGGTAGAGAGGAGCTGTAATAATATAAAATATGTGAAAAATTATGTGTTTTTTTGAACAATCAAGCATGAAAACATATATTCTAGTACACCCCAAAAATAATACCCCCCTTTAATTTACTAATGCATAAAACAGCAATAAAGTAATTAATAAAGGGTTCTTAGCTTGTTTTGTATAGAAGCACATGGGTAGCAATATTCAATTTGAAATGTAATATGCAAACTGACTGTGCAATATGTAAAATGGCAATGCATTTCTGTATTTAAATTGACATTTTCCATTACATTTGTGCAACGTTTAGTGCAAAATGAAAATTCACTAACATACACTAGTTTGTGTAACATGTTTAAGCAAAAACTGTAGCAAAATGATAATTTAAATGTTATTTTTCTTAATTGCATTAACACTCACAGTTAAGACAGTTGCGACTGCATTTTCATTAAGTGTCCCGCAATGAATGTAGCAAAACTCAATGTGCAAATTCAAAATGCATCCTGAGCCAATCACGTCCCGCCCCCTCCCACCCTGTCAATCACTGCATGGAGTTTGTTTTCTTCACATTTTTTATTTTATTTTAATTAAAAGAGAACTCCGGTCAATTTTAACATTGAGCTCATTTTTTTGTAAATTTGGAGTGCTGTCAATACAGAGAACAATGACAAAAATCCTCTATTTAAAATTTGCACCCTGTTGACTTCAATGGGGCACGTTTTAAACCTGCTTTTAGCCTCTTAACATCCTTGATGTGTCATTATCATGCGCGTGAACTCGTCAATCGATTACTATGGACTTTGACCGAAAACTGGATGTAAATACAGGTATGAGCGCTGGCCGAATTATCACTTTTATCCATATCTTTCACATCTACTGCAGTCAGATTCACCCGTGTTCACTCTGAAGGAATCACTCACATTGGCTGTGCACTTGTAATGACACATAAAGGATGTTTAGAGGCTAAAAGCAGGTTTAAAACTTGCCCCATTGAAGTCAACATTGTGCAAATTTTAAAAAGAGGATAACACGGTGTAGGCAACACCGATTTTTGTCATTGTTCTCTGTATTGACAGCACTCCAAATTTACAAAAAAATTAGCTCAATGTTAAAATTGACTGGAGTTCTCCTTTAATTGATTGATTCAATTGAAGTATTTCACACAAAAGATAACACAGATACATGGATTATGGTAATTATAAAATTTGTCCTTCAAATGTCCTTTGATCCAGTACAAAAATCTAAATTGTAATGTTGTTGGTTTACAAAACTTTACATAATCAAAATTGTGTAATTATTGTCTCAGAAACATACTGACATACACAAACTTCCTTTATGAGTCTGTTAGCTGCTATATCTAGAGTGTTGTAGTGAGCTGGTACTGATGATGCTGATGTAACGAGATGGAAATATGTTGTAGTGTTCAGTTCACACAGCAAACTCGTGTTTGAAATAGGGTTTTTCGAATATTCCCTTTCATGCCGTGTGGAATAAAGCTGTTTGTGTAAAAGTTATGCAAAGTTGTAAAGTCGACAGTGCACGATAAATAAAGTAATTGTCTCCCAAAAGAAAGAGCCGACTCCAGATATACTGGGTACTGACCCATCTTTCAAGAGAAAGTGTTTTGCGTATCCTCCGCCTAACTCCAAGATTTGAAAGGCAGTCGTGAGTAAAGCGACATGTAAGGGCTGGTCCAGTCGTCCACGGGCCGGCATTGGGCATCTTCTAGTGACGTAGACTGGAAAGCAGTAGGATGTGAAACACAAACGACTCGTAAAGGTGCTTCGGACTAAATTGCTCCTCAGAATCACAACCTGTAAGTGTGATTAATTATTGATGTATAGTACTGTGCAAAAGTAATAGCGAATGATGTGCAATGTATATTATGAGAAAATGAAAGTGCTTTTAACCTTCGCTGTATGTAAACCAGTTGTAGGAGACTCCAAAACAAAATTAAGAAACTTTAAAAGAGCACAATAGGGGCACTTTAAGGGTATGAATGCACAGTTGAGTGTCAGAAAGCTTTGCACTATTTCTGAAGTAAAGATCAGTGCAATTCTTCATCTAATGTTGTGTTTTCTAATTTGCAGTCTGGAATGATGATTGCGCCTGTAATAGCCAATCTTGGACCATTGGAGACACTCTCTTTCCGACCCAATCCAGGCGAGGTACAGGCAGACCACTGCACACTTCCCAGATCATTCACATTATCACAGTCTACTCAGTTTGACCACATCACTGCAGAGTGTTTGTCCTCGGGAAAGGGTTGAGTAACACTGCACTTCTTTGATTGACAGGTGGAAGAGATTTTTACCCTGACACTTGAGCATTTATGTCAAGCCCAAAACAGAGGCTACACACACTTCCGTACCGGTGACCGTTATGGGTACACACTCCCTGTGTTTCACAGTCCGAAGTATCGCATCTGGGGTCTGACGGCAGTGGCCTTAGATCAAGCACTCAAGCTCATTGTGCCGCCAGAGCATCTGTCGAACCGCAGCACCGTCACCACAGAGGCTTCCTGCTAAACACGGTCACATTACAGACCTGGATTTAGGAGGAATCCCATGGAAAACTCTCAAGAAAAGTCTGGGTCTTATTTCATATTTTGGTCTTTAAAATGGGTTTTATTTCCGGCATCCAAAAGGTCTTTGAGGGTCAATATGTCCTGGCCATTTCTCAGAGATTCCCCCTTTGCTGTGTTTGGGCTTCAGGGTTCATGCCTACTGCAACAGAATGAGTGTCAAGTTTGTTGAAGAGTGTTAATTTACACAACACACATTGAATGTATTTTTGGGGATTTAGCATTATGAGATTTGTTTTCATCATCTTAACCTGGATGGTTGTTTTAAATGTGAGTGTCCATTTATTTAACCAGTGATTATAATAAAAGTGTTAAAATGCTTTAAAGATTGAAGGTATCTGTACTGAATGTTTATTTTTTCAATCCTGCACATGGACAACCATTTTCCTGAAGTTGAACTTTCCTGAACCTGTTCGTCCAGCAAACACTCAGTGTTGATCATCTATCAACTCTCAGAAAGGATATTTCTCATGGCCACAGATAAATAACTCTTTCACACTTTAGATTAGGGTACAGTTCTCACCTTTAACTGACATTTGCCTCAATAAACTCTTAATTACGGCTTATTAATAGTTAGTAATTAGGGGTGGAACGGTACACAGAAGTCACGGTTTGGTTCATACCTCGGTTCAGACATCACGGTTCGGTACGAGTTCGGTAATGGAGGGAAAAGCACAACAGAAATGCAGAAGGCTTGTGCATCTCTGTACCACCAAAGGAAAATACATTACTTACGCCTTGTATTTTTTAAATACGTTTTATTAATAAAGTAAAGGCATAGAACAAGTTTATTTGTAGTGCATTGACAATAGTTTTATATAATTAGTTTATTAATTAAATTAATAAAAAGACAAAAAGACCTGTTTGGTAATTGTACCTGAATGAATTGAAAATGAATTTGCTACATTTCAGATTAATATATTTCTTTTCCTTAAAATTGTAATTAACAGTAACTTAAACACTTTGCAGTTTGAATGATGTCCTGTATAAGCAAAATGACGGAGTATGTTTTTATGTTTACACTATTCAATCGTGCCCGCAAATTTTCTGCGGTAAATCAGACATAATATCATGTCGTTCAGTTGATGTTTTAGTATTTTAACACAATAAATGGAAAAAATAATAAAATATTTCTTTCAAAATGAACAGAAACCTTCTCCTGACGGTGTTAAATACTGAGGGAATCGACAAAGGTCCAACTGAGGTTACAACAAATGATTGAAAAGACAACAAATTTTTTAAACTAATATTTAATTTAATTAAACAATTCTTCCAGTGGTTTGTTTTTTCTTTTTTTAGCGGTACAGTGCGTCTCATTCTGGGTCTCCAGCAGCTCACAGAACACAAGAAGCGCATGCTAGGTTGAGTGTAATGGTGATTATTATTATGTGCTGCCCTGTATCAGCAACAGAAATATTCCCAGTGTGAATCCAAAGGATCTGTAGCCTGTCTTTAAACTGCATCAGTTACGTACATTTATATGTGTCGACCTGCATGACTTAAGCAGTGGGAAACTGTCATGACAGATCTCTGCCTTTACATTTAAATGCATATTTTTTTAATTTGTTGCATTTTAAACACATTATTTGGCAGTTTTACATTGTGACCTCATGCTGAGGACAGGTTAAATTACATGTATTTTCCAAGAATAAAGCATGTTTTTAAAATTTAAATAATTATTTAAAAAGTAATGAATGTCCAGAGTATCCAGATTTCCTTTAGATGTAACTTTTTAAGTATTTTTATTTTGATGAATTTCTTTATTTTTAACATAAAGAGGGCTTTTGTGTGTAGGACATGTTTTGTCCCTTATCTCAAGAATCTGAGAAGTGAAGCAGCACAGAAACGGGTGTGCCTCGCTACCCTGAAACATATTTCCTAACAGTTTCAGTTGCACAAAGACATTGTGGTCAGTTCAGCAAAAGTCCACTGTCCCCGGGGTGGAGAACTACACCTAAAGAAAGTCATTTGTA
The DNA here is from genome assembly GCA_022828995.1 of Vimba vimba. Taxonomy (NCBI): domain Eukaryota; kingdom Metazoa; phylum Chordata; class Actinopteri; order Cypriniformes; family Leuciscidae; genus Vimba; species Vimba vimba. The sequence goes on from CM040826.1 coordinate 492,315, forward strand.
CCATTGCAGTTTGTAAGAATATTGTTTGTACCATGGATCGAAAAAGATGCAAAGCATCAAACACATTCTTATGAAAAGTAGAAGCATGTACAAATCAAACCTGCCATAGGGTCATTATGCAAAACTGGATGCAATAGAAAGCACTGAGGTCGAGTAATACCAGCACTGATAATTTGCCTGAATCAGTATTTAAGCGAATATCGTTTATTATCTTTATGAGCGCTGTCTCTGTGCTGTGGTGCGGTCGGAAACCAGATTGAAAATTGTCAAAGTATCCATTCGAGCATAAGAATTTGTTCAGCTGATTGAAGACAACTTTTTCAACGATCTTGCCTATGAAAGGAAGATTTGAGATCGGCCTATAATTGCTTAATATGGTCTTATCCAGATTGCTCTTTTTCAGGAGGGGCTTGACAACTGCAGTTTTCAGGGAGTTTGGAAAACTCCCAGAGAGAAGTGAGGCATTTACCACTTCTAGAAGATCTGCTTCTAAACTGTTTAACACACTTTTGAAAAATGATGTGGGAAGTGTGTCAAGAGCGCAGGTCGATGTTTTAAGGTGCTGTACGGTTTCTTCCAAAATTTTGCCATCAATTTCTTTGAAATCAGACATAGTAACTACTTTCTCAGGTGGTCTGATCTGTCTGACCTCAGTGCAACTCAAGGATGTGCTGATCACCTTTCTGATATTACTGATTTTCTCAGAGAAGAAAGAAGCAAACTCACTGCACTTGCTGTCTGTAACTTGTAACTTGTAACTTGTAACTTGATTCATTATTGTCTGTAATCTTATAGCGTCGACATGGCAGAACTAATGAAAAAAATGTACTATGGTCCAGCAAATTCTGGAGCGTTAGGGGGTAAAAACTGATTAAAACAGGCTGTGTTAGAGGAATACGGTGTAAGATTAACTGGTAAAGAAGTGAGTGATTGGGTGCCTAGTTTTACTACGTTATCAGAAATAAGTTAGAGAAGGTTATTCCTTCAGATACATAGGCTTTCACATAGGCTTTTAAATATATCAGAAAAAGGGGTAAAGTCCGGTTCTAAACCTTTTCAAGCCTGACCATTAAAACACATCAAATAAAAGAGGTTAAAAATACATTAAGCGAACATACAAAGTTTTTCCTTCACATACAACTTTAAAAAAATTTAAAAATAATGCAGACCTTTAAAATACAAAGGTGTAGTTTAGTATTTAAAACGTTATTTAGTTTGCAATTTGCATTGCGATCACGACCGCCGCTGGAGGGCAAAAGCTAATTCCCTGACCGGGAATCGAACCCGGGCCGCGGCGGTGAGAGCGCCGAATCCTAACCACTAGACCACCAGGGAAGGTCTGTCGACTCCTTCCCCTCAAGCCCGGCTGTGGGCCTCTACCAGATTTTCCAGCAAGACCACTAAGGCTTGTATTTTCCTCCAGGAGAGGAGACGTCTCTCACCCTGGATCCCAGTTCTTCCGCTGAGAAACTGTCACAGGCTCTGTAGGAATATCCTAACAACACCACAACTTGCCATGAAAACAAAACAACCGAGATCCCCAACATGTCCAAGGTTTTTACAGCAGGCCCCTCATCGGACCCCTTCCTGACGTTGGCTCCAGGCCTGTTAATGGCATGAGAAAAAGTAGATGTCATGACAGGCCTCTGCCCAGTCGAACACCAACAGGTCCCGTGTACGCTCAAGGGTGCCCGATCGGTGGGCCAGTGGCGCAATGGATAACGCGTCTGACTACGGATCAGAAGATTCTAGGTTCGACTCCTGGCTGGCTCGCTCTGCCTCTTTTGCTTCGCTGTCAGCCCATAGCCGTTTTTTATTATTTCGTTTTATTAGCCCATAGTTTTTGTTATTATTATTATTGGATTGGTTGATTCATATAAAAAAATTGACAGTCCAACAATAGGCCGCTTTGTCAGTGGGATAACGGTTACCGTACAATACCATGCGTCCTTTCAAATGCATTGCATGAGTACTGTCACAAGGACCTTGCTTTGCGACCAGTTTATAGAGTCGGTTATGGCGATGGTCTAAAAATCCTCAGGGGTTGCCCCGCATAGGTTCAAATCCTGCCGACTAAGTTTGACAGCATGCGCCTGCTTTAGGTTGTAACCTTCTGGAGGCCTTGCTAAAACTTTATAAATTTTGTTTTAAAAAGTCATTGTTACAATATTACCCTTAAATAGAGTTAGGTTGGTAAGAAACGGCTTTGTCCTCAGTGACACAGTGGGGAGACCGGTAGCTCGCCGTGATCGTATAGTGGTTAGTACTCTGCGTTGTGGCCGCAGCAACCCCGGTTCGAATCCGGGTCACGGCAAGATTTCCTAGACTTTTAACATTGAGCTCCACGTTACCACCTCTCCTCACCCCGTCCTTCAGACCAGTTTCTTTTTCTTTCTTTTTTTGCACGGTGCGCCCTTGACGTGCTCTTGATGTTTGAGTGAATTGCCACTGGGACCTTCTTTGAGAGCACGAGCTCTCAGGTTTGAACCCTTACAGAAATGAACCATACGAAGACTGAAAACGAAACGCTCCCGTTTAGTTTGGAAGAATCTTGCTTCAGAGAGAATATGGTGCTGGTATATTTTCTAATCGCTAGGTGTCAGTACACTCGCTGGCTGTTACCTAGAGTGCAGTGGACTTGCTATTTTCTCCAAACAACTGCGCTTTTGAAGCAAGTTTACAATAGCGATAAGAGCGCGGCAAGTCCACAGCATTAAAGCGTGTAAAGGTGCTTTCCAGACAAGAAGCTTTGAGTTTTTGTTCTTTTTCCTAGCATTATTGTCGGTTGATTATTATTATCTGTCTAATAGGCTGCATTCCCACTAATTCGCAAATATATTTTGACATAGCAGACGTTTGGACGGCCGTTCTTAATCGTCGAAGAAGGGAATGCATGGGAGAAACGTCTGTTTTTTTCAGCCGATACGATTCATTTTGCTGCGCGTTCCCATGCAACACGCACGCGTCGCGAGCTAGAGCCCGGATAGCTCAGTCGGTAGAGCATCAGACTTTTAATCTGAGGGTCCAGGGTTCAAGTCCCTGTTCGGGCGATCGAGCCTCTTTTTTTTGTGGAGCGCTACGTTTTGCTGTCGAGTTCTTGCTGACCTGCGCTGGCCTTGGGCAGCGACGATGCAGGGCACCAAGCAAAATGACATGCCCCCCTAGGCCAGCTTGTAGTCGTGGCCGTTACTTCCAGCGATCGGCCGGCTTCTAACTTCCTAACACTTCCTAACAACATTTGAATACTTCCGAACGAGGTCAGAACGAAAATCCAAACGAGGTACGAACACCTCCTAACCATATCCGAACACATCCTAACGCAAATCCGAAAACTCCGAACATATGGGGCAAAAGAGCCAATCAATTCCTTCCAAACGGTGGGTGAAAGAGCCAATCTGCAATCGAGTTGATATGCCAATCTCGCTGCTGATTGGCTGAACTGGTATTGTCACATTCCAGCTCTTTGCAACTCACGGGACATCTGCAATCCAGAGATTCAAGATACAATCTGTGACACTAATGTAAACCTATTTGTTCAAACATTAATTTATGATTTTGAATAAAGATTATTTGGATCGGTATGCTGGCGTAGCAAGGTAAGTCAACTTAACATTGACATGTGACGTCTTGCTAGCTGACGCAAGTCACCACTTTAGTTGAGGGGCCACACACATGATGAAGTCATAGATAAATACACTGTAAACCCTAACGCTCAAAATAATTAATTGGTTTGAGTAGGACAAACTTAAATTAAACTAATTAGTTCAGTCAAATGAACTTTTATGAGTATTTAGCACTTTATTTTTCTTTCAAGTTCACAGAACTGATATATTTTAAGTAAACTGAACTGTTTCATTGTTTTGAGTTTTATGAAATGATTTATTTTAATTTAAACAAACTTAAGTTTAACTGAAACGGCTGGGATGTCTATTTCCCAGCATGCTTTGCCGATGGCACTTGAATGGGAGAGTAAATGCTAAAATTAAGCGTAATATAATGTTTTTTTTTTGTGTGTGCAAGATTAATGTTAAGTGGAAGATTGAGTATTGATTAATGTTTTGTTAAGCTAATTTAGAAGAATTTCTGTTAATGTTGGTTTTAAGATAGTTACCATCATGGTGACAAGTGGTGCATGCAGCTTGATTTGAGAGCAAATAAAATCTTTATATTGTTGCACTCATGCAGCAAGTGCTGTATAACACACTATTGTTAGCATGATAACATAATGGTATGTTAGAAAACTAGCTTGTTAAAACTATAAGTTAATACTAATGAAAGTGTCACATTGAGATTACATGAAGGTTTTAAGTTAAATGTATGAAATAGTGTACTCTGATTTTAATTGTTCTTAACTTGAAATGTTTAAGTACAAACTTAAAATCTGCCAGTTCTGCTTACTTAAACTTTGAATTTCAAAACTTAAAAAAATTGAGGCAATCGATTGCCTTAAATGTTTTGAGTCCTGCTAACTTATTCGGGTTTACAGTATAATGCTTAGTTAATGATGACTACTGTATTTGAACGCCAACAGAATTCGTATAATATGTGCTGTGATTGGCCAATTTTGGGGTCTGTCCATTTACTTGCAGGCTATGAAGAAGACATGAACATGCTTGGAAACTCAGATCATAATTCAGAAAAAAAGTTCTCACATTAATTGATATACTATTTTAATAATTTAATAATTTGAAGAGTAGTATTGCATGCATGAATTAATACTTTTTTTATGCATGAATTCATGATGATTCATGTACCATAACCATAGCTGTATCCACAATGGGTGGTAAAGACCAATTTTTTGTGTGAACAAAGAAAACATTATCATGTGTAATAAATCATAATTCATGATGATGTACTCATCTTAGTTAATGTTTTAATTAAGGTGTTGTTCATCCATGAAGTCATGAATGAAAAACGTTGAACTCGTGTTAGTTCCTGATGATTCATGAGATATTAATGCATGAATGAATGCATATTTCATCCATGAATTTATACATGAATTCATGATAATTCATGTACCCTTACCGTAAAGTGTTACCATGTCTCATTTAAACAACATGAGCCAATGGGTCCTTGGTTGTTCTTTGATGCCAGAATTCACCCCTCCTGAAAAACCCACTGGTAAGATATCTCTCAGGGCAATGCTGAGTATTGGAGTATTGTTTGTTTGTTTGTGTGTGTGTGTGTGTGTGTGTGTGTGTGTGGCAGTGTGTGTCCTCCTCTCCCCATAAACTATGTCTTAAAAATTATTGCAGGGGAGCGCATTGCAGTGGAGTACTTGTTGGCCCATTCCAATAGAGGCGACCAGTTATTAGCACACCACAATGACATACCTGAAGTGCCCCCAGAGGAGCCCGGAGATGAAAGTGAAATTTACACAACTGTGTGCCATGCAGCTGACCTTAGGGCTGATGACTCTGGCCTTCCAGTAGCTGACGTGGAGGCCCAGGTGACCAGTAAGGTGGGTGACACTGGACCCAAATCCCCTGATGAGGAGGTCAGTGAGGAACAGGAGGATGACACTACAAGTCCTAGCACATCACGCCAGATAATGTTGCTATCTTTTTGTAAAAAAAAAAAATGTAACTGGTGAAGTGCAAAACACGTATTGTCAACCGTTTGAAAAGTTAAAATATTTGCATGTACAATGCAAAATAATTACAACATCGTATATATTTATTGGACTGTGGTTGCCTTTTTTCCTACATTTTCAGAGTATACAGTGTGATTCCAGAGGTGTCTTGGGCTGGGAGGCAGTTGATGCCCTGGCAGCATACCTGGTTGGCCTAAACCGAACAATCACTACCTTGTCATCAAAAGAGGAGGCTGAGATAGTCCAGCTGTACATGGCTCTGCATGCCATGGACAAGATACCATCAAAATATAGCCAGAGGGTTAAGAAGAAGACTTTGCCAGGACCTTGGAGAGCATCCAGGAAGCAGAGTGGCTCTGCTCCAGGACAGCAGGCAGCAGAGAGGTAATTTAACTATTTCGATCTTCACTAGTTTATTACCCAGTATACAGTCCAGTTTATATTGTCCTTCCTTTCCATAGACTGTTCATGACTCATGGGCAGCAATCTATTGTGGTGGTATACAGCCAATTAAAACAGCCACTGGAGGACAGCAGAGCGGTTCTAGGACAGACTAACCTGGTTCTGGTCCCGATAAACACCACAACTGTCTCCTCGTGGTGAGTCTTCTTTTGCGCAACACTTTTATACAATCATAGTAGTACATCAAGATTGTACTAATAAAACCTTCCTGTACATGTTTCCTTTAGAAATTATACTAAGTAAAGACAATGGGCTTTAATCTGTTAAAATTGCTAACATCAAGATGAAGAATGTTTCTCTTGCAGGCTACTAAGAAGACAGAAACGTGTGGACAGAGACATGCTTCTGCAGGGTACTGCACTACCCAAACAATTATATTTGGCAAAGGATTCACTTACTGAAGCACGCACACTTCCAGCTGTTCCTGCACAGCATGGGCATGAGGCCATGGCATTTGAGGAGCCAGTAAATCAGGAGGGAGAGGCCTTCATTCATAAGCGAATCTCCAACAGGTGCCCACTACCCACTGCTCCTCCTGGATCTTACTCTGCATTTCCCATGTACCCACCAGCACCACACTTTGCATTCTCCACTCTTGGGTCCTACCCACCCATTCCCAGCTACCCATCAGGTCTACCAGTGCCTCAGTCTACCCAGTGTATGCCCCCTCCCCAATTCCAGCCACCTCTTCCCAAATCCAGCCCCCTCCCCAAATCCAGCCACCTTCCCAATTCCAGCCCCCTCCCCAATTCCAGCCCCCTCCCCAATTCCAGCCACCTTCCCAATTCCAGCCCCCTCCCCAATTCCAGCCCCCTCCCCAATTCCAGCCCCCTCCCCAATTCCAGCCACCTCTTCCCAAATCCAGCCCCCTCCCCAATTCCAGCCACCTTCCCAATTCCAGCCCCCTCCCCAATTCCAGCCCCCTCTTCCCAAATCCAGCCCCCTCTTCCCAAATCCAGCCCCCTCTTCCCAAATCCAGCCCCCTCCCCAACTCCAGCCACCTTCCCAACTCCAGCCCCCTCCCCAATTCCAGCCCCCTCCCCAATTCCAGCCCCCTCCCCAATTCCAGCCCCCTCCCCAATTCCAGCCCCCTCCTCCCCAATTCCAGCCCCCTCCTCCCCAATTCCAGCCCCCTCCTCCCCAATTCCAGCCCCCTCCCCAATTCCAGCCCCCTCCCCAATTCCAGCCCCCTTCCCAATTCCAGCCCCCTTCCCAATTCCAGCCCCCTTCCCAATTCCAGCCCCCTTCCCAATTCCAGCCCCCTTCCCAATTCCAGTCCCCTTCCCAATTCCAGTCGCCTGATAACCTGCCACCACAAGCTCAGCCCAGGCAGCGCACCTGGAGAAGGCAGAAAGCTGCCCAAGAGGATGAGGAGCGAGTGGCTAGGGGCGAACCACCACGGAAACGACTAGCAAAGGATATATATCACTTTATCTGCAAGCAGTGTGGGCTGACAAAAAATGAGACAACTGGCCAAAGGGCCAGTGGTATTGTCCAGCCTCAGGCCTCTCTATTGCACAGTGGAGGGAGAATGTAAAGGGAGGTCTTTGAGTTTTTGTAATTGGTTTATGTATTAGTTACATATAGTTAGGTTTTTATATAGTTGTTTTTTATAGTTGTATATAGTTCAGTGTTTAATTGTGTTTGCTGTGCAGTGAACATTTGGTTTTTAGTTGCTGTGTTTGCAGTGCTTGTGGTGTAATAGTAACACAACTCTTGTGGTGTAATAGTAACACAACTCTTGTGGTGTAATAGTAACACAACTCTTGTGGTGTAATAGTAACACATCCATCCTTTAAGTGGAAGATTCCAGGTGCAAGTCCTGGCAAGAGTGTGTGGTGTGTTTGTCAGATCAGTGTTTTTCATTATTTTTTTTATTTGTATAAATTTTAAATTATAAATAGTCAAAAATCAATCAAACTCTTTATTTAAATCCTTTGTGAGTGTTCATGAAGTATGATGGAAAAAATTTTCTTCTTTGCTTTTCTTTCTTTCCCCCTCGTAGCAGTCCCTTTTGCCCCTTTCTTGGCCGAGTGGTTAAGGCGATGGACTAGAAATCCATTGGGGTCTCCCTGCGCAGGTTCGAATCCTGCCGACTACGTTTGACAGCATGCGCCTGCTTTAGGTTGTGACCTATGCAACCGTCTACTACAGTATCGCATCAGGCAGTGCATTGTAGTCTCCCTGAGGAAAAATTTGATTCATTCGTTGCTATAGGAGAGGAAGAATTTACTAAACTCATTAAATCATCTAAATCGACAACATGTATGTTAGACCCTATACCAACTAAGCTACTGAAAGAGATGCTTCCAGAGGTCCTAGATCCTCTTCTTAATATCATTAATTCATCTTTGTCACTAGGATATGTACCGAAAACCTTTAAGCTGGCTATGATTAAACCGCTTGTTAAAAAAACACAACTTGATCCTACAGAATTAGTCAATTACAGGCCGATCTCGAATCTACCTTTTCTGTCAAAGATATTAGAAAAGGCAGTATCCTCACAACTGTGTTCCTTTCTTGAAAGAAATGATATCTGCGAGGATTTCCAGTCCGGATTTAGACCGTACCATAGTACCGAGACTGCTCTCGTTAGAGTCACAAATGATTTGCTCTTATCATCCGATCGTGGTTGTATCTTGCTATTAGTGTTACTCGATCTTAGTGCTGCATTTGACACCATTGACCACAACATTCTTTTAAATAGACTCGAACATTATGTTGGCATTACGGGAATTGCACTAGCATGGTTTAAATCATACTTATCTGACCGTTATCAGTTTGTAGCAGTAAATGATGAGATGTCTCATCGATCACAAGTTCAGTATGGCGTACCACAAGGCTCAGTACTAGGACCGCTGCTATTCACTCTGTACATGCTACCCTTAGGAGATATCATTAGGAAACATGGCATTAGCTTCCACTGTTATGCCGACGATACTCAGCTCTATATTTCTTCAAAACCTAACGAAACTTACCAATTCACAAAATTAACGGAATGCATAGCAGATATAAAAAATTGGATGACTCGTAATTTCCTACTTCTAAATTCTGAAAAAACAGAGTTTCTAATTATTGGGCAAAAAACTTCCTCACGTAATAACCTAGAATACTGTCTAACACTCGATGGCTGCTCTGTCAAGTCTTCGTCGTCGGTTAGGAACCAGGGTTTGTGTGTGTGTGTGTGTGTGTGTGTGTGTGTGTGTGTGTGCTCTTTGATACCAATCTTTCATTTGAAAGTCACGTGTCTAGTATCTGTAAAACTGCATTTTTCCATCTTAAAAATATTTCTAAATTACGCCATATGCTCTCATTGACAAATGCGGAACAATTAGTTCATGCGTTCATGACCTCAAGGCTAGATTACTGTAATGCTCTACAGGGTGGTTGCCCTGCACGCTTAATAAACAAACTACAGCTAGTTCAAAACGCAGCAGTTCTGTCAAAACTGCATTGGCTCCCTATTAAACATCGCATCAATTTTAAAATATTGCTGATCACGTACAAAGCACTAAATGGTTTAGCTCCGCAGTACTTGAGCGAGCTCTTAACGCATTATAGTCCGTCACGTCTATTGCGATCTCAAAATTCCGTCCAGTTGATAATCTTTGATATTCTATTACCTAGAATATCAAAATCGACTGCTGGCGGCAGATCCTTTTCCTATTTAGCACCAAAACTCTGGAACAGTCTTCCTACCATTGTCCGGGAAGCAGACACATTCTGTCAGTTCAAAGCTAGACTAAAGACACATCTCTTTGACCTAGCGTTCACATAATACATTATAGACTTCTATAATTTAATGTTAGGCTGCATAGATTAGGTCAGCTGGAACCGGGAACACTTCCCATAAATCCTGATGTACTCGTTACATCATTAGAAGAATGGCATCTACGCTAATTTTAGTGTCTGTGTTTATCCCGAGGTTTTTCTGCAGCCTGCCGGATCCGGGCCGTATCCAGATCTGATGAAGGACCTTCGCCTGGACCGATGACAACGCAGTGCTGAAGTGCCAACTAGTCTCTCCCTATGGAGGATCCCTTTACCACTCTACAGATAAGGCGTTGTTGGGAAAATTCGTTTCGCGTTCCTACCCCAAAGCAACAAAATAAAATAAAATTCTGTATCAAAATTTATAAGGAAAGACAAGTACTTTGTTTAGGCTTGGCTTGTAGGGAATTCCAAACCTGCGTATATTCAAACGCACATAACTATAGAACCCATTCTAAATGCGCATGTGAACGCCATCAGCGTTTCTCACAGGTTCGCGTTTAAAGTCTGTGTAGAGAGAATGGTGTCGTCTTAGCGGCCCCTAATTTAATAACAAATGATCATTGCGACGGAAGCGAATCAATCAAAACTAACTTTAGATGGAAAAAAACTTAACTCTGCTATAAAGCCAAAACAACCTCTGTTACCTTAAATTATACGCTTATCTCTGTAAAGCTGCTTTGAAACAATCTACATTGTTAAAAGTGCTATATAAATGAAGATGACTTGACTTGACTTGACCTTCTGGAGGCCTTGATAAAACCTGGTAAGGGTTGTCTTTGCTTCACTTATCGAGACAGCCAGCAAGTCTGTCTGTGACAATGGCACTTTTAGCCAGAGGCGGAGCTTCAGCAACCTGATGGGTTGAGGTTCTGTCCCCGACCAGCGTGCCTTCGATGGCGGTACCCGACTGCCGTAGGACTGTATATGGCGACCAATCACCTTTGAGATTCAATCTTTCCCTGGCCAATCAGGCGGGTGGGTCAATAATTCAATAGACTATCATTTAGAGGCATCCATTATTTGCTGGCCAATCGCAGGGCGAGCTGACTTTATCCCGGATGCTGAAGCTGCCGATGCTGTTTCTCTGAATGCAGAACGCTGAATGCATCCTTCTTGCTCCTTGTACTCTTGACGATTCCGGTAAGAACTTTAATGTGTATTATTGGTTATTCAATCATTTCTATTTTCGTATAGGATTTAGCTAGCCTGTTTGCTGCCGCTAAATGCAGCTTTTTGTCATTATCTATCAGCCAATGTAAACAAACTTTTACGCTAGGTTCGCACTACTACCATCAGTAGCTTCATATTAACTTTATGACAAATGTAACACTTTACGCTGTCACCAAATACAATTGAGCATGTGTTGGTACCATATTCATCCAAGCGTACTAAGACAATTGTTTATGGTTTATTTGTAGGCATATGCAAAGGAGCGCACTTTTGCGCCAAAATAATCCGCCTTTTCTAGGCAAGCAGGGCTTGATAGGAACTTTTGATGAACTATCAAAGGTTATATATCTATACAATCTATGAAAACAAAACAGTAAAAACATGGTACAACTAGTTATTTTTATAGCATACAAAATCAAATGTGCACTCATCTGAACAATGGGGCTTGTGAGAGTAGAATACAATAGAAATCTAATAGTGTTTGACTAGTTGGCTAGAGTTAATGTCAAGCCCTGGTTATTAACAGGATTGAGCTGGTGTGGTACATATCATGTGTTGCATACATGTTCGGTGCATGTCTCTGTAATCCCTCATTTTGGGCCCTTGCCATGATGACTTAATGTAATTACATTATAACATGAATAAAACTGCTTATCTGTCATTACAGAAAATGTCCAAACAACAATCCAAAAGCCACAAGGCTATGGATGACACTGAGTGGGTCTCGCGGCTCAGGTCTTTTGCCTCCACTGGTGTCTGGCCATCAGATGCAGGTAACCGACCTGCTCCAAGGCAAAAGAAGTGGTACAGTCCACTCACCTGCTGGGGGTCCCATCTGCATCCGCTCCTCCTGTCCAGTCCACTTATGCTGCTCGACATCAGGAGAGACTGCTCACTGGTCGGTTTAGGTCTCAGAAAAAGAAGGCTGTATTTGCAGGAGTTGAAAGTACAAAAAGGTGTGTACTTGGTTCTACTGGTTCAGCTGCTCAGTGGCCAAACTGCAGCCGTCTTGTAGAAACAATATTTATCAGATTGTGCAACATTCATAATAGCCCCAAGAAAATTGGACACTAAACCCTTTCAAGATGGTCACTAATTATAAATGATTATAAAAAGATTCGACAGCTCATTTTAATCAACGGCATTATAATGAAAGATACAACTATGCAACTTGTTACTGTAAATCAGACCACGTTGATACAGTGGCATAACAAAAGATTGAAGGCACAAGAAGTTGCAATTCTGATGCAAGGGTTGGTACTGCCTGATGAACGCCCTGTTGCCAGTGAACCACTACTCCCAGTAAACACTAGGCCCACTCAAGTCACACCACACATGCATGAACACACTTACAACATGCCACTTGACACGGCTGGGTGGGCAAAAACCAAGCTAGTTGTCAAAGATAGAGCTAAGCTGAGAACCATACAGCCAAAACAACACACAGCTCAGCCAGCAGTTTTTTACATGCCACTCCGAGTGCCACCAACCCCTACAGCAAGTAGCATTCTGCTTCTGCCGCCACCCCAGACCACTGCACCCAGTAGAGTTTGCACACCACATTCTGAGAGCACAACTGGCCCTTGTCAAATGCAAGACACGCCACAAAAAGAAAAGCGTAAATACACTAGAACAGTCACATCCAGAGCCGGATTAACGCAAAGGCAAACTAGGCACGTGCCTAGGGCCCGATTGGCGGCATGGGGCCCAGACAGAGGGAAAGAAAAAAAAGAAAAAAAAATGTAGAAATGTCCTATCTACAATTTATTTCAATATTTATTAATTAACCAAAAATAGTGACAATGTTTATCTTAACCATAGACTGTTACATTACTGCAGTTAAACCAATTAATGTGTCCGTTACAAAGCGGGTGCCGGCTTCTGAAAGTACCGTATTTTCCGGACTATAAGTCGCACTTTTTTTCATAGTTTGGCTGGTCCTGCGACTTATAGTCAGGTGCGACTTATATATCAAAATGAATTTAGACTGAGATGAAAACATTACCGTCTACAGCCGCGAGAGGGCGCTCTATGGCGGAGTTGTTCAGAAGCGACACCAAGGATGAAGAAAATTCAATGGATTCAGTGATGTGGAATGAGATCGCGGGAGCTTGGTGAACTTGTTTACTGGTAACTTGCTTGTTGGACTCGCTGGCTTATGTTAATTTAGCCTATTCAGCCTCCCAGGTATATGTTCTTTATGCTATTGTGTAGCTGAATAACTGTTAATGTGTTGCGTTAACATACCGGATACCTACTCAGCCTGTTGTTCTGTGTGCTACTGTGTAGTTGATTACTTGCCTTTCCATATTAAATGTCTGTTCTTGGTCTTGGATTTTGTGCAATAAATTTCTAAATAAATGCGACTTATAGTCCAGTGCGACTTATATATGTTTTTTTCCTCTTCATGACGCATTTTTTGACTGATGCGACTTATAGTCCGGAAAATACGGTATGTGTAACGAACGCATCCATCAGGTGCTGCGAGGCAAAAGCCTAATAAGCACACAAAGAAGCACAGCTCATAATGCAGGTGTGTGAGTTGTCGTCATTTATTTTGGAGTGATTATGTATTGTAAATATAAACTTGTACTGTAGATCAGTGTCATTTTTGGAAAAATCATTCACCGCTTTATTACGAGTTTAAAAGAGCACGAGCGTCATTAACGTGCCCAGACGCGACGCTTTGAATTTGCGCGTACAATAAATAACATCGCGTCGGGAGCTGACCAGTAATGGGCCTTTCACACAGGACGCGGAATGCGCGGCGCTGCGCTATAAAACCCATTCATCTCAATAGGCTTGTTTGAGATGCGCCTTGCCTCGCCTGAAATGTATGCGAGAGTAGGCGGCTGCAGTGAGAGGAGGAGTGAAAAAAGTGCAGGCAAGCCGGACAGTTCTCTCTTCTCTAGTGGATCTGACACCTGCGAGATCAAAGATGGATATCGCGGGATTCACGCTCGTGCACAGTGTTGCTAATAAACTGGATGTAATTCAAGTTCTGTTGCTTTTATATGAAAATAAATAAAATGAACAAGACACCCAAAGTACTTATTTAATTCCATTCCAAAATACATGTTTATCAATATTTGTTTCTTTTATACAGACATAGGCTATGTGTTTTTATTTTTTTTATAAAAATTAAATTGCATAACCCAAAGAGATCGCACTGTCTGATAGTTTGGGAATATTCACACATAACATATACACATAAAACATGATATTAGAGTTTTAAAATCAAACATTTTAAAAGAGAACAATACATCACAGTTGTTTAAACCAATGAGCATTAAGCTGTCTCGTCAGTAAGTCGTTTCCCATCGTGCTTTTGATCAGCGCAGTCGGGGGAGAGCAACTGCGCTCGACTGCAGAATCCGACAGGTGCGCCTTGCGCTCGCGAGAGATTTTTGACATACGTCAGCATGACATCAGAGCAAGGCGGACCGCTCTCAGACACATTTCTAACCGGCATGCATCTCACGCTGATCACCGGTGATCGGTTCTGCGCAGATTTTGCTCATCTCAAACAAGCCTATTGGCTTGCGCCGCGCAAGGACGTTTTGTTGCTGCGTCGATCAAAGCGCAAGCGCAGTGCGCATCATTGGCGTGCTCACGCGCACGCCGTGGTCAAAGTTCAAAACAGTTCAACTTTTGCCGCTGCGCTCTGTGACGATTACCAGCGCGGCCAATAGAATCAGGGGATCCAAACAAGCACGGAAATCAAAATGGATGATCGTCTCATAGACAGACAGATTTACATTAAAAATAGTTGTGTTTTAACAGTCAGGTCACTTGTAGGTAGGCAATGTGTGTAAACAGTTTTTTAATATGTGTCCCCATACAAGTTTTTAAAACTCCGCCTACGTCATAGCACAGCGCAAATCGCGTTGTATTTGAAGGGCAACGCTGAACCCAGCGGCAAGCCCCGCGCATACCGCGTCCTGTGTGAAAGGCCCATAAAAAAGCTATGAAATTAAAAGACAAGACGTCTGTATTCTAAGTTAAAAAGCCAACACACTACAACATTTTTAAATGTTTCAAATAAAGGATCTCATATCTATATAGGTCTATCTTCTAAATTCTGCTGATGATTAGATTATACCCTGACATTACACCAATAATATCAGTTTCTATATTTTTTTCTGCTCAGTAGCGATCGTGTCTTTCTCTTCCACTTGATTTGTGTATAGACGAATCCGGCGAAACTACCGGAAGTAAGCGGGCGCCATTACTGAGCTGTTGCTGGGTAGCGTTGCGCCATTGCCTCCTATTGTTTGGTTGCGTCCACTGGAATAAACAGCCCGCGATTTACGACTGTCACTAACGTTACATCTACAACTTTACTATTCTTCCTCTGCAGAGTTATTTGAACAGTATAAGTGTTGTTAATGGTCTGTGAAAATCGGACAGGTCCTTTAAGAACTATGTATTTATCTGGTAGAGTGTGCATTATTTGACCAACCCATACGGAGCTCAGATAATTTTTTTGACCCTCTATCAGTGACCTGTAGTTGGCATTTTGTTGATCATCGGATGCCAGGCGAAGGAGAAAATACTCTTGAATACCTTTAAAACAACCGAAGGGGCGCGTTGGGGCAGTAGTAACATTACTGTATTTGCTTGACTGTGACTCTCACTCTGAGAACCAACAACGCTAGCAGTTAGCTGTACCTTACCCTTTCCTTTTGAAATGTGAAAATGAGATAAATAATGGTCACAAATGAAAAACATGAATTCGTTTATTTGATGTCATTCATTTATTTATTGTTGCCAAATGGACAGATATTTTAATAGTTTCCTCGTTAGCTTGCCTAGCTAGCATAGTTATTGCCAAGCTATTTTCATAAATAATCTGTAAGATCGTTTGTTCCTTCATCTGTGACTGGAGGCCACTGTCTAACATCATCAACCCAACAAGTCATACTGCCTGGCTGTAGCTGTCATCGAGGGTGCGTTTGCGTTATCACGGAGGTTTGTTTACATACTAGTAACAGCTCAGTAATGGCGTCGCCACAAGATGGCAGCCTACACAGAACGCTCGTCGGATTCGTCTATAGCATATCTAAGGTAGCAATGCAATATAAAAGCACGTATGCTCATCTACTGAAGTGGGATTCTGGAACTGTGAATAAATTGAATAAAACAGTAAAATAACAACAACAACAATAACATCTTCATTAAACAAAAAAGAGATTACCTTAGATAAAGTTTGATTAATATGTACATACAGTACCGGTAAAAGTCTGGACCCATTAATATTTTTAATGTTTTTGAAAGAAGTTTATTATTATGCTCTACAAGCCTGCATTTATTTGATCAAAAATACAGAAAAAAACAGGAATATTCAGAAAGTATGTGTTATATAAAAAGTGATAGTGAAGACTTTTTTAAAACAACTTTTTAATAATCAAAAATCCTGAAAAAAAGTATCACAGGTTATAAAATAAATATTAAGTACCATTTCTAACATTTGATAATAAATCAGAATATTGTAAAGTTTTCTGAAGGATCACGTGACACTACATTCAGCTTTGCATCACAGAAATATAAAGTATAGTAAAATAGAAAACCATTATTTTAAATTTTAATAATATTTCACTATATTATTTTTCTGTATTTTTGATCAAATAAATCCAGGCTTGATGAGCATAAGAGACTTCTTTCAAAAACATTAAAAATAGTAATGTGTCCACACTTATGTACTGTGTAAGTAAAAATATACTGCTTTTAAAATTAAATGTTGTATAAATAAAAAGGTTAGGAATCATATTTGTTTCAAGTGTTTTTTTATTGGGGGTGGGGGGCCTCCAACATGAATTTTGCCTAGGGCCTCCTAATGTCTAGAACTGGCCCTGGTCACATCCAACAGATGCACTAAATGTGGAGAGCCACGCACCACAGACACCGGCCATAGCCAGTTCAAAGGCAGCATTTACTGCCCAAACAGGGAGACCCTAACCAAAGAGCAGTGGCTGAGAATGATGAGAAAATAGTATATCGTTGTATTTTATGTTGTGAAGATTTTGTTTTTATTATAGTAAAATATTTAGTTGTTTTGCAAAACTAATACCGAAATAATTGCACTATTTTTATTTGATTTTTTATTTGTTTTTGTTTTTTCATGGGATTTGCCATAGGAATACATCATTTTGGCACCTTTTGAACAGTTGTAGCGCCACCAAATGGCCAGTCGCCGCGCATCATTTTTCACGTGCATCATGGGAAATGAGCAACAACACTAGGGTCTCAGCACTGAGTGCTTGAACCCCTAAATATCAAAACGCGCGCAGAATCAGAGTCCGTTAAAGCTCGCGCAGGAGGACTCAGAGACAGCTCCACACGACTGCAGATTCAAGAGGTCAGATGGACAGATATAGAGCGTGTAACTGTTGACTTTAACAATAAAAAGTCAGATGACTTTTTCTCAGTGGCTGGCACAACAGTTCAGTTTGTGAGGTAAATATTTACTTAACACGAAATTTTATAAACAGATAAATGACATTAATAGGCCTTTATTTTATTTCCTGGTTTCGGAACGTTCGAAATCGCCAAGCAGTGTACTCGCACTTCCGGTGGTTACCTTTAGATGAAAAGTAGCTCAGTAAACTTAAATAAAATAGCGATATAGACCAGTGTCTGTCAATATTAACCCGCAGAAAGAGGAATCGTGCATGTTCTGCGCGTCTCTGTGAATGAATGGCACAGGCACGCTGTTTCATTTACCACACACACACACACACACACACACACACACACACACTGAGGCACGCATGATGCTCGCAATGTTTTCAGGCTATATGAGGACATTAACCCTCTGGGGACCAAGCTGTTTTTGGGGTCCTTGAGATGTTCTGACATGCCTTGACATTTGTGCTTTTTTCAGTTATTTATAAACATGTTAATGGCAAAGGTGTAAATTCACTCTATATAGCACAAACAGGGCTACCATAATATGCGAGCAACGTGTATGTAGATGTTTGTATTTTTAAGAGAATAATGTTTATGCGTGGTTATTGGAAAAAATTAAAATGAAAGTTGCTGAATTAAGACCACAAAACACATATTAAATATGTGTCCACAAGACTTTTGACTAATGGATGTTGTCCCTTTGAGTTCTAGCTTCAAAATGATGTAAAAATAGTCTAGCTTTATCGTTCACAAAAAAAGAAATACATTGATTTAAATGGTGTAAAACAGGTTTTGCTTGGAAAGCCAATATGCGAGGGGGAGGAGTAGTTTACACCTTAGATTACAGTGTCCCACCCACTCTGCATAATGACTCTGCATAATTAGCCATTCATTCAGGTGTGACACTGACTGAGCCACAATGCAAGGACAAAAGATGTATTTAGAAGAAGACTTATATTGACCATTTAAGATTTCGCTTACATCTCTCTTGTAAATATGTTTTGCTATTTTATTAAAAATGTTACAATTACAACAATAATTACAATTTCAACAATATTTCAAGTGTACTCTCTCTTTGTAAAAAAAAAAAAAAAAAAAGATTATATTTTACATTTATGTTTGAATATAGCCAACATTGGAACATCTAACATCTTAGTCTATGAATTTATTTTTGACAAAAATAGTATTTTTTTTTGCAGTTTAATACGTTGCTTATACAAATACATTTTTTTCAACATATTCCAGTGGATTTTTACTCATCTCAGTAGGCTATAGCAAAGCAGTTTATTCTTTCACACACAGACGCGCGATTCATATTTAGGCTAAACAGTCTTTACAAATATGTACCCTTCATTCATCTCACAGAAAGGCGAGTCATATTATAGAAATGCGATTCATCTTTTTGCGGTTTGCATAGGCCTACACTAACGTTATTCCATAACGTTATTCCACACGTGAGAAAAGGGATCTGCTCCTCATATCAGGAGATATTGCTCCTCATATCAGCACTGTTCTGAGGAATCTTTTCTCCATAAGGTAGGCTATATTATCAGGGGCGTAGCAAGCTTTTTAAAAGTGGGGGGGATGGATGTGGTTTGTTCATTAACAATAAAAACGATGAATACAATGACAGAAGGGTACAAAAGGTATAGCATACAAGATATAAAAAGCTATCTTAGAAATAAGATTAAAGAAGTTTCTTATAAACGTATTCACAGATTTTATCCAGCAAGTCATTACTTACAAAAATTTAAAAAAAGGAATAAATGTAAATTGTACTTTTTGTAATGAATATGAGGAGACTGCCTTGCACTTATTTTGGCACTGTGCACTCAGTTACACTATGGGGTAAGGTCCAAAGGTTTATTAGGGAGAATATTCAGTGTTTAAAACATTTTTCACTCTTATGGGAAGATGTACTTTTTGGCTTAACTGACTATCCTGACCAAAAAGGATAGTCAGTACTTTTACTTAATTAATTTACTTATTCTGTTGACCAAATTTCACATTCATAAGTGTAAATTTAGCAATAAAAAAAAAAAAAAAAAAAAATTATGGTTTTGTTAACTGAAATATGTATTTATATCGACAGTATCAGAGACTCTGTAAATAAGAAAGCAGTAAGAACTTTAAAAATGTGTAAATTTTGCAATTTATTTATTTGATTTTATGCGTGTATAATACTTTCCTCCCCCTGGCAATTGTTTTGTTTGTTGTAATTTGTATTTCCATCTTTTTCTGTTTCTTTTTTTACTTTTTTGTTTCTTGATAACATGTTGTATGGTATAGTTCTTCAAAAAAAAAAAAAGATATAAAAAGCTTCCCATTTAGATTAGTGATACTAGAAAAGTATAAAAACACACTCGGAACATGGAAAATAATAAAATAAGTGAAAATACGCAACAGTAGACTTGCTAAAGAATCAGAATCAGAAATACTTTAATAATCAGAGGGGGAAATTATTTTTGTCACAGCAAACTCCAGATATACAATATATAATATATATATATTAAGAACAATATATATATATATATATATATATATATATATATATATATATATATATATATATATATATTAAGAACAAATATATATATATATATATATATATATATATATATATATATATATATATATATATATATATGCAAACAACAACAACCAAACTGACCAATGAACATATGACCAACTACCTCTCATTTAAAAGAACCAAAAGTGCTCTTTCTGCCCTCCTTACAGGAGACAAACTGTTCAGCAATCTTTTTTCTGTTTACCCTGTCCAGCTTGTCTTTATGTACATGGCACACAGCAACACTGTTGAGGCGGGTTTGGGTCATGGTGCTGCGTAGCCATGTTTTCAGCCTCCGGAGGCTGCTGAAACTCCTTTCTGACTCTGCTGATGACACAGGCACAACTAGGAGGAGTCGGGCAACTGTTTCGACTTGGTCAAAGAGACCACGGACCTCTGGGGTCATCCGTTGAAGAACAGCAACAATTTCAGTACTAGACTGGAAGCTGTACTTCATTCTGAACAACGCAAGCTGAACTTTGAGGATATCTGGGTTGATTTCTGGGTACTGTTGGACAACATCATGTATCTTTCCAGTTAAGAGAATTTGTTCCAGGTGCCTTAACATTTGCATTCCCTCCTGCTCAAATCTTTCTCTAAACTGCATGTCAGCAACATCCAGAACTTTGTAGAATTCAGTCCTGTAGTAGTCAGAAGGGGACACATGTACATGTGCAGGAGCACTACCTGTGAAGCGCTGAGGTGGGATACGGACACGAGGAGAGGCAATTGGAGTGAGATGGAGTGTCTCACACATCCTTGTTGCTTTTGTGTAAAGAGCCTGAAAACTCTCTGTGTTTCTCTTTTTGCTGAAACTTTCCTTAACACAGGCAACAGCTGAAAGCATACCATCTAGGGTCTGTGTTCTTCTCTGGAGGGACATATTCAAAACCTCCAACTCCCCTGTGATCTCCAAAGCACACACAAGACCAAGGACAACATTTCCCTGCTGAAATGTCTCATACAGCCCCTGTGCCTTACTAGCCGCATCAGACTCACTCATTGCCATCTCAGCCAAAGCCTTGTTTATGCACTCGTACTGGTTTAGCACACTTCGGATGGCACTAGTGCGGACCGTCCACCTTGTTGGACACAGAGGTCTTATAGTGTGACATGGACCCTCACCCTCCTCAGACCTTGCAATTCCCTTAAATATGTCCTTCAGTTTCCCTGACTGCCCAAACAACACTCCCAACTCATTGACCCAATCCAGAGAATTCCGTATAAATATTGAGGCAGTACAGGACCTCTGTGTAATTAGGTTAACACAGTGGGCAGCACAATGAACATAGGGAGCCAGAGGTTGTGTTTTTCTTACAATGGCCTGTGCTCCATTGTATTTGCCAGCCATATTTGCGGCCCCATCGTATGCTTGGCCACGCAACCCAGTGATAGGCAAGTTTAGGCGCTGCAAAACATCCATGACTACTTTTGCTAGATTTTCTCCTGTTGTCAAAGAAACCTCATAAAGACCAATAAATTCTTCACGAGGGACTAAATCCTTGTCAACATATCTCAAACACACTGCCTCTTGCTCTTTTCCAGACACGTCTCGTGTCCCATCCATCATCACAGAGAACTGAAGGTGTGGAAGTGATTTGATGTTTTCAACTACTTCGCGTATGGTCACGCTGCTGAACAAAGTTAGAATTTCATTTTGAACCATAGCTGAAGTATATACATCCTTTCTACCACCTGTCAACCACTTGGTTAGAGAGGGGTCATCCTCTGATTTGTACTTCAGAACCTGTTCAAAATTTCCCTCACCACATTCATGGCCCCTAAAAGGTAAGCCCTGCCTAGCCAACATCTGCACAGCACCAATGATTTTGAGAAGACATCCCCTTGCTTCCTCTTGCTGTTTCACACTCGCACTAGATAGCTGAACCTGTACTGATTGATCTTCATAGATGTGCGTTGTCATGGCTGTCTTATGACTATCAGATCTCTCATGCACAGTAAATCGCTCAAGGGCTTTTTTCCACTTTTTAAACCCAGATGAAATGAATGCTGAATCAGCATTCTTGGCAAGAGGTGATGTCTCAGAGTTAAAGGCTTTGGAGCAGTAAAAGCACAATACACCCTCAACACCAGGACTGACATGGAGCCATGGAAATTTCTGGTACCACTGAGTTTGAAAACTCAGAGTATATTTGGGCAAGGACTGTTTTGCAATTAATTTTGGATCTGGTTGATTGGGCTTACTGAACTGATGGCGAGTAACAGCCACGTCTGAGTTCTCTGCTCCTCTCTCAACCATTTCATCTTCATCCTTATCCTCTCTGACCTCTCCCTTACTCTGTTCTTCTGGCCTGCCTGCTTCGGACCTGCCTGCTTCGGGCCTGCCTGCTTCGGGCCTGCCTGCTTCGGGCCTGCCTGCTTCGGGCCTGCCTGCTTCGGACCTGCCTGCTTCGGACCTGCCTGCTTCGTGCCTGCCTGCTTCGTGCCTGCCTGCTTCGGACCTGCCTGCTTCGGGCCTGCCTGCTTCGGGCCTGCCTGCTTCGGGCCTGCCTGCTTCGGACCTGCCTGCTTCGTGCCTGCCTGCTTCGGGCCTGCCTGCTTCGGGCCTGCCTGCTTCGGGCCTGCCTGCTTCGGGCCTGCCTGCTTCGGGCCTGCCTGCTTCGGACCTGCCTGCTTCGGACCTGCCTGCTTCGGGCCTGCCTGCTTCGGGCCTGCCTGCTTCGGACCTGCCTGCTTCGGGCCTGCCTGCTTCGGGCCTGCCTGCTTCGGACCTGCCTGCTTCGGACCTGCCTGCTTCGTGCCTGCCTGCTTCGGGCCTGCCTGCTTCGGGCCTGCCTGCTTCGTGCCTGCCTGCTTCGTGCCTGCCTGCTTCGGGCCTGCCTGCTTCGGGCCTGCCTGCTTCGGACCTGCCTGCTTCGGACCTGCCTGCTTCGGGCCTGCCTGCTTCGTGCCTGCCTGCTTCGGGCCTGCCTGCTTCGGGCCTGCCTGCTTCGGGCCTGCCTGCTTCGGGCCTGCCTGCTTCGGACCTGCCTGCTTCGGGCCTGCCTGCTTCGGGCCTGCCTGCTTCGGACCTGCCTGCTTCGGACCTGCCTGCTTCGTGCCTGCCTGCTTCGGGCCTGCCTGCTTCGGGCCTGCCTGCTTCGTGCCTGCCTGCTTCGTGCCTGCCTGCTTCGGGCCTGCCTGCTTCGGGCCTGCCTGCTTCGGACCTGCCTGCTTCGGACCTGCCTGCTTCGTGCCTGCCTGCTTCGTGCCTGCCTGCTTCGGGCCTGCCTGCTTCGGGCCTGCCTGCTTCGGGCCTGCCTGCTTCGGACCTGCCTGCTTCGGACCTGCCTGCTTCGGGCCTGCCTGCTTCGGGCCTGCCTGCTTCGTGCCTGCCTGCTTCGTGCCTGCCTGCTTCGGACCTGCCTGCTTCGGACCTGCCTGCTTCGGGCCTGCCTGCTTCGGGCCTGCCTGCTTCGGACCTGCCTGCTTCGGACCTGCCTGCTTCGGGCCTGCCTGCTTCGGACCTGCCTGCTTCGGACCTGCCTGCTTCGGACCTGCCTGCTTCGTGCCTGCCTGCTTCGTGCCTCCCTGCTATCCCATACGGATAAGCAAACACATTTGTGTTTCTTTTGTTGTTGTTTTTTATTTTCTTTATTGCTGAAGTAAAAATGTTGAACTTTTTTTCTGCCGTGTCCTATTCTTCTGCAATCCAGAATGGCAGCACAGCTGAAAGGTTTGTTTGAGCGGCGCCCTCTACTGTACAGGAGGGAATTCACATTTCCCTCAGCCTGAGCATGGTTTGAATTACGTAGGAGCCAGTGGTAGCTGAGCTCCCATAGAGAGAAGATGAGCTCCCATGAAAAGCAGTAAAATCATACACCTGTGGGGGTCTCTAAAAATCATCAGCATCATTATTTTAAATTACAAATAAAGCACTTTTTCCTTCAGACTTAGGACAAGATGCCAAACATCTTCGGACCGTCATCACACTACATTCTTATGCTTCCTTTCTGCCAGGACTTTTACTGACTTTTCTCAACTCACAGAAGTGACGTCAACGTCCAATCTAGCAGTAGCATAACCCATTAGGCAAGCGTTATTTTAACATAGACGTAATTTGTGGGTGGGACGGGTGGAACATGTCCCCACCACTTTTTGCTAAGGTCGATATTGTCCCCACCACTTTTGAAACATCTCGCGGCACGAATGTACCAATACAAATAAATAAAACATCTTCAGTTAACTAGCAGAGCATTAATTTAGTTAGTTTGTTAAATAAGAGGAGATCTAGCGCTGAAATGTGTTGTTTTTTAAACAAAGTGATCAAAGTGGTCGTTGCAGCTGTGATCAGTGGCGCGGATACCGTGTTCTCTTGTGGCTCACGCACACGCCGCACAGTCTTCAAGCTTTTTCTCTGGTGGTATAAATAATGTAACAATTTACTGTTTTTAAACACACTTTTCTTTCATAGTTCTTCAACAGATATGCAAACAATGGGTCTCATTCATGAAACACGAGCAGAACGAATTTTTGTGTAAATCGTGTGTAAAGTGGTTCTGGCGTAAATTTTCGGATTCATTAAAATGTTCGTATTTTCCAAATGTTAGTTGGTACGAAAGTAATCTACACCTGCTCCCAGCCACGCGTAAATAGTGCGTTTAACATCCGAACGTTTTGCTCATTAATAAGGCTGCATTTTAATTCACCTTAATCGGGTACATATTTACACAGCATTTTGAAAAAATATTATAGTAATTACATACGGTTTTTCTTTTTACTTTTATTACGAGAGCCAGTAATAGCATCTGCAAACGGCACACAAGTCCGCAAGTTTTTTTTTTTAACTTATTTATTTATTTATTTTATATTCAAGCTGTTTATTCTTTTTTTTTTTTTTTTTACAAGTCCGCAAGTCACAAGTGTTGCAGTCAAGCTTCATGTCGAACCATTTTCTTTTTACTTCTGGGATTGCTCGATTAACAGATGAAACTCCATTAACTGCATCTGCATCTGTAATATGCTGCCAAGCATTTTTACCTAAAGCACCTAAAAAATCCTTTTTTTTAGGACCTGATACGCCACTATGTAGGCCTATGCTTGAAAATAAAATGTGGCGTTTTGAATGAACTTCTGATAATAAAACTTCAATTTCTGCATCTGAAAAATTTCTCTTCTTCATTCGCTTTTGAGAAGACATGTTGAAATCCTTAATTCGTTTCGTGTCATATGATGCCCATATATAGTTGTCAGTCGGTTTTAATGGGCGGGATTTATGGTAATTGAGAATGAGCGTGCACGCGCGTCCCATTTACGACTGATTGGAATTCATTAACCCACACACACATTTCACTATCAAATCTGACGTTTACGAAGTATTTGTGAATCAGGAGAAGAATTTTCGGGAATGTCTCGCAAATCACTCACATATTTACTCGTATATTTACGAATGTTTCATGAATGAGACCCAAGGTCATGATTTCTCACTTTTTTCTCCTCAAAAGGTACAATCAAACACAACAGGTAAGTATCCACTAAAGTATTCAGCTAATCAACAAACAACGCTCAAAACATCAAAATCAATTGCACTGGCAATAAACCCATAAATACACTGCTTAATAATGGCAATTTGTCCCTCTTCCTCGTCAATCCCCTGCCTTCTTCATCACAGTTACTTTATACACTACATACCACATACATAACTGAATTTAGCTAGCTGCTGAACAATATCCAAATTAGCATTAGTCTAAAAAACGAAATATAATACAGAAAACACTCGACATGTCAACAAAACATAAAAAGAACATCTTCCCAAACACATATCAAGCTTATTTAAAAACCTCCAAAGCATAAACACTCATTCAAAGTACCTGGAAAAGGGAGACGTAAATAACGATAAACATTCAAGTAACTTGAATCAAGTTCCCGCCTCAGCACGAGCTGGCGATACATCTAACACACCAAGAGAGGCGGGACTTAAGGCAGAACAGCCAATCATCAGCCGGTCACACTCAAAGCCGGTGTCACGTTTGAGAGGGAGGGGGAGAGGAGGCAGCCGCAGCGAGCGCAGACACAGAGCGGCCAGATAAACGGAGGAACGACTGTAGTAAGGCGTTTGTGCAAAACTGCGAAAAAACTTGCAGAAAAAGTGTGGGTGTTTAACCCTCTCATCGGGAAAAGTGTGGGTGTTAAAACACCCACATCCCCCACGGGTGCGACGCCCCTGCGCCTAATAAAGTCTTTAGTAGGCTACACGAAGCATCTGTGAAACTCTGCCATCTGTGAAAATCACAAGCAACTTCAAACTTGTTTAACAAGAAATATTCTTCTAATTTTTTCGCTGTCAATAATGTAAGTCCACAAGAGAAATATCCAGTAAATTAAGATAGTTGCTGTAGCCTACCGTTATCCACCGTCGACTCTGAGAGAACGTGCTGTTAATGCAGCGAAAGCTCAGTCCGTTTCTGCTTTCGTTTTCAGGGATTGAGCGCGTTTACATGCACGTTATTAACTCGATTATGCTGAATAAACTGACAATGCATGTGGTCATGTAAACGGATTAACCCGTTTTCCTTTATCAGAGTCAAGTCATAAGTAAGTCGGCGTATAACCGATCGACTTTTAGATTTTTGCCTCTGATTTCTCCCGGCATTTAAAACCCGCGTTATTTGGGCTTATTGAAGTGCGGTGCGCATGTGAAGTGCATCCAGACAGAGAGAGCACTGGTAGGAGGACATATCGCAGACTCCAACTCTTTCTTGACCCAATAAATTAAAACGTGTTCTCATGATCTCGTGCAGAAGCAGCCTACAGTCAAAATGCTGCAGATCTGTAACGGCATGAGAGGATAATGTGTGTCCGTAAATTTCCCGCTGACATGTTGAAATATACAAGAATGGTCAGATACAAGAATGATTAGGATCTTTTTTTACCTCACTATACCAGGAAATAACCTGATTTAGCCTATTAATAAACACTCCACCTTTGCTAGCAAAATAGAAAAAGATTCTCATTTAAAACGAAGTAATAAAACAAGCAAATTGATGAGTAAATAAGCAAGTTAATAATCAAATAAGTAAGCCCCGCCCCCTCACGATAATATCGTGTATCGCCGATCTCACAGGCTGACGATAGGACGATATGAAAATGGAGCATATCGCCCAACCCTACTAGCAACCACGCAGAATACCTTAGCAATCGCCTAGCAACACCATAGCAACCACCCAGAACACCCTAGCAACCACCTAGCAACCACCCAGAATACCCTAGCAACCGCCTAGCAACACCATAGCAACCACCCATAACACCCTAGCAACCGCTTAGCAACCACCAAAAACACCCTAGCAACCAACCAGAATACCCTAGCAAACACCTAGCAACAGCATAGCAACTAGGGGTGTCGCAATATACCGGTGTTGACGATAATCGTGATATTCAAAGCGTGAAATATCGGCATCGTGTTAATTTAGAGTGTGACAATATACCGGTATTGGCGATAACCACAATGTTTAAAATGAATAGGACTCTTATGATAACATGACACGTAAATACTCCAGCGCCAGTACCTGGTTGACCTCTCAGATGTCAGTATTGCACCCGCATGTACATTATTTTACAGAAATCAGCTGCTTGAATAAAATTGCTGATGTTTATCGGATTTTCAGGTGATTTTTCTCAATTCATTCAGTTAACGGACGCTCTGAGGTAAAGTGTTCAGGTCACAGACTCAGCAACTATTGTATTTAATTGTACAGTATAATCATAACATAGTACATATTATCTCAATTCCGTAATGTCCTTAAAAATAATGATATTGCTGGCCATAAACTGAGAAAGAAAGTGCGCGTCGGGTGTGCGATACCTGGAGTTGTCATGGACGCGACGCTCCTATTATTTTACTAGTCATGGAATGGGAAACGTGACATTAACAGGGGGTTTCTGTGTTCATATATTTAATAAAGGGTGATTATTAAAATTAAGAACCCCGTTTTCTTTACTCATCTTATTTTTGTATTTGTATTTGCACTTGATTTTTTTTTTATTCAAATCTGCTTGGCGCTGGTGCAACAATAGGTTTAAGAGCTTTTCAGTTCTTCAGGAAACCTTCAGACAGTGTTTTGCTTCAGTTTGAAACCAGATAAACTTCACATGCTTGTCTTCCTTCACAAAAATTTGCCATAGATTGAGTACGCAAGAAGTAAAAATGCTTGTGCCTTGTGTTTATCAGTATCCCTATGTTTGTTAGATAAAAAAGAAAAACTAAGTAAAAATGTACATTTGAAAAAAAAAACAATTCTATAGATATCGCGATATATCGATATCGTGAATTCTTTTGGCCTCAATAACCATGGTGTGAAAAATCTAACATCGTGACAGCCCTAATAGCAACCACCCAGAAAACCCTAGCAACCACCTAGCAACCACCCAGAACACCCTAGCAACCACCTAGCAACAACCTAGCAACCACCCAGAACACCCTAGCAACCGCCTAGCAACTTTTTAACTTTAAAACACTTTAAACTACTTGAAACTTTAAACTGCTTTAAACTTCAAACTACTTTAAACTTCAAACTTCTTTAAACTTTAAAC
Source organism: Vimba vimba (assembly GCA_022828995.1). Taxonomy (NCBI): domain Eukaryota; kingdom Metazoa; phylum Chordata; class Actinopteri; order Cypriniformes; family Leuciscidae; genus Vimba; species Vimba vimba. The sequence continues at coordinate 520,820 of CM040826.1, forward strand.
TAATTTAAACTTTAAACTAATTTAAACTTTAAACTAAATTAAACTTTAAACTACTTTAATCTTCAAACTACTTTTATCTTCAAATTTTCTGGTCCAAACTTTCTCAAGCCAACTTAAAGTTTGTCTCGACAAACTTTTTAATCTAGTTGTGTGTGTTATTGTAAGTTCAAGCACAAAAGAGAACTGTATTCTGACGTGCTGTCTGTGTGCACGATACTGGCGTGTGTCTTTCTCTCTCTGTGTGTGTGTGTGTGTGTGTGTGTGTGTGTGTGTGTGTGTGTGTGTGTGTGTGTGTGTCAGAGTCACACTTTTGTCTTGTCGCACATGAATGGTTTAAAATAGTGTTGGGTCCGAGTCCACCTTTGTCGAGTCCGAGTCGAGTCCAAGTCCTTAACAATCAAGTCCGAGTCGAGTCTGAGTCGAGTCCAAAGAGGGCCGAGTCGCACTTGAGTCCGAGTCCTTAACATCCGAGTCCGAGTCGAGTCCGGCCAAGTCCACAAAGATTTAAATGGTTTTAAACTGACCTTTCACAAAGACCCGCCCCTCTTACTGTTGCTACGTCCGACAAGCCATTCCACTCCACATGTTCTCACACAGTGAAATATATATTGCGGAGCAAAGAGGATTCTGACAATGCACCAACAGACAAGACAAGGCTACTTCTGGTATGAAATAAAGTCTCAGCTTTCAATTTTTTTTTTTTATGAAATTAAAACAATACACACCGTTTTGTGGTGCTTTAATATAGGCCTCAGTTCAAGCAGCACATGAACTGATAATATCTTCTAGTTTTAGCACGAATTAAACATGAATGAACATCAGAGCTGCAAAAAGAAATCAATACACACCATTTCCACAAGTCCATTGACTTTAATCTACTAACTGGTTTGGTTTGTTTGTCACACAAAAATGGCGGGTATCTGCATTATGATTGGTCAGATCGCCTGTCAATCAAAGTCCAACGAAAGGTCTCAACACTGAGCTCTTAAATTAAAATTTGAACCTTTACAAAAGGATTGCAATGTATAGTTACAGTCATACATTTACCTATCGTACATCTTTCAGATTCTGCAAGGTAATGCTCAGGAATATAACACGATGTATTTAGAGTCAGGGGTAAACGTTTGAGCAAGATTATGGTGATGTTTAAATTTTTATTTATTTTGATTATCTTATTTTGTTTTACATGCTAATATCTTATTTAGCCTCTAAATGGCAGGACTAAATTAATTAATGATTTTAAAATAAAATAAGAGCAATTTACACCAATGATCCAGTTAAAAAATGTACACCCCCCGGCTCCTAATGGTTGCTTCCTTCTTGAGCATCACTAAATGTTTGCAGGGTTTGTAATAGTTGTGTATGAGTCCATCAGTTGTCTTCAGTGTGACGAGATGGATCTCACAATCATAGTCACTGCTAGTAAGGAGTCAAATATGCAGAAGATGCTGGAAAAGCAAAGAATGTGCAGGAGCTGGAGGATTTTTCCTCATGAACAACCATTAAATTTTATTTATTTTTTTAACTTTTGGATCATTCAGGTAATGAAACACAATATTAAAATCAAGCCTATGTAAGTTGTCTTGTATTTTGTCTTGTGGACTAGGCTATTAAACATCCGTTATGTGAAAAAGCTTTTTCAGGGCAGTAATAAATAGAAACACTATTTATGATCATCCTTTTGGAGATTCTGCAAGGTGTAGGCCTATGTAAACTTATGACTAAAGTGTAGGCTAAATGTAACAAAAATCATAACATTATTAGACGCCAAAATGTTGCTTTGGTTATCACGTTCACGTTCTGATGTTGCTATGGTTACTGTGTCAATCATCACAATTTCATGACTCGCAGGACTAAAATTCTGCGAATTATCTCCCACATTTAAATCCAGTTATTACTCTTTTTAATTTACAGTGTGAACGTAACCACTGGTCCTCTTGAAGAAAATACACTTCCTATTTATTATTGTTAAATAAACATTATCTTGCACCTTTTCTAATTTCCGACCATTTCTAATTTGTGATAATATTAAGACATTCGTCAATTTCGTCTGGTTTTTTGTTATTCACAAGAAGTGAGATCTCTTGTGTGCAGAGTCTGTCTGCCTCGCGCTACAGCATGAACGGTCCCGCTTAATCATAGAGCGATGATGGCGGAGGGAACCAAACGCTCAAAAGTGTGGTTACACTTCTAGAGCTGATGCAGAAAACTCTACACTGGCATGGATAACACTCGTGAGTCTCGATCTGTGAGTCCTGGTCAGACTCAGCCTGCCGTGCCGAATCACCCTAAATAAGGCTTGATCTCGAGTTCATTCAGATGAAAGTAGTGACGGGTCCTTCATGAACGATCCGATCATTCAGTGCATCTGTCACGGGACAAATGAACGGAAGACTCAGCCCAGCAAGCAATTTTGCGTCTAATAGACGTCTAATAGCCGTCAAAACACAGCCCAGACGTCTAGGCTAAAACGAGGCTAATTTTGGGCTGTCAGTGAAAATCTAACAGATGTCTAAACATAGCCCAAGAATAGACAGCTATTGAATGACTACATATATACGTCTAATAGACGTCTAAACATAGCCCAAGAATAGACAGCTATTGAATGACTACATATATACGTCTAATAGACGTCTAACCATAGCCCAAGAATAGACAATTAGACAGATATTGAATGACTACATATATACGTCTAATAGACAGGCAATATGGGTCTAGGCTAAACCAAGGCTGATTTTGGGCTGTCAGTGAAAATCTAATAGACGTCTAACCATAGCCCAAGAATAGACTAGTCATCTATTACACTACATATACATGTAATAGACAACAAAATGAGGCATAAGGATTCTTTTCACTCAAATATAACAGGTTCTCATAAATGAAAATCCATCCAAACTAATTGAATATAAAGGATTTATTTAGAACAATTATATTAACACCTTAGACAACATTCAAACATAAAAATGAACAAATAAAATATAGGAAAATATACAAAAAATTAAGAATTAATTGTTGCTTTATATCCATAACCACCACCCCCTGCTCTCCCTGGTGCTTGTTTAAAATGACCAGAAATTGCATTTTTTATTTCCCATTCAGTTGCCGAAGGAAAGTTGGTCATCACTGCGTCTGCCAAATGAGAAAAATAAAAAAATTATTGCTCAAGAAAAGCATTGTTGACAATCATTTTTAACTAATTACAGTCATTCACTTTTGCTAGGATGCACACTACTGCATAATGGTGATGCACTAATTATATTATATATATCAAACGTAAGAGAAATCATAACAAATCGTGACAACAATCGTGCTCTTTCAGGTAGTAAACATATAGACCTGCATTATATGACTGACTGACAGACTAGAACAGTTTGACCTAAAAATATCAAAATTGAAACTACTGCGGAAACAAAGACACCTACATCTTGGATTCCCTTAAGGTAAGCTAAAACATACCACAATTTCAAAGTGAACTATCCATATAAATCATTCTTTATCACTTACTCATATAACTCTAATGAACATAAAAATATATTATACTTATAGGGGTAGTTCACTTAAAAAAAAAATCATATAAGCATTTACTCACTTTCACTTGGTTCCAAACCTGTATGGCTTTCTTCTGTTGAACACACACAAAAAATATATATTTTGAAGAACGTTGGTAACAAGACATTTAGTCAGTGACAAGTGTTCTGTATATTCAATTACTGTACTTTGTTGACTGATTGCTGGATAATTTGCAATAAACAGTGTCTTTAAATCAAATAAAGTGGATTACATCACTCCAGTTGTGAGGTTTTTACACTGGCTATCTGTCTGTCAAAGAATTCATATCAAAATACTATAGCTGGTTATTAAATTAATTAACATTTTAAGGCCAAAGTAAATTTCTAATCTTCTGATGCATTATGAACCATCCAGAGCAGACCTCTCAGGTCATCTGGGACAGTAGCCACTAGCCAGCTACTTTTATATCCCCAAAGTCAAAACAAAACATGGAGAAGCAACATTCAGTTTTTATGCACCATATATCTAAAACAAATTCACTGAAAACTTAATGTATGCTGCATATTTTAATTATTTTAAGACTTTACTGTTTGCCACTACCTTTTATTAATCAGAAAGGAAAAATATTTTTTTATAATTTCTTTTCATGTTGCACTTGCTGTTAAGTTTTATGTAAAGTATACTTTGAAAATTTGCATTAAATCAAAAACTATTATTTCTTACTCTAATCTAAAAACAAAAATATATTGGTATCTTTAATAATAATAAAAAATATTAATGATAAGTTTCATAGTTTCATGCTTACCACCTTGAATTTAGATACATTTTAGATTAAGGGCACACAGTTGCAATAACACGTGCAGGTAACGTTAACTTGTTGGAGAAAAATAGTACTCTGCAATGTTAAAATGTCAAGGTTTCTACACATTATAACAACTAACTAATTTAAACAATGAACATAACAAAAATAACACGCATACTTACAAGATCGAAGTAGAAATTTGAAGGTTTTTAGAGTGTCACTCGCCCGTTGCTCTCTGACAGCGGCCTCGTGTAAAATAAAATTGAAAATAGCGGAAATGTTTATCGCGAGATCTGGCTGAAGTGATCTAGTCGCGCAATGCCAGTAGTCCCAGTAGTCATGTCTCAGTAGTGTTTCGATTGTGCCATCTAGCGGTTGAGAAATGCCATTGCATTTTATTTAATTGGAAATAATAGACAGTCATATCGTAGATTGTGTATGAATGTTATGTTTATGTGTGACAGCAAACATTAAGCTGTGCGAGCGAAAACAGTTTTAAGACTAATATTCTTATACTATAGCTGGTCTGAATCAGGGCTATAGCCAAGCCGTACGTAGACCAGATTGCCTTGATTTCGTCAGGTGGGCTAAAGCAGACCGCATATAGCCCGTCCAATTCGGAGCTAAATCGTGACTACAGATCGACCATGTCCTGAAATGACACATTGAACCTTGTAGATATCATTACCAATGTGAACATGATGGAATATCAACCATTTCATGCACTGCCTGGCAAAAAACTACAATTAATCAGTTTTGACTAAAAGTGGGCTACAATAGCCGGGTCTGAATACGAGCTAAATCGTGGCTACGCACAGCCTACACATATAACATGTAAAATAAAGCAAACCAAACAACTTGTAATCACAGTAGACTTTGCTTACATGATGGAATATCATACATCTCACAAGTTATTTTGGAAAAAAATACATTTATCCAGATTAAATGTTATTTGGGCTAAAAGTGGGTTACACATAGCCGGACTATATCGGGTCTATATTTAACCCAGACGTTGAAATGACGGCTATTGCTTGCTGGGAGAAGTTAAAGTAATTATTTATGTTCCCTGTAAATTATTTTTGACTGCATAATAATGATTTCTTAATTCAGAACATGATAAAGACTGCGTAGGTGGATGTGTTCGGGGAATTTGGCTGTTAAAAGTATAACATTTAAAGCCCCTTAAATGAACGAAATGACTCGAAAAAGATTTGTTCATTTTGGTGAACGAGATCGAACAAGAGATTCAGTGAAATGATCCGAACTTCCCATCACTGGATGAATGATCAAGTTTACCCCCTTTAACTTATGAACTGTTTGCTGAAATAACCACAAAATGAACAACAACACTGAAGTAAGAGAATGAGTTATATCTGTCAATCTAATGTGCAGGAAAGATGTGCTCATTACAATAGCAACAGCAGCTCCTGTGAGTTTGGCAGCAGAAGAGGGACCAACACAATATTAGGAAGGTCATAATGGTATGCCTGATCGGTGTGTGTAGCACATTATGTACTTGTGTACTTATAGACTTGACTTGACTATTGTGTGATAGTCCATTTTATTGCCTTTATGTCAGTACTTTTTCTACACTGAAAGCTCCTCTCACCAACACAAATTCCTTGTGTATCTGTAATCATACTTGCAATAAAGCTTATTCTGATTCTGAATACAGGGGGAAGCATTTTTCATTTTTAAAATCTTGTAAAAAAGATTGATCAAACAAATAATCTCACTTTTTTTAAATGAATCTAGACTAAATCATCCTAATGGTACATTTACTTGTTTTATTCACAGGACAATGTTACAAGAGACTAAGCAGAAGGAAGACAGTGATGAAGAGACTGAGGGTCCTCCTGCAGTGAATGTGGGGTTGCTCAATGTTCGTTCAATCAAAAGAGACCAGACAAAAAGACTCAGGATAAAAGAGATCATAACAGAAAATAACCTGGACGTCTTTCTCACAACAGAGACATGGTTAGATAATGACACTGCAGAAGATGCCCTTAGGGAAGCTTCACCGCCAAACTTCCAGTTCTATCATAAGTGCAGGATGGGTGAAAGAGGGGGAGGTGTTGCCATTCAGTTTTCACCGGTGTTGCGAGGTCGAAGAATTACTTTTCCCTCTAGAGCCTCCTTTGAATATGTAGCCACAGCTCTGAAACATGAGAACTGGAACAAAGAGGTTCTGTTCATAACTGTGTATCACCCACCGGGATCTAAAAGTGCGGAGTTCGAAGATTTCATTTTGGACTTTGACCTGCTCTTGGATATGGCTTCCGATACGGCTTCCGATACGGCTTCCGATACGGCTTCCGATATGGCTTCCAGACGCTACAACAGTATCATTGTGGCTGGTGATTTTAATATCCATGTCGAGAAAACCTGTACGTCGAGAACATCTAAGTTTAGTGACAGCTATAACATTGACTTTAAACAGCATGTAGAGGATCCAACACACAAATCAGGTGGCACCCTGGATCTGGTTTTCAGCAAAAATGTTGAAGTCTCTGATGTCCGTGTCTTTGATGATGGGATTTCGGATCATAAAACCATATATTTTAGCGTTAGGCCGCCAGGGTGAAAAGATACAAAAACTCAAGCAAATCAATTAAAAAGGTAAGAATAATGATTTGTAAATATGTGCAGTCAAGTTTAGTCATATTTAATTATATAGCGCTTTTCAAAATACACATTATTTAAAAGCAGTTTTAAACAAAATAATAATAAATAACAATTAAATAATAAATAATGTTTTAATGCTTTACATTGAGAGATTACATCTCATACAGTGATCATATTTATTAATAAGAAATAATTATGTGGCTATGTTGAGCAATATAAAAACACAATATAATTATAATATAATTTAAAAGCAATATAATTTAATTTTGACTAACCCTAACATAATTTAACATCATTTAATTAACCCTAACCCTAACTTCTAGTTATAGAGACAAATCTTATTTCACACAATATTATTTTGTCACGGTATGTGTATCATAACTGTGATTCGAAATGACTCTTATTGCAGTTTAAGATTATAGTTATATCGCCCCCTCATATTCATTTAATCAGAAGGCTACTAAAAATAATTACTTATAGAAATATTTACTCAAAGTAAAAGTAATAATCTAATAGTTACTCGAGTAAGTAAAGTAAAAAAGTATCCAATAAAAAAAATACAAGTAGCTATAGTCACCATTTACTACGGATCAAATATATATAAATATATATACAGGCTACAATAACAAGTTATAATTTAGATATACTTTTTGATTTGAGACAAGCATTATTTCTGTCATCTGTAGCCAGAATATCATTGCATGTCCTTTGCTTTGTATAATAATAAAGTATACAGCTACATTTGGATTATCAGGCGAGTCTAAATGAAGTGAATCTGCAGAGTTTTGCATTCAAAGGCATGTAAAGGGAGCCACTGACAGACACGGAGAGAGTAGGGTGACCGTAGGGTGACACCCGTCCCGCTGACAGACACGGAGAGAGTAGGGTGACCGTAGGGTGACACCCGTCCCGCTTTCGTTGCACCGTCGAGATAGGAAGGAAATGAAAAGTGGAATAAAGTCGTTATTTTTGTTTGTTTTTGCGCACAAAAAGTATTCTCGTCGCTTTATAAACTTAAGATTGAGCCACTGGAGTCACTTGGACTATATTAACAATGTCTTTAATACATTTTCTGGGCCAGCAAGTTAAGGTGTCCATAAGCCTGCAGGAGGAGTGATCCAGCACTCAGATTTCGGAAAGTCTTACGGGGTTGGAACAACATGAGGGTGAGTAATTACTGACAGAATTTTCATTTTTGGGTGAACTAACCCTTTAATATGTTGCAGTCTGTATACAATCTCATATATTTCATACACAATATCAAGCTCTGTCTTCTTCTACTCCCTACCTGTATTTAAGCTTAGCATAAAGGAACAATAGTGCCCCCTAATGTTGGGTAGAATAGGGTAGAATAACACCATAAGTAACATTTAACTGTTAACACTATTTACTCCCGAAATCTGAGGCAGCCGCTGAAGACGAGGTGGAATTATTTTATTTTCAGAGAAAATGCTCCCTCAACTCTACCGAAATTCGTTTATGTACTTACGCACTTCTTATACTGTGTTTACTCAGCTCTTACGGTGATTTTCTGGAGTAAAACTGATGCTTCATCTTTTGTGTGATGTACAATAAACTTTATTAAACTCATCAGTATATTTTTGATCATCATTCGGACCAGCAGACTTGTATTAATAGTGGATACAAGCAGATGACAAATATGTTATAACTGTAATTAAACTACTAAACTATACCTGTTCCATCTCCATACAGCACTCTGACTCTGTAGGCATTACTGTCCGACTCCGGGTCGAAATGAACACCGTTAAAAAATGATCTGTTCTAGCTAAAACTTCACATACATACTCTGGGGACATCAGAGACTTATTTCACATCTGGTGAAAAGGGGCATAATAGGTCCCCTTTAAACTTTTAGTAATGTTTTTAAGTAATGAAGTAATTAATTAAGTAATGTTGTCATCTTGTTAATGTATGTACAGTATAAATTGCAAACATGCTTGTGTTGGACAGGTTATAGACATTTTTAGAGGAGGTAGATGCTGTGTATTTAAAGATGCTCTAAGTCATGTTTATTTGTACAATGTTATTTTTGTATATAAATCATTATTACAGTGGAACAAATTGCTATTTTTTTATTTGTAAATTAGCAACTGATTTTTTTAAGCATTGCACAGCACCACTTTAGCACCAATAATTTTGTATAACTTGTGAGAACAAATGCAAGTTTATATATTTTTTCAGATTATGTAATTTCTGTAATAAAGTCTGTATCATAGAATGGTAACTTCTTTCTGTTGTTATTTTGTAGATGTTTGTTGTAAGTAAATGGCTTAAATGTAATTCAAGATAATTTAGTAAAACCATGGCTACACTGTGGTAATACTACAGTAAAACCATAGTAACCATGACTGTAGTAACTACTCGGTTACTATCGTAACCTCAGTTCCCTGAGAGAGGGAACGAGTACTGCGTAGCTATACGCAGTGGGGAAACTCCTTTTCCTCGATTTACTGAAGCTTTTATTTAAAACGCATTTGCAGCTGCACAGCTAGCCCATTGAGCGTCTGGCTCACTCATAGGCTGTGCTGCAGCAACTGCACATCCAATGGCGCAGGTGCCTCTTTCCTCCTGGAAAATACTCCCATGGTCACACCCTCGAGGTACCAGTTCTGAGCCCGCCTGGGAATCAGGGTTCTTAAACAACCGTTATTCACCATGATGCGCAGACTGCCTGACTGCCATGCATGGGTTAGCACACAACGTTTCAGCCAGTGCGGCAGCGAGCGCATGCGCAGTAATCCCATACGGAGTACTGACGATGCTGCTGCCATGAGACCGAGAAGTTTCTGAAATTTCTCTGAACGAGGCTGCTAGCGCCTGCACCGAGAGCGCGCACTCTCGTGTGAGCCGCGCTGTCATCGTCACCGAGTCTAAAACTGTGCCCAGAAAGACCACGCTCTGGCTGGGGGTCAGTTTGCTCTTGGTAACATTGATTGTGAGACCCAGGCATTTCAAATGGCCGAGAATCAAATCCCTGTGAGCTATTAGCTCGGTTCTCGACTGTGCCAGCACCAGCCAGTCGTCAAGATAATTCAGCACGCGCACTCCCTGATGTCTCAGGGGAGAAAGCGCTGCATCCATACACTTTGTGAATGTACAGGGTGCTAGTGACAGACCGAATGGCAGAACGGTGTATTGATGAGCCTGACCCTCGAAGGCGAATCTCAAGAATGGCCTGTGACGAGGGTTTATCTGAATATGAAAGTATGCATCTTTCAGATCCATTGTGACAAACCAATCCCCCAGGCGAACTTGCGTGAGGATGTGTTTGATAGTCAACATTTTGTAGATAAAGATAATTTAGTAATTCAGACAGGTCAATTTAGCTCAAAAGAATTATTAATTAATTTATAGGGAATTCGAAAGAATCGCTTATTACAACCGAGCAAATGACTCGTTCGCGGTTCATTTGAACTGGCTGTATAACTATCAACTCTGCAGCGGATATAAATATCCACACTATAGTTAAATACTATTTGTTAGCAAGGTAACTTAGATCAGCAGTTTAAGACATTAAATTCGTAAGCACATAACACAAGTAACACTTCTCTTTAAAATAAAAACAAGACTTTATTTATTATTCTAACACATAAAACTAATATCTAACACAAACACACACACACATTCATACGAGTTGCAGAAAGAAAGAGAGTGAGGAAAGAATGAGTTTTAAGAGTGAGATGATGAAATCCCAAGTTTCTATATGCACTTATAAGACATGACCTGGAACGAACCATCAATCATTAATTTAACCCTTTCGTTTCTTAGACAGGTTATTAAATATATATCAATACACCAGTTCAGCTTAAGAGTCTGGAATGTTACTTGCGTATGCGTTCCCTTTTGGGGTTCCTGTTTTGGTCAGCGTAAAAGGGGTTTCCCGAGATCGTTCGTTGCCTGGTCTCCTCGTGCCTGATGTCTGGGGCGGCCAGTCACGTGGTGTGCTGGCGGATGAATGAAAGTCTTTGAAGCTGAAAGCAGGCTATGCAGTCGAATCGTGGACCGAAACTTTGTCGCAAAACTTAACTTAGAACCAAGACTCACAACGGAAAAGAAAAGAAAACTAAGAAAGAAAGAAAATTGAGACGAGAGTAGTTAGATGACTTGAATGAAGCTGTTGAACCCGTTCTTCTGATCTTGATTTGGGTTCTTTTGTCTCTGCCCGTCTACATGGTTACTAGTCTGTCTAGTTACTCCGTCATGGCTTCTCCATGATGGTTTTCGCATCTACTTTATCATTTTCTCTTCTGCTCGAAGCTTTGTTCGGGTCTAAGATTTTAAACTCAAAATGTTTGTCCAACCTCCTAGGAGATCTACCCAATTAGACACTGGCTTAATTTAGGAGGTGGCTCTATTCTCTACTTATCGTAAATCATGCGTTATCTGTGATCTCCTTGCTCTCCAGCACTAGCAGAGAGAACAAGAGGCCACCGTTTAGACATTATTACTATTATAAGAATACAAAACATTTTACACAGATTTCAATCAAGCCATCTTTTGAATCAAGAGCATACGATCATGCTGACAGGAAGCACGACACACTTTCGTTCACACACCTAATAGTTATAACAATTACATGAATTATATGGCATCTAAGCATATTAGATACACACATATATTGTAGAAACAACATAGAATTATGTAGTTGCATGATGTTTGATTATAAGTCCATCGAAAATTGTTCTGGGATGATTTTATGTATTGTTATAGGTAAAATCTCAGTTCTCTTGTGGCTTGAAGAGATTTTACACCCTGAGTCATTCAGAGGTCCTTCAGAAAAAGGGGGTCTGTTTAGTATCTCTGTTGTGGGCTCGAGCAGCTTCTGCTGTTATCTTGATCGAGCACTGAGCTGTGCCATCTCTGAGCCAATCATTCTTTTCCAAGCTATCTCACATTGACAAGTTCTTCCTTTAGTTTGGCTCATCTCTTTGAAGCTTGCATGGCCATAAAGTTCTTAGCTGGGGGTTTTCGTTGGTTAGGTAGACTGGCTGGAGCCTGATTTTATGGCCCTGGACTGGTAATTTGGGGTCTGGAATGTTGAGTTCTGTGTGGAATTATGTTTGAACAAATCACCTGGAAGATTCATTTGTATTTGATTCGCACTCAATCCTACATAGTGTTTATGACCCAACTCGACACATCAGGGATGGCTTGCCAGGCCAGCACCTGTGTGGCTAGGGTTTGACACACTGATTGGGACGGGTCGCCTAACATATGGGGACCTAATACCCTTATATTGTGAGTTGTGCACATACTGAGTGTTGGACTGACTGTACAAGCTTTTGCCTGGGGGAAGTCAGTGTTACAACAGGAAAGGGGCCACCTAGTGGAGGAGGACCGTGAACCCGTAAGTTGTGACTGTGAAACATACTTTATTTGGGTCGCCGTGAAAACGGTGTTTGTTTGTAGAGACGCGCTCACTGCTGCGGGCCTGTTTACAATAATAAAATCCCCAGCCGCCTGAACTGAACAGGGAGCTGTGGGAAGATTTGCAGATTTTTTCGAGGGTGGTCCGGCTAGCGCGAGACACGAGCCCTCTCTCTTTACCTTTGGTGCTAGGACGACATGGGCGGCACGAACAGGTCTCCCGCGAACAGGACCGGTGAAGGTGTTTGCTCTGGAGAAAGTGGGGCACGTGCGTTCACTAACATCCATGCTCTCAGGCTGGCTTTGACTGCGGTGTTTCTTCTTCCTCGGCTGAAGTAAGGCCGGAAAGGGAAGCGCGGGTGAAGCGGCGTCTCCGTCTCGTGAGAGAGCTAGCCATGTTCGCAGCACGGAGATGGGCATGCTCTCGCAGGCCACACATCCGCCGGCAGAGAGTGCATTCTCTGCATGGTTGACTCCCAGGCATGAAATGCAGCTCGCGTGTCCGTAGGCCTCGTGCAGCTTGCCTCCGCACGTGGCACAGGATG
>CM040826.1:541189-546189 GCA_022828995.1 Vimba vimba
CTATGTTCACACACACTGTAGAGTCAAGAGCGATGGAACCGTCAGAGCGAGCTGGAGCTGGCAATGAAAGTGAAACGCTACACACTCCAGTCGGCGTCAAGTCATGGGTGTGGAAGTATTTTGGCTTCAGGAAAACCGAAGGAGCAGTGGTCAGAGATGTTGCCGTTTGCAAAGAGAAAGGTTGTCAGTGTGAGATAAGATACACAAACCCGATGGAATAGTTCTTTCGAGATGTTGGAGCGATTTCTTGAACAACAAGCTGCGGTGATGGCGACACTTCTCGACAAGAAAGTCAGAAAAGGCTGGTGTGACGCGCACACACTCAGTGAAAGTGATCTCTTGGCTGCCGAACAAATGGTGAGTCTGCTAGCCCCGCTAAAGGCTGCTGCCACTCTGATGCGCGAGGAGAAGCAACCCACTGTGTCCATCGCCGCACCTCTCCGAATTAAGTTGCTGGCGCATCTCGAATATGCACCGGATGACTCCCCCTTAAGCCCAATTTATACTTCTGCGTCGAACTTACGCCGTAGCTACGTCGTAGGCTGTGTGTAGCGCGCGTACCCTTCGGCGTACCCTGACGCGCACCTCTCCAAAAATGTAACAACGCGTCAACTCTACGCGGACGCAAGCGCTGTGATTGGTCTGCTAGGACCGCTCCCTCGGGTTTCACATGCTCCCTCTGCGCGCGTGAACGCGGACAACGACGCAGAAGTATAAATGAAAACCAACGCGTTGGCTACAGCGTAGAGGCTCCGGCGTAGGTCCGACTCTAGCTATTGACTAATACCTTTATGTGTATGTGTTTATCTGTGTCTGTGCTACAGAATGAGTCAGAGGCCCAGCCTGAGGAAACGCCTCCTCAATCTTCTCCTCACCAGATTTATATTGAGCTAAATGAGGTGTGTGATGCAGAAACCACTAAAGGCATGTATTCATACATTGTAGACATACTTGATTTATTTTATTTTTTTTATTATCTTTATATATATATATACAGTACCAGTCAAAAGTTTGGAAACAGTACTATTTTTAATGTTTTTGAAAGAAGTCTCTTATGCTCATCAAGCCTGCAGTTAAAAACAAAAAAACAAACAAAAAAAAACAGTAATATTATGAAATATTATTACAATTTAAAATAATGGTTCTCTTTTTAAATATACTTCAAAATGTAATTTATTTTTGTGATGCAAAGCTGAATTTTCATCAGCAAGTACTCCAGTCTTTGGTGTCTTATGATCCTTCAGAAATCATTCTAATATGATGATTTGATACTCAGTTATTATCAATGATGGAAACAGTTGTGCTGTTTAATATATTTTTTTGGAATACTTTTTTCAGGATTCATTGATGAGTAAAACGTTAACAGCATTTATTCCTAAAAACAGCATTTATTCAAAATAAAAACATTTCTAACAATATAAATCGTTACCATCACCTTTTATCAATTTAACGCATTCTTGTTGAATTAAAGTACTAATTTCTTTAAAAAAAATAGTTATTGTTCCCAAACTTTTGAACGGTAGTGTATATTGTTACAAAAGATTTCTATTCTAAATAAATACAGTTCTTTTTAACTTTTTATTCATCAAATAATCCTGAAAAAAGTATCTCAGGTTATAAAAATATATTAAGCAGCACAACTGTTTCCAACATTGATCATAAATCATCATATTAGAATGATTTCTGAAGGATCATAAGACACCAAAGACTGGAGTACTTGCTGATGAAAATTCAGCTTTGCATCACAAAAATAAATTACATTTTTAAGTATATTTAAAAAGAGAACCATTATTTTAAATTGTAATAATATTTCATAATTTTACTGGTTTTTTTTTTTTTTTTTTTTTTAACTGCAGGCTTGATGAGCATAAGAGACTTCTTGCAAAAACATTAAAAATAGTACTGTTTCCAAACTTTTGACTGGTACTGTGCTTTATATATATGCTACATATACATATATATATATATATATATATATAACACAATAACACACAACTATAATCAAGTCTTATTTTTTTATTTCTGTGCTATTCTAGAATGCCCTCCTGTTTCCAAGAAATCAAAGGTATTGGAGGACCTTTTTGGCGACTCCTTCTGCAATGAGGACCCAAGTGTCAGAGACAAAACATCCAAAGAACTTGCCCATGATGAAGTTAGGAAGTACAGAGATGTTGCATCTTTGGGCCTAGATGGTAAGGTGTTAGACTGGTGGAGAGCTCACCAGGCTGAGTTTCCTCTGCTGGCAGACCTGGCCAAGACGTACTTACGCATTCCTGGTACAAGTGTACCATCAGCACGTGTGTTTGGTACAGCAGGGGACATTGTGCGTTCAGAGCGTAGTGTATTGTCTTCTGAGCATGTGGACCAGTTGATTTTCTTGAAGAAAAATCTGTCAAGGAGCACCACTGAGAGTATTGAACTGTAGAACTGTAGTCAGTCTCCTTGTTTTTGGTTGTTTTGCATTAATGGGATGTAGGCTTATGTCCTTGACTTTTGTTACTTGTTTTGATTCTTACTGCACTTAAACTGATTTGAGTAACTGTTCTATTTGCTATAGCCCAAGCCATGAGCCATGCTTCTAAACACCTAAACACCTCATTCTTCTAAAATGCAAATGCATTTTTGTTATTTTGTAGTGAATGGGCTGTAGGCTTATGTCCTAGACTTTTGTTACGTGTTGTTATTATTGCACTTTAACTGATTTTGTGGAGTTAACTGTTCTATCTGCAGTTCATCTACTGCAGAGGATGTGTGACCATTACCTCTTAATAAGATGCAAATTGTATTTTCAAAATGTAACCAATTTTGTATAAAAGAAACATGCAGGGTTGATGTACTTGAACTGTAGGCTGTAGAGGTCTTTTACAGTGAATAGGCTAATTGGCCATAGTAGACCTGCACTGTAAGCTTTAGACTTTATTATTGTTATTTTGTTCTTATTACAATTTATCTGATTGCACTTTATTGTAACTGTAGATGCAGTAACTGTTATATCTGCTGTTCTATCTGCAGTGCATTGAGCACAACTGCTGAATACTGTTAATGTATTCTCAATAAAAGGCACATTATTTATTATTTTTGTTGATTTATTTGAAACTTAATAAATATCATTTAAAAATATCTAGTATTGAATCGAATCGCAGGGAATTCTGAAGTATCGAAAATAATCGAATCGTTGGCTTAAGAAATCAGTATCGTATCGAATCGTCATGAAGGCTCCGATTTACACCCCTAACACACACACACACACACACACACACACACACACACACACACACACACTCACCGATGGTCACGTCTCCTCTGATGTCACTCTCCACACACACACACACACACACTCTCACCGATGGTCACGTCTCCTCTGATGTCACTCTCCACACACACACACACACACACTCACCGATGGTCACGTCTCCTCTGATGTCACTCTCCACACACACACACACACACACTCTCACCGATGGTCACGTCTCCTCTGATGTCACTCTCCACACACACACAAACACACACACACACACACACACTCACCGATGGTCACGTCTCCTCTGATGTCACTCTCCACACACACACACACACACACTCTCACCGATGGTCACGTCTCCTCTGATGTCACTCTCCACACACACACACACACACACTCACCGATGGTCACGTCTCCTCTGATGTCACTCTCCACACACACACACACACACACTCACACACACACACACACTCTCACCGATGGTCACGTCTCCTCTGATGTCACTCTCCACACACACACACACACACACACACACTCACCGATGGTCACGTCTCCTCTGATGTCACTCTCCACACACACACACACACACACACACACACACTCACCGATGGTCACGTCTCCTCTGATGTCACTCTCCACACACACACACACACACACACTCTCACCGATGGTCACGTCTCCTCTGATGTCACTCTCCACACACACACACACACACACACACACACACACACACACACACACACACACTCTCACCGATGGTCACGTCTCCTCTGATGTCACTCTCCACACACACACACACACTCTCACCGATGGTCACGTCTCCTCTGATGTCACTCTCCACACACACACACACACACACACACACACACACTCTCACCGATGGTCACGTCTCCTCTGATGTCACTCTCCACACACACACACACACACACACACACACACACACACACACACACACACACACACACACACACACACACTCACCGATGGTCACGTCTCCTCTGATGTCACTCTCCACACACACACACACACACACACACACACACACACACACACACACACACACACACTCACCGATGGTCACGTCTCTTCTGATGTCACTCTCCACACACACACACACACACACACACACACACACACACTCACCGATGGTCACGTCTCCTCTGATGTCACTCTCCACACACACACACACACACACTCTCACCGATGGTCACGTCTCCTCTGATGTCACTCTCCACACACACACACACACACACACTCACCGATGGTCACGTCTCCTCTGATGTCACTCTCCACACACACACACACACACACTCTCACCGATGGTCACGTCTCCTCTGATGTCACTCTCCACACACACACACACTCACACACACACTCACCGATGGTCACGTCTCCTCTGATGTCACTCTCCACACACACACACACACACACTCTCACCGATGGTCACGTCTCCTCTGATGTCACTCTCCACACACACACACACTCACACACACACTCACCGATGGTCACGTCTCCTCTGATGTCACTCTCCACACACACACACACACACACTCTCACCGATGGTCACGTCTCCTCTGATGTCACTCTCCACACACACACACACTCACACACACACTCACCGATGGTCACGTCTCCTCTGATGTCACTCTCCACACACACACACACACACACACACTCTCACCGATGGTCACGTCTCCTCTGATGTCACTCTCCACACACACACACACACACACACACTCTCACCGATGGTCACGTCTCC
>CM040826.1:551189-901189 GCA_022828995.1 Vimba vimba
ATGGTCACGTCTCCTCTGATGTCACTCTCCACACACACACACACACACACACACACTCACCGATGGTCACGTCTCCTCTGATGTCACTCTCCACACACACACACACACACACACACACACACACACTCACCGATGGTCACGTCTCCTCTGATGTCACTCTCCACACACACACACACACACACACACACACACTCACCGATGGTCACGTCTCCTCTGATGTCACTCTCCACACACACACACACACACACACACACACACACTCACCGATGGTCACGTCTCCTCTGATGTCACTCTCCACACACACACACACACACACACTCTCACCGATGGTCACGTCTCCTCTGATGTCACTCTCCACACACACACACACACACACACACACTCACCGATGGTCACGTCTCCTCTGATGTCACTCTCCACACACACACACACACACACACACACACTCACACACACTCACCGATGGTCACGTCTCCTCTGATGTCACTCTCCACACACACACACACACACACACTCTCACCGATGGTCACGTCTCCTCTGATGTCACTCTCCACACACACACACACACACTCACACACACTCACCGATGGTCACGTCTCCTCTGATGTCACTCTCCACACACACACACACACACACACACTCACCGATGGTCACGTCTCCTCTGATGTCACTCTCCACACACACACACACACACACACACACACACACACACACACACTCACCGATGGTCACGTCTCCTCTGATGTCACTCTCCACACACACACACACACACACACACACACACCGATGGTCACGTCTCCTCTGATGTCACTCTCCACACACACACACACACACTCACCGATGGTCACGTCTCCTCTGATGTCACTCTGCACACACACACACACACACACACACACCGATGGTCACGTCTCCTCTGATGTCACTCTCCACACACACACACACACACACACACACACACTCACACACACACACACCGATGGTCACGTCTCCTCTGATGTCACTCTCCACACACACACACACACACACACACACCGATGGTCACGTCTCCTCTGATGTCACTCTCCACACACACACACACACACACTCACCGATGGTCACGTCTCCTCTGATGTCACTCTCCACACACACACACACACACACACACTCTCACCGATGGTCACGTCTCCTCTGATGTCACTCTCCACACACACACACACACACACACACACACACACACCGATGGTCACGTCTCCTCTGATGTCACTCTCCACACACACACACACACACTCACCGATGGTCACGTCTCCTCTGATGTCACTCTCCACACACACACACACACACACTCACCGATGGTCACGTCTCCTCTGATGTCACTCTCCACACACACACACACACACACACACACACACACACACACACACACACACACACACACACACACACACACACACCGATGGTCACGTCTCCTCTGATGTCACTCTCCACACACACACACACACACTCACCGATGGTCACGTCTCCTCTGATGTCACTCTCCACACACACACACACACACACTCACCGATGGTCACGTCTCCTCTGATGTCACTCTCCACACACACACACACACACACACACACACACACACACACACACACACACACACACACACACACACCGATGGTCACGTCTCCTCTGATGTCACTCTCCACACACACACACACACACTCACCGATGGTCACGTCTCCTCTGATGTCACTCTCCACACACACTACGGCTCCTGCTAAGATCTTCACACTGAAAACAGAATTGAAAACATCAGACTGATGAGCTTTATGAAGGAATCAAGACACTTTTGACCTGTCAATCATCTTAATACATGATTCTGCTGTATAATACCCTGATGTCTGAAACCACGAGTTATTACAGTGACGGAGATGTGTGACGACACTAGACTGATCACGTGTTATCAGCGTCTCGCTTCAGGAACTGAAGAAATCACAAACTTCTGGATGATTCTTCAGAAATATGATTCGGTCTTCAGTTATTGGTTTATTATATCGCTGTTTAATCTGTGTTACAGACGAGCTTTACTAACACCAGCTGAGAGAGAATATCAAACACATCAGTCATATTTCTCAGATAATAATAATATTTCCTGATACACAGAGAGAGATATGAACCAGTTCAGAGGGTTATTAATGTTAGTCGAGTCGTGGGTCTCTTTAATTCATAAATCTCTTCTTCATGAGAGAAGGAACTTAGGCTACTGTCCTGATTATCTGACTAATGGCACAGTATGAACGATAGCGGATCACTGTAACATCACGTGACCAGATCACTGTAACATCACGTGACCAGATCACTGTAACATCACGTGACCAGATCACTGTAACATCACGTGACCAGATCACTGTAACATCACGTGACCAGATCACTGTAACATCACGTGACCAGATCACTGTAACATCACGTGACCAGATCACTGTAACATCACGTGACCAGATCACTGTAACATCACGTGACCACAGATGAAAGACCTTTTTCACTCGGGCTTGAAATTAAACTTACAAAGTCAAAAGACAAATAACAAACTTACACACTAATCCTGCAGTTTGTGGCTTCTTTTTCCCACTTAACCCTTATGTGCTGTTGGGGATGTTTTCATCCACTACGGGTATTTTTTAGTCTAAATTTGGCCATAACTTTCTCTGTGTTTCAGCAAATGGAATGATTTTTGGTGACAAATCTTATTTTGACACATATTTTGGGAAAATGCTTTGAAATTTTTCAAAAACTCAACAGTACACTGTGGGCAAATTTACTACCCTTTCGTTATGTTTGTGGCTGAAAACAGCCACTACTTTAAACTGCTGTAAAAATATAGCAGATAAATATTTTTTTCAATTTTTTTTTGCATAAATCTATTAATCAACCTCCGTCCTGCTCAAAAATACTAAATGTTTAAAAAAAATCAGGATTTTAACTCTTTAATTGCTAAATTCGTAAATGATGTCACTGATTTGAAAAAAAAAAAACACAAAATGACTCATTTTCAATATAAAATGTGATTGTAGACTGGATTTTTTTTTACCTTTTATCACAGTCTTGGACATGTCAAAGATTAGAAACAACATTGGTTTTGATGCATTGTTAGTTTTTGTGCAGCATCAGATTTTAACTTTTTCTCCCTCATTTACTGTTCGTGGCTGTTTTTGCCCCATTGACTTCCATTATAACCACATTTTTTGATTGCAAAGTCATGACACCATATAATCATGCATTTTTGATTGTTGGTGGTTTTCCCTGTTGGGAAGAGGTAAAATTTGTAATTTTTACTGTTGATAACCAGGTGGCACCATTAACCCTTTAGATAGGCCTGTGCAAAAAAAAGCTTAGTTTCTGGCTTTTACATGGAGTTATATGCAGTTTATATGGATTATAATATAAATATATAAAGGCATAATAAAGTGTGTGTGTGTGTGTGTGTGAACTCACCTTGATGCGTCTGAGATAATCAAAATATGCACCTCAGCTCTCAGAACTACATGGAGTAAACAAAAACAAAGTGTATTTATGCATCTGCTGCCTTTTGATGGTGAGAAATGCAGACTAAACAAAAACAAAGCAAGTGGATTTAAACGCGTGCATGCAAGCCTGCTGGTCATTTGATGGTGAGAAGAGCAGCAAGCAACATGAGAAAGGGCTTGACTTGTAGTGAAGTTTTAGAGATGATTATGCATCCTGACCCTTCCAGCGAGCTGCAGGAAGTATCGTCTTCTCCCTCTGACACCACAGACTCAGGAGAGTCAGATCCTGATTTGGATGTGGCACCCTCATCATCCTCTCTAGCTTCCACTGAAGGCGAGGAGGATTCGGAGGATCCTGGATCTGGGTGGATTGGGAGAAACGGCGAAGTGTGGTTTTCCACTAACGCGGAGACAACTCCCTTTCTTCAGCCTGCCAGAGGCGGGACTCCAGGGCCGACGCACTATGCCTTCGCAAGGCATAGTCATACATGTTTGTATGACTGTACAAACATGTATGTGTTGACGCAAGTCATGCTGACAATGAGGTCAATCATCTCCTCCGTAAAAAACAGATTGAACACAGAATCCATGTTCTGGACCCTTGTGAAGGCATAGCGCGTCGGCCCTGGAGTCACGCCTCTGGCAGGATGAGGAAAGGGAGTTGTCTCCGCGTTGGTGGAAAACCACACTTCGCCGTGAAATTTGGACGCATTAACACGCACAGTTTGTACGCGTCTTTTTGGTCCGTGTAAACGCGAACGTTTTGTACGTCTAAACGCAAAGTTTTTTGTCATGTTATTTAAAGACACGATCGTTTGTATCGCCTTAACGCAACATTTTTGGCCTTGTATTTTTTGTTACGTGTTTCTAGACGAACGTTTTCGTCGTGTAAACATGACATTTTTGAACGTGTAATATTTCTGAGTCTTATTTGATGTGCGACCTACACATTTTTCTGTTTTAGTTAAACTGGTGATAATTAGAGTCAATGATTAAATACATTCAATGACTGCATGAATTAACATTATATTCTTTTGTAACGTTAAAGGAATTTATCCTGTGTAAAGTGAGTGGTCTCTGTGATCCAACGACCATATTTCCCCTCTGGTTAATGCATTCGAGGTGTTTATTTGGACCACTGCAAATAGCCTTGGCAGAACTAATTACACTAGGCCAGTATATGTGGAAAAAGTCACCTCTTTAGTCAGCGGTTTCTGTGGCGTAACGTGTAAAGGGAGACCGGGGTTTTATTCCCACTGACAGCGCTTCTTTTAATAACTTTACAGTTATTAAACGCATTTGTTTTCAATAAAAATGATTTGACTTAAAATTCATTTTAATTCATAAAAGTTACATTTAGGGTAAGGTTAGGGGTAGCTCTAGTCTTTAATATCTCAATAAGTTGCCATGATTTTAATATTGTTCTATAAATCTAATGATCTACTGTCAGTTAAATTGCAGGATGTTTCATGCACAACAATACTGATGAGCAAATAGTAACGTTATCTGTCACTATTTATAAGTAAATAGCATCTAAATGTCTACTGAATCCACAACTGTTGCTATTTACACTTGGACCTGGACTGGCTGCCCCACTGGTCCGCCTGCTGTAGTGATTCTGTAATGTTTGTGTGTC
The DNA here is from genome assembly GCA_022828995.1 of Vimba vimba. Classification (NCBI taxonomy): domain Eukaryota; kingdom Metazoa; phylum Chordata; class Actinopteri; order Cypriniformes; family Leuciscidae; genus Vimba; species Vimba vimba. Next base: position 556,314 of record CM040826.1, read on the forward strand.
GTATGTGATTGTGTCTGTGTTTAAATGTTGAATAAAGATTTGTAAATTGTCATAGGCTACTGGTGCTTTGTTTTCTGCTTTTATTTGCCTTATTGTTATAATATAATTGTTAAATTTGTGGTTGTTACAATATATTGTTGTTATTAGATTATTTTTATCTGACATATACAGTATACATACAGTATATATGTGTATTAATTATTTCCAGTCAAACTGACATGCTGGCCCACTCGGAGATTACTCCAGTCATTTTGAAAAAACAATAGCCACAGTATTTAGTATTTAGCCTTTGTTAACTTTATTATTCATTGTATTTATTAAAGTTGAATGATTTATGGCATTTATTGGCACTATTATGTATAATTATTGACACCCCACCGTGGACCTCACTAATTATTAAACCCTGGCTATGGCCGTATCCAGTGTTGTATGTTGTATACGTTAACATATGTTATACATATGTGTATATAGCCTGTTACATCACTTATGTCTTATATAAGTTTTAACATGGATTTTTAGATAAAATGTTTTCAACTATACACATTTTTTTACAGATCTTTAATAAAAAGGGTTTTAACTTTTCATGCTTGTTCAATGAAACCATTATAATATGCACATATGTGGACAAGGCTGTGTATAAGGGAACAATTAAAGTCATGGTTATGGACCCTTCTACTTACTCAGAAAGCAGATGAACAGCCCATAAACATCGTTCACCCTCATTAGCTTCAAAACTTATAGCTTGCTTTGAAGAGAATATTAAAAACAAGAATAAATGTGTGGGGTTTATTATTTATTTTTGCATGATATGGTGGTCAAAACTTTACAAACACCTTGCAGAATCTTAAAAAATGTTCACACAAATAAGTGTAATTTTGAAGATTTGTTTTAATTTAGTAATGCCATGAACAAATAATTTCACATTACAGGGCAAGTTGCATTTTTTTCCAATTGCAAAAAAGGATGAGGTTTAAAGTAGACGTAAGCCATAGATGGTGCTGTATAATTATTAACTGAACATTTTTTACAAAAATATTTCAACAGATTATAACACCTAGTCCTATTTAGCGAATCTGTGCTGTCTGCTTGGAAAGAGAGGGTTGTGTCGTTAACAGTAACAGTAGCCATGACTAAGTGCATTCAAAAGGTGTCATTATCGATAGCGATATCAGTGAAGCCGTCATGTCGATGATGAGACGACTTGAAGCATTAAATACAAGGTTTAATGCACTGATACAAAATCGCTTAAGAAATAACACAGAAGAGGATAACAACTTTTCGCAAGGCGACGCCATTGAGAGGTTTGTTTCACGGGCCTTTAGTGTAATTCATATTTTTGGCGCCAAATTTTAACACACGTTTTGATTAAGTCTGTAAATTAAGCTAAATTAAATTTTACGTTTCAGTATGAAGATCAATCCGAAGACCAGTTTGAATTCTTGAAAGGGTTTTGCTAGACTATTAACGTTATAGGCCTAAACACTTTATGTGGCATACATTTGGAGATAAAATGAAATGTGCTGGAACTGGCCAAGATGCATGGGGGGACTACTAGTTGTAAATATTATTCATATTTTTTTAACAATATAGATGCTGAAAATCACACTTTATTTGAAACCTTTGAAGGCTGTCTCATTTATAAAACCTTCCACTTGGGTTCTGAGAGATATGTTAAATCAACCAATGTTAAACTAACATTTTCTACAAAATTGTACAGGTCAACTTATAAATCATTATTTTAAGCTTGTTGTTGTATACTAGGGGAGGTTAGGCAGATATTAATGTATTGTTACTTGCCCACTAAGTGAATTTTGATTTATTTTACCCAAATAAGTTATGGAGTGAAGCCATAATAAGTTACTGAAAGTTGCTCTTAGATTTTTTATAAAAGTCTCCTCTTAAAAAGTCCTACTTGTAACTATAATTTTTTTACACTCAAAACTTAAGACTAGTTGTAGGAGCATTTATGAGAAGTTTTAAACATACAGACCCAGGTTATATTTTGAAGATAAAAGTTAAATTCTAAATAGATTAATTTATAACTCTACAGACTAAATTCACAGACTTTATACTGTGGTATTTTTGAAAAAAAGACAAGAGCAGGTAATCCTAAACTCAATAGGTAAAAATGGACAAATCAATAACAGCTCACTGGGCTGTTATACAGAGTGGCAATTCAAAGTGCTTTACATAGAAGAAATTAAAATAATAAAAAGAAATAAGAATAATTAAAACAGTTTAGAAAAATAAAATACAGTACAGTACAGACAGTCGGACGAACAGTGGCACAGTGCTCATTCAGTAAATGCATAGTTAAACAGAAGTGTTTTGAGTCTGGATTTGAATGTGACTGTAGGAGCACGTCTGATCTCCTCTGGAAGCTGTTCCAGCATAATAGCTAAAGCGGACTCGCCATGCTTAGAGTGAACCCTTGGTGTTTCTAGCTGATATGATCCTAGTGATCTGAGTGATCTGCTGGGTTTATATTCTGTGAGCATATCTGCAATGTATTGAGGTCCTAGGCCATTAAATGATTTATATACCAGTAATAATACTTTAAAATCAATCCTAAATTTAATTTAATAGAATCTACAACACACCTCCTTGTTTATGCTGTTATTATTATGTTATTGAACAATTGTCTGTTTGAACTGTTTCATTAAAGACTGAGAATGTTCCGCAGCAACATCCCCAATGATACCTCAGCCACAAGTAGGCGGCAAGCTGCAAGACAGAGCATCATTAGGCTATCTTTTATTGAAAACAGCAGTGAGCATCTGCTCACAACACAGCGTAAGTGCTTAAGTGTAAAATCTTTGACATTTGTGATATTTGTATTTTTAAAGGTTAAAAAACTGTTTATCTTTAACAGGTACAGCAGTTCAAAAAATAATTGTTCCCCTTTCAATGAATGAGAGGGCATTTCATCTGAAAATTAGAGAAACCTTTCCAACAATGGAAGAGGGGGAGATTGAAATCTGCAGAGTGGACAAGAGGCGAAGGATCGTACCAGTTCAGTTGAGCTCAGTTTGCCCTGCATCAATTAAAGCATGCCCAGAGTTTGGCAGGTCAGCAGTATACGTATGGTTAAAAGTAAGTATACGGAGTTACTGCATATGTTCAACATTTTGCCAATGGCGTTGTGCAGAACAGGACATGTCTGTACTGTACTGTCTGTTTTGACAGGACACATCAAGACTGACGGATATACAGCATGAGAACAATGAGGTAAACTGTGAGAGGCATACTAAAGTATCAAAATGTTTCTTTATGCATGGTTACTTATAATAATAATTTCAACATTAAACTTAAAAACACAAGCATCTCTCACAAAAGCAATATTGTTTTCTAAAAAGCAAATTATTGAAACAAATGTCAAAATATGTAAAGCTTAATTATCTGTATAATAATTCACTGTATGTTTCTTGATAGAATTCTTTCAGTGGAACCGCAGAAACAATGCCAGGCATTCCAGGAACAAGAATTATTCTCCTCATCATTAAATCATTAAATGTATTAAGGACAATCAAAATGTTTTAGACCAATTAAATAAACAAAACTTCTAACTAAGGTTTTACTAAAAACTGCTTTAAAGGGATAGTTTATAATTTTCATGAACAGAAAGATATTTAGAAGAATGTTTATAACCAGAGAGTTCTTGGACCTCATTGACTATCAAATTGCATTATACGTTTCTTTGTTCTGTTGAACACAAAAGAAGATATTTTGAAGAATGTAGGAAAGCAATTTTCCTACTATGTTAGTCAATAACTGGCAAGAACTGTTTAGTTACAAGCATTCTTTCACATATCTTTTTCTGTGGCCAATTTATACAGATTTGGAACAACTAGAGTAATTTATGACAGAATTTGCATTCCTGGGTGATTTCTTTGTATTAACCAAAAATCCTACAAAAATGGGCATGGCCCACACATATCTCATCATCATAAAGTCAGTCAGAGGTGATGTAACAAAGGTTACAAAAAAAATCAACCAACAGAGGTTTTTACTGTATAAAAATGGTAAATGATGAACTCCAAGATATCTGGAACAACATCTAATGCATCTCATGTGCTTGTAGAGGCCCCCTCTGGAATGCTGAGACAATCCTTGATCACTGGACTAACTGGGCTAAATTTCATTATTAATATTCTTTGTTTTGGCTTATCGTTACATTCTTAAAAGTTATATTCTTTGCAGTACAATCAGTTGCTTAATACTGAATAAAACCAAGTTTAAATGTAAAAAACCTCTAAATATGTTCATTATGTTTACAGGAAAATCGGCGGCGCCAGATGGAAACCTTGGAACAAAGGCGAAGACAGGTTTTTATTAATTTTTTTTCTATTTTTACCACATTTTTTGTTACACTGACATATGTTTGTTTATTTTTAAGAAAATTACTGAAAGGATGGTGCATATAAATAATATTAGTGAGCCAGAGCAAGGCATATTACTACAGTTTCAATACCCTGATGGTTCCAGGAAAACAAGGAGATTTTTGGAGTCTCAACCAATTCAGGTATTTGATGTTGAATTATTTATGGTAAATAATGGACTTTTTCATTATCACCATATATATGGTATATATAATGAACTATATATCCGTTTGTAATGGTTGTGTAATTTTGTTTGTTGTAAAGGATCTGTTCGCATTTGCTGGTTCAGACAACATAGCCAGTGAAGTGTTCTCTGTACAGCTAGCCTGGTCATCAAACACAATACTCAGTACTGTTGATGGCAGTCTTTCCGATCATGGAATCAGTAGCCCGTCAACCTTGTACGTGCTTTGGATGTCAGGTGCTCAAATAGAGGTCAGTTTCACTTTTAAAAATATTTTTTAAAAGATAAACAAAAGTTCTCACCTCTGTAATTTTAATTGTAATTTAGGGATTAACTGCATCCAGTGGTGCATCTTCATATAGCCAGTCGACTGCTCCTTAAAACTTAGGAACCACCCAAGTTTCTGTCCAGTCTACAGAACAGAATATTGCCTCCTCTCCTAGCCCAGCTCCTGTTCTTCCAGTAGAAATGGTCCTTTCTTCTCCCTTTCATCAAGAGCAACAGGAAACTATTGGTTCAGGGTCAACACCATCACCACCGTCGACACCATCACCACCGCCACCACCATCACCACCGTCGACACCATCACCACCGCCACCACCATCACCACCGTCGACACCATCACCACCGTCGACACCATCACCACCGTCACCACTGTCGACACCATCACCACCGCCACCACCATCACCACCGTCGACACCATCACCACCGCCACCACCATCACCACCGTCGACACCATCACCACCATCGACACCATCACCACCATCACCACCGTTACCACCGTCGACACCATCACCACCATCGACACCATCACCACCATCACCACCGTCACCACCGTCGACACCATCACCACCGCCACCACCATCACCACCATCACCACCGTCGACACCATCACCACCGCCACCACCATCACCACCGTCGACACCATCACCACCGTCGACACCATCACCACCATCACCACCGTCGACACCATCACCACCGCCGACACCGCCACCACCATCACCACCGTCGACACCATCACCACCGCCACCACCACCACCGCCACCACCATCACCACCGTCGACACCATCGACACCATCACCACCGTCGACACCATCACCACCGCCACCACCATCACCACTGCCACCACCATCACCACCATCACCACCATCGACACCATCACCACCGCCACCACCATCACCACCGCCACCACCCTCACCACCGCCACCACCATCACCACTGCCACCACTGCCAAGGTCTCTAATTTTATCACAATCTATTTTTAATCCCTGTTCTGTTTAGTCTGAGTTAGGATATTGTTATGTTTTTTTAAGGATTGGGTAGTATTGGCTAAGATTATTATATAGAATTATTGTGTTCAATGTAGATTTTGCACTTACAATAATTATTCAATTTGGTTCCCATCTAGTGAAGTTATTTCTTCAGATTCCGAGGATGAGGCCATTGTGGATATGTTAACCTCACCTTTTAATTCTGACAACGAAAGCAGTGTGAGTATACAAAAACAGTCAAGAAAGAAATGAGAGAAAAGATACTTTCCTTTGCTACTAATTTGGTTTTGCTTTCTGTAATCAATTAGGATGAAGTCAGTGCAGCAGATATCCTTAGGACATTTCAGAAGGAAAATCTTGATTTGGATGAAAGAATGGTTGTGGTGGCAAGAAGAAGAAAGATTCTGCACAGTGCATGTATTGCATTAAAAAGCAGCTACTTTGCATGGCACAAATCCCCACAAATTGAGTTTGTTGGTGAAAGTGCTGATGATTACGGGGGACCCCGAAGAGAATTTTTTAGGTAAGGTTTATATAATAAAAATACTTGTTAGCCTGTTTTTGTTTGTTTCCTAAAAATACTGTTGTTGCTACATTCATTTTGTTAATTATTGTTTTTATTTCTTCTCTTTTTCGTGTGTTAGGCTTTTAATGCAGGAAGTTCAATCTTCATTTGGAGTATTTGAGGGGAAAACAGGGCAAGTGTTTTTTACTTATGACCAGCCATCTGTGGAGGCAAGACGATACTACACTGCAGGAAAGCTGATCGCTTGGTCCCTGATGCATGGAGGACCAGGAATCAAAGCTCTGGATGCCACATTATTCCAATTAATGTGTGGCCAAAACGTCAAGGTGGAGGACTTTGACTGGCATAATCTCTCAGATGGTGATACTCAGGGTAAAGTGCGGCAGGTACCCACCTTACCACAGTTTGAAGGGATAGTTCACCCCAAAAAAAATTCTGTCATCGTTTACTCACTTTTGAGTTGTTTTAAATCTGTATAAATGTCTTTGTTCTGATGAACACAGAGAAAAATATTTGGAATAATGCTTGTCACCAAACAGTTCTTGGACCCCATTGACTATTATACAGGAAAAAACAATTTTTTAAATGTCTTTATTTTGTTGAACACAAAAGAAGATAGGACAGGAAAGAATTCCTAGGCACTTTTGACTACCATTGTCCTTTTTCCTATTAGTCAGTTGTAGCCAATAACTGTTTGGTTCACCATTTATTCTTATACCTTTCTCTGTGTTCAACCACACAAAGATTTATACAGATTTGGAACATTTAGAGAGTCAATAATGATAGAATTTTCTTTTTTGGGTGAACTATACCTTTAAGGCACTAATGTTTTCTAAGGCTAATGCCTAGAAATGTATATTTTTTTAAGGTTTTTCTTTGTAAGACACAAGAAGAACTTAATGAAATCAAGGCGAACCTTGGTGACTGGATTGCTGATTGTGGAGTCCCTGGAGTTTACAGTGCAACACTTGATGACACAAGACGCATATATGGGCAGATGATAAAACATCACATTTATTTCAGGTATTGAACTAAAACTATTTATAACAATGTTACTTAATTACAACATTTTTTATGTTTTCTAATGGCATACAATAAAATAATTTGTGGAATTTTCTCCTAAAATAGAACAGCAGACATGATTAATCAGTTCAAAGATGGCATGAACTCATGTGGGAACTTATGGAAGATTGTGGAAAAAAGCTGGAAGGTCTTCCTTCCAGTGTTTACCAATCAGCAGAGAGGACTTACCAGAGAGGATTTTAGATCCCTGTTCACAGTTTGCTGGAGTGAGGCGGGTAGCAACCTTCGAGAAAAGGAGGAAGACACAATCTTCTGCTGGGAGCTCTTTCTGAACAAAATTCAGGGTAAACAGACTAGACTTTCAGTGTCATTAAAGGGATAGTTTAACCCAAAATAAAATTTCTGTCATAATTATCTCCCTGTTGAGTTTTTTCAAATCTGTATAAATATCTTTGTTCTGGTGAACACAGAGAAAGATATTTTGAAGAATGTAGGACAACAAACAGTTCTGGGGCACTTCTGACTATCATTGCCAATTTTTCTACTATGGTAGTCAATGGGGTCTGAAAACCCCATTGATTACAAATACTCGTCAAAATATTTTTCTTAGTGTTCATCAGTACAATGAAAATTATACAGATTTGGAACAACTAGAGAGAGTAAAGGATGACAGAATTTTTATATTTGAGTGAACTGTCCTTTTAACGTGGTAGCTTTTAGGATGACTAACAGATGAATACATACTACAGCCTTGTGGTTGTTTTCAAGATTGCAGCTGCACACAACACATAAAAACAAAAATGTATATGTACCTACACTGTACATATTAGGACCATTTTAAAAGACAGCTTGGTTACAATTTTTTGATTATTATTACTGACTGTGCACTAATAGACTTACCTGCTTCCAGTCTGGGAAAAGCAGTGTTGCAAAAAATACCTAACACTCTTTGAACTGTAATTGCTGTGTGGCCAGGTGCAACAGACTAGTTGTTATCAAAATGTTTACAGGTTTTTTCTAATTTTACAGAAAAACAGTCACCAATCACCTTTGAGGAGATATTGGTGTTCATTACTGGAGCAGACAGTGTTCCTCCATTGGGCTTCCAAGGACAACCATCCATAGACTTTTACACACCCGAAAATCGGAGGCTGCCATTTGCGTCTACATGTGGGATGGTCCTGTTTCTACCTCGAGGCATCCAGGAAGAGGAGGAATTAACCGACATGCTCAACACAGCACTCAAGGGGTACAGTGGTTTTGGAAAAATCTGAATAATTTGATAATCTGTTACTTATTGTAATTAACTTTTAGTTATAGTTGATTGATTATAGTTGAACATTTTAATAGAATATTAAATGAGTTCAGCAAAGTGAATTTGTTTGCAAACCTTATTACTTATATGTTATTGTGAAACTGCAACAGAATATACAATATACATTAATTGTACTTGAAAAATGTTAACTTTAATTAGCATAGAGTTGTATTGCTGGAAAGTAACTTGGCAATTGTGCATACAGTATTAATAGACCTTAAATAAACATTCATTTAAAAAACAATCTCATTCTTACATTTTTCTAACAAATTTAAAGAAATTAAAGGTATTCAAGTTAACCTTTTACAAAAATATACAATCCTTGTGTGGTTTGGTTATGATTTTGATTTGTTTTAATATCCATTACAAAGAGCTTAATGAAATGCTGTGTAATACTGAGAACCTAAGGTTGTCAGGTTTAAAGAGTTTAATTGTATTATAGCCAATTACTCTCCCTCATTGTCAATATTTTGAAGGAAGTTAATAACTTGCTCTAGAAGATCAGTTCCTAAATCATCCCGCCTCCCACCAAGAGGGTTGACAAGCTGTACAAGTTGTTCCATGTGTCTTTGTTGGATGTTGAATTGGTTGGCAGGAATTTCAACAGCCTCTGGCCAGTGGAATACAGCATGAGAACCAGGAGGTGGAACAACTGCAGCTGGGGGGGTGTCGATTTCTTCAACTGGTTCCTCATCTGCGCCAAGAATTCCCTGTATACCAGTGTGGTTTCGATGTAGCTGTGAGAGACATCCTCTGATAAAGAGCTGGTGGGGAGACATGTAACGTGCAGTTCTTAGCTTGTGGTGGTTCCACTGATTAACGAACAGTTGAAGATCTCTGTTGATTCTGGGTATATACACATAATGCAATGCCCAGAGATGCATTTCACTAGAGCTGTCAATTTTACCCTCACTCTCCAAAAGCAGGAACAAGGTGTAGTAAGTATTAGTGATGCCCCGCCAAACATCACCCCACAGTCTCTCAATTCTCTGATTGTGCGTGCTCCTTCCTCTCAGAGCACTTCCTCTGTTTGTGCCCCGGAAAACGTTCATAAAAAGACACACTGCATTGTTCTCACCTCCATTATCACAACGAACTCTAGAAGGTAGTCCGTGTTTTCCAATGGCCTCTACAAAACTATCAAAAACAGTGTTGCTCCGATTATTGTCAGAAGCCTTCAAGAAAACAACAAGTCTGCTGTAACCATCAATTCCACCGTGTATGACAATTCGCCACCTTAAAAAAAGGACATGAGGACAGGATTATTTGAAAAAACATACAGTAGCATATATAAAATTATAACATTATGTGACATACTGGCTGTCATCTGTACTACATTTACATTTATTAATTTAGCCGACACTTTTTGGAGCTACCATGTTACTAGGAGAATTAAAGCTGTACTAGATTTGTTTGTATTTGAACATATCTGTGATATCACAGGAATATACTTCAAAAAGACTCTAACATATCTTACAGTTTTTCTCGATTGCTTAAACACTATAACCAGGCTTTTGAACTAAAATTTCAAAACCATAACGCCATTTATCAAAAAGCACACCCATTTCACTAAACTATAAACACTATTCCCTGCTTTGACACATGAGTCAGATTTGTTGAACTGTCACTGCAAAACTCTACACACAAATCCCTTCATTTCTCATTGCTTAGACCATGTTGTCATTTAGAAAGCACTAGCATTCAATATTGTTCACTCAAGTCAGCGCAGCTTCAGCTCAGTTAGCACACAATTGTCCAGGTGGAAACACTAAGAGTCAAAATTTAACACACATCAATCAGAACCTTCAATAGATATATAAAAGGGCCCAAATCAGTTTATTGAGCTTTGGAACAATGGATCCAGAAAGACATGAAGGAAGAGGGATAAGAATGAGGAGGAGGAAGGGCAAGGGCAAGAAGACAAGCAGTCTCAGATGAAACTCAAGCCACTCTAGTTGGCCATGTGTTAGTCAATGGTGTGACTATGAGGGAGGCTGGACTACGAGTAAGGCCAAATTTGAGTCGCTTTACCGTCGCCTCGAGAACCTTCAGGGAGGTGTGGTGGCAAACAAAATTCTATCACTGAATAAGAGACAAACATTTCCAATAGTCTTTGATGAGGTTTATTTTCTTGCAAGAAAAGGCCAGCAGTCGTACAGTCACACAGAGTGGCTGCAGAGTGTGACAGTGAAGGGAGGGCATCCTTTCTCCTTTATAGTCTTGACTCCCAGAATGTTATCTTTCTAGGCAAATAATGGTATTTCAACCATATGTGGAACATCCTTAGACGTATCCATCATATTGTCTCCTTGAGTGAAGGCCCTCCTGTCACGACCAACACTCTTTACCATTCCAATACAATTCAAATTCCATATTAGAATATGGTTTGTGTGTGCTCTTTTACTGTCATATGTTGGTCACACACATCTTACTGTAAGTAAATATAAAAAAAAAAAAATTAGAGGAGAGAGTAAAAAAAAAAAAGAGTAAAAAAAAAAAAAAAAGTAAAACAGGAAAAAAATTTTTTTGTGTGTGTGTGTGTTTTCTGTGTATGAATAAAAATGTCTTTTGTGTTCATCATGTGAAAGGGTTTGTGAGGGGGGAACCGCAAGCAACATAACTGACCAGTTTTGGAAATGTTGTTTTGAATTTATTGCACCAGTGTGTTAGACTATGTTGTAGTGTGTGTGATTTTGAGGGCTTGTGTGTCCTGTCTGAGGGCAAAGTTTGGTTTTTCAGCAAGAGTGAATGGTTTTGAGTGTAGAGCTTCATTTTGACCTGAAAATAGGATGTTTGGGGAATTGGGTGAGACGTTATGGATTTGTGTTTATAGTTTTGAGAATACGAGGCATAGTTTCAAGAAATGTGTTTAAGCAATCGAGAAAAACTGTAATAAATAATAAAAGCCAAAAATATGTAAAATGTATTTTAGGTTTTAACACATGCTATTTTATCTCTGTAACCTAAGAGAAAAAATTAATAATACCTGATTACAGTTTTTATCGATTGCTTAAACACATTTCTTGAAACTATGCCTCGTATTCTCAAAACTATAAACACAAATCCATAACGTCTCACCCAATTCCCCAAACATCCTATTTTCAGGTCAAAATGAAGCTCTACACTCAAAACCATTCACTCTTGCTGAAAAACCAAACTTTGCCCTCAGACAGGACACACAAGCCCTCAAAATCACACACACTACAACATAGTCTAACACACTGGTGCAATAAATTCAAAACAACATTTCCAAAACTGGTCAGTTATGTTGCTTGCGGTTCCCCCCTCACAAACCCTTTCACATGATGAACACAAAAGACATTTTTATTCATACACAGAAAACACACACACACACAAAAAATTTTTTTTCCTGTTTTACTTTTTTTTTTTTTTTTACTCTTTTTTTTTTTACTCTCTCCTCTAATTTTTTTTTTTTTATATTTACTTACAGTAAGATGTGTGTGACCAACATATGACAGTAAAAGAGCACACACAAACCATATTCTAATATGGAATTTGAATTGTATTGGAATGGTAAAGAGTGTTGGTCGTGACAGGAGGGCCTTCACTCAAGGAGACAATATGATGAACACGTCTAAGAATGTTCCACATATGGTTGAAATACCATCATTTGCCTAGAAAGATAACATTCTGGGAGTCCAGACTAAAAGAGAAAGGATGCCCTCCCTTCACTGTCACACTCTGCAGCCGCTCTGTGTGACTGTACGACTGCTGGCCTTTTCTTGCAAGAAAATAAACCTCATCAAAGACTATTGGAAATGTTTGTCTCTTATTCAGTGATAGAATTTTGTTTGCCACCACACCTCCCTGAAGGTTCTCGAGGCGACGGTAAAGCGACTCAAATTTGGCCTTACTCGTAGCCCAGCCTCCCTCATATAGTCACACCATTGATAAAGACATGGCCAACTAGAGTGGCTTAAATTTCATCTGAGACTGCTTGTCTTCTTGTCCTTGCCCTTCCTCCTCCTCATTCTTATCCTTCTTCCTTCATGTCTTTCTGGATCCATTGTTCCAAAACGCAATAAACTGATTTGGGCCCTTTTATATATCTATTGAAGGTTCTGATTGATGTGTGTTAAATTTTGACTCTTAGTGTTTCCAGCTGGATAATTGTGTGCTAACTGAGCTGAAGCTGTGCTGACTTAAGTGAACAATATTGAATGCTAGTGCTTTCTAAATGACAACATGGTCTAGGCAATGAGAAATTGTCACGGGGTGACAAATAAGCCCGGGACGATCCCCGCTAGAGAAACGTCCCAAAGCCGAGTGAGTGCCTGTCGCTATGGTAACCAGTGGCGGATTGACAGCAGGTGTGGGTAATTTGCGCTGAGCATTTGAATGGGGCCACGCTAGCTCATGAGAGTATAAAAAGTCAGAGGAAGAGAAAGTTGGCGTTGTTCCTCTCCTGCTTGTGGTGCTTTTGTTCCCGTTTGGATGTGGCTGGCTCCTGTTAGGAAGCGTTCTCGGAAGTGTGTCGTTGAGGGCTCGTTGCGAGGAAAAAGGAATGTCGTGTGTATGAGGAATTGAAGACGGAGAGAGAGAGAGGGAAAGAGGGAAGTGCATCGTCTGGATGAAAGAGCGAAGATAAGTAACCGATTAATGAATCTCCTACCACACGTTTGATACTGAGATAGATGTGGGTTGAAGTGCTTGGAGTGTGCCGTACGAATATCACTGAGTGAATTAAACTGATTCTCTGCCATTCTTATCTCCTCTTCCCGTTCGGACGGTGAAGTGAATCCAGTTTATGCTTATGAAGAAGTGTTTAAAATCTCCTTCCTCTCACTGCCGATCCTTTGCTCTTTAAACCGAGACCCAGGGTGAGTGCTGGCCTTAAGTACATTTAATGAGTGGACTTGCAGTGTTTGAATTGATGTTTCTTCTCTTCCCTCGCGTTGTATATTGGAGTGGAATTCCTGTGAGTGTGTGAAAGTCTGTTTTTAACTGCCGTGCGCTCGCCCAAGAGGCAGGCTGGTATATTGTACATCTTCAGAGCTTGGAGAGATCGAGTACGTCCAACTGAGGAAAGGTTTGGGAAGGACAGCTGGCGTGAAGTCCTGTTTTCTCCACGACATACGTAAGAACATTATATTGTTGTGTGAAGTATTGACTCTGTCTGCCCTAGAGGAAGCCTAGCCCAGTCTGTGACTGTGAGTGCGCTGCAGCCCTAAAGCCCACCTGTATGGAGTGAAGTTTCTGTCTTCTCCGCGACACATGTGAGAACATTATATTGCTGTGTGAAGTATTGACTCTGTCTGCCCTAGAGAAAGCCCAGCCCAGTCTGTGACCGTGAGTTTGCTGCAGCCCCGAAGCCCACCTGTATGGTGTGAAGTTTCTGTCTTCTCCGCGACACATGTGAGAACATTATATTGCTGTGTGAAGTATTGGCTCTGTCTGCCCTAGAGAAAGCCTAGCCCAGTCTGTGACCGTGAGTTTGCTGCAGCCCTGAAATCCGCCTGTGGAGAAAGCCCAGCCCAGTCCGTGACTGTGAGTTCGCTGCAGCCCCGAAGCCCACCTGGATGGTGTGGAGTTCCCGTCTTTCCCCACGACACATGTGAGAAAACTATATTGTTGTGTGAAGTGATGATTCTGTCTACCCTAAAGGAAGTTCAGTTTAGTCGGTGACTGCGAGTTCGCTACAGCCCTGAAGCCCACCTGTCGGGTGCGAATCACTCGTCCGCCCAAGATACCCACCTGCACACTATTGACTGCTGTGAACTGTCTCCCACTTGAAAAGAGGAGAGGAAGCTGTGGTCATCCACTCACCGGAAAACTCACCTGTCCAATCCACCTTCCATTGTGTACCCGATACCAGCTGGAGAAAGGAGTCCTGTTAACCGACATACCGTAAGATACCTACCTGCATATTATTGACTGCTGTGAACTGTCTCCCACTTGAAAGGAGGAGAGGAAGCTGTGGCTATCCACTCACCGGAGAACTCACCTGTCCATCACCTCCCATTGCGTACCTGATACCAGTCTGGAGAAAGGAACCCAGTTAACCTACATACCGTAAGATACCTGCCTGTATCCTATCGATTGCTGTGAACTGTCCCCTACTTGAAAGAGGAGAGGAAGCTGTGGTCATCCACTCACTGGAGAACTTACCTGATCATCATCTCCCATTGTGAACTTGATACCAGCGTGGAAGGAGCTTGGTCGATCTACTTACCGTAAGATACCTACCTGTACATTATTGACTGCTGTGAACTGTCCTTCACTTGGAAAGAGGGGAGGAAGCTGAGGCTATCCACTCACCGGAGAACTCACCCGTCCATCACCTTCCATTGTGCACCTGATACCTGCTTGGAGAAAGGAATTCTGTTAATCTGCATACTGTGAGATACTTACCTGTCCGGTACTCCTTCCTGGGAATCGCCGTCTGTGGGGAAGACTGTCTTCTTGCCGTCTTGGATTCCTCCCTGGACGAGGGAGAGAAGAAGACTTTTAGATTAGGATTACCAATTGTTTTATTCTTAATAAAATTTGTTACTCTTTATTCCTTGACTCTGGTCTCGTCTCTGGCACGCTCCTCAAAGTGTTCTGGGTCTAGGGGTGGGCATAGTCTGGTTCGGTCCATCCCGACCTGTGACAAAATTAAGGGATTTGTGTGTAGAGTTTTGCAGTGACAGTTCAACAAATCTGACTCATGTGTCAAAACAGGGAATAGTGTTCATAGTTTAGTGAAATGGGTGTGCTTTTTGATAAATGGCGTTATGGTTTTGAAATTTTAGTTCAAAAGCCTGGTTATAGTGTTTAAGCAATCGAGAAAAACTGTAACTTGTGGTTGCCATCCAAATGCCATAATGAGTTTGGGCCTGCAACTCGATAAATTCTTCGGTGTAGTCTGCGCGTGGTGACCCTCTGGTCTGCTCCTATTGGATTGGTCCTGATCAAACTTTGTCGCACTCAGCGCCGCTGCACTGCAATCCCCTGACCTGCCAGACGAGCTCTCACTGCTTCTGCCCCAAGCTCATCGTTGCCTCCAACTACTTCTCTGACCAGGTTACCAAGATCTGAGTCTGATAGATTGCTGTATCTGTCTCTAAGTGAAATGTTGTACTTTCTGTTAACAGAAAAAAGCACATTAGAGACACAATGGAATATTTTTTTTTGTTAAATATCAAGTGAATAATGTACCCAATCCAACTCAAATACAAGGGTAGCATCTTTTACATCTGAGAAAAGTAACCTCACCTTAAACGTCGCTTTACAGTTTTTTTCGATACTCCCAAGATTTCGCTCATCTGTTTTGTTGAAAAATTATATTCCAGCAGAAAACGCAACTGCTCCTGTGTAATGGAATATTGTGGTCGACCAGAGAAACCCCTCACCAATGGAGCACTGTAAGCCTGGGGAACTAAAGTTAACAGAAGAATAAAATGAATTATAACACAAAACATTATATTAAAATTACAGTCAATCTGACTATTTAGAGCAGGCATTCTCAACCCTGGTCCTCGAGGGCCACTGTCCTGCAGAGTTTAGCTCTAACCCTAAATCAAACACACCTGAGCCAGCTAATTAAGCTAATTAAGCCTTTCAGAATTACTGGAAAGCTACAGGCAGGTGAGTTTGATCAAGGTTGGACCTAAACTCTGCAGGACAGTGGCCCTCGAGGACCAGGGTTGAGAACCCTTGATTTAGAGCATACCTTGCGGTTGAGGCAATGTTTCCAGAATATCCATGAATTCAGACAGACTATTCAGGATACTATTTGCCGTTTCTGGATCAAGTAGTCGCACTCTAGACCATGCCACACTTCTGGCCATTGTCTGCATTCTGTAATTCATAAACATAACTAGATGTAGTAAAACTTGCAATCTTTATGTTGGCTTGAGAAAGAGAGAGAGGAAGACATAGACCACAACCAGGAAATAACCATGCAATAAAATATATGTGTTTTAAACATGGTTTCTTAAGCTAAACGTTACCATGCAGCATGCAAATATAACATTAATACAGTTTTTAAACGTGGCTTCTTGTCCCCAGTTTATGGTAACACAGAACGTTTAACATAATTTTGACATAAAAAACACTGTTGTTGTAAGGCATGGCATTTATCTTCTATTATTTCATTTAGCATTTCAAGTTGCTGGAAGTCAGCCATCTTGTAACGTTAAATGTAATATGTTTTGGACATACCTGGTTATGATGATATTCAAATCATCCCTCGTGTTATAAGAGGATGCCAACTGAACGCAGTCTGTAAAGGTTCTTTGGCAGTTTAATAATAAATTTCTAAGAGCCATCGTTACCGGAGACAAAAAGCCTGCATGAGTGCAAATGGGATGAGATGCCACAGCATGACACAGCACTGACATCACAACCAACGTATAAATGCATCATTGACTCTAAAGTTTTACGCTTGCCTATGTACATGCCAACGTAAAATTACGATCTCATTCACGAACAAATGTTACGTGTGACGTTTGCATAGGTATTTGCTTACCTAACAGCACATCATCCCTCACGGAAAGAAATGTCGTCTGATGTTTATACATGTATACAGCAACGTGCCATCGCATCACAAATGCAAATGAGATCCTAAATAGAGCAACGCTATTGGCTGTTGTGCGGTCTGACGCGACACCCGAACAAATACTTCGTATTTACGCGTACAAACTGTGCGTGTTAATGCGTCCAAATTTCACGCGTTGCATATAATAGGTATTGTCCCCAACGGCGTTCCATATTCACTTCACTTCACATCTGCCAGTTCCTCAGGGGTAGTGATGTGACATTTGAAGCGAGGCGTCGGAGCGCGTGTCGAGAAAAAGTGGGCGTGCCAGATGAAGCCGCGATTCGAGGCTTGTGTTGTTAACGTGAAAATCTTGTGACTAATGACAAACGAGGCCTCGGTTTTGTGTGGCTACGTCATCGGTTCGGTCTGAGTGTCGCTTCCGGATTAAATTCGAAACTCGCGCCACCTTGTGGGTGTTGCAGGAGTAGGAGAAGCAGTTGTAGAGTCAGAGAGTCAGAGAGTTAGAAAACTATCATTGTCATTGTCGTTATTGTGTCATATGTGTTAGGGCTGTATATTATTACATTATCAGGTTAGAATAGTTATAGTATATTATTATTATATTAGGCCTATATTATAGTCTTGTTATATTAATTAGATAAGATTATTTTGATTGCTCTGGATTTTTGGATCTGGACTGGACTGCTTTTTGATTTGGATTGCCCTTTTGGATTTGTTTGCTTTTTGTGACTCTTCCTTTTCCCTGGTAATGGAGTCAGCAAGAAAGAGGGAATCCTCCCCTGTCTGGGCTCAACAGAAGCATCAGTGTCCTCATTTGTTCCCCTGCATCCTCTGTTCCTTGTGAAAGGATATTTTCCCAGGCTGGAGAGATTTTGTCCAAGAAGAGGAATCGTCTAAACCCCAACACACTTGAAATAATTCTGTTTCTCAATAAAAAATCTATTTTTATTTTCCTTCCTTCCAGACTATTCTGTTGCAGTTTACTTTAATCTGTTATCTATAATCTGTTAAATTAATAAATTATTACACTCCCTCTAACATAAGCACTGCACTCAACAGTGTCACTGTTGTTGTTCATACTGTCCCTATCCAAACAATTGATAAATAATTAATGAACTGTGTGTGTGACTCTGGACAAGTAAATTCAGACAGAGAAAGATACATATTTTATATTATACACAGTAATGGACAAATGTCTGATCATGTCTTTTTATTATTGCACATGAAAGGTTACAAAAATCAACAGTGAGTACAAAATAAATAAACAAATAGTTTTTATTTATAAAAATATTTTTTATAAAATATACATTTAAATATAAATATATTTACATTACAAATAAATATTTTTATTTATAAAAGCATTTTTTATAAAATTAGGGAGGGAGGGAGGGAGGGAGGGCGCGACACTGGTTCAGAATGAATTAATTTGTCTGCTATGTCTTTGCACAGTAGCTAGGTGTCACTAGTGAGCAATGCTGAATGAAGCTTCGAGTAAAGAACCTTCGGCTGAAGCAATCATAGATATCATATAAAGGCTAGATGTCTCGTGCGTGCTGCTAGCCAATAGAGTGCCGAAGTTATGACGTCATTTTGTAGGACAACCCGGAAGTTAGCGGCGCATGGGTTCCCTCGATCGAAAAGCAATGCATTTTCCCCATAGACTTTTGGAAAATCGCAAAAAATAAGATCTGTGTTCAACAAAGAGTTGTGACCCTAACACGTTTTGTCTATCAAGATAATCTTTACAAGTTAATCCAAAATGTATACATTTTGAAGCCTAAATAAAGCCGTCAGATATAAAATGCTAACGGTAGGCTATAAACGGACTACAGCACACCAGCACACCATGGTCGCGGATCAACGTCATCATCAAGCTTCCTCAAACTTTATTTAAAAAACACGCTCGCTCATCATGATCTGCGCTGTGTATGAACATATTTTTACAGTCTATGGTATGAACACTTATCCACTTTTTCATGAGAAATATTGCCCATTCTGTTTTTCAAAAAATGTTAGAAACTAATTTTGTTTATGCGTGCCTCGAGATTTTTTTTTTAATCTTTTGTTAATGTTTTATTTATTCGTTTATTTTGTTAGTTTATATAAACCTTAATATTATTTTCTTTGTGATTAAGATTGTTATGCCTGATCATTGTGCCCCAAATAAACTTTAAAGATTATCTTTCACTGTATTATGTTTGATTGTAAGTTTGCATACCATTTGCTAATTCGCCAGGAAAAAAACGCGCTTTTACCATCTCAGAAGCACTAACGTTAGCCATGGCCGTATCAATTTCCAATCTTATGTCCTTTTTCTTAGACGATAGAAAAACCATAGATCGAGGAGAGAACCACTATAAATCTGGACATGAACAGTGCAGCTTAGATTCAGGTTTACTTGCCGGTATTTTAAGGGCCAGCATGAGGGACAAGGTTAATCGGTAAGTAAAACTAGGGAGAGATAGAGGAGTTATAATAGTGTTCTATGTATTTAAGATAACTATACAAATAATCTCTGAACAAGCATAACACAGTTCAATTCCAAACATTTAAAGGGGTGATGAACTGAGAAATCAAATTTTCCTTGAGCTTTTGACATATAAGAGATCATCATACTATAATAATACCCTGTAAGTTTCAGAACTGAAAACTACCTTGTTAGTCCAATAAAAGCTTTTATAGACATCAGGCTCAGCAAACGACTCGTTTTTCAAAGTGGGGAACTATGACGTCAAAGAGGATAAAACACCGCCTCCACAAAAGAAGATCAACGCCTACTTCAACACGGCCTGTTTAGCCCCGCCCACCGATTCGCCCAAACATGCTAAATAACATAGGACGACATGATGATTGCTTACCGGATCGAGCTACTTCCAAGCAATAAACATGCTGTTTACTAAATATTGTGCAGCGCCAGTTTGTGGAAGAAGACAGTCATAAGCTTCCTTCGGATTCCAGCATGGTTAAACTTTATTAAATCAGTCAATCACAATTTCCCGACACGGATCTGCCAGCAACATGTAAGTAACCATGTGTATTCTAATGCCTGATCTGCGATCAGTGATTTCGGTGTAATTATTCAAGTTCAGATATTTCTCTTAAAATCGTTCAATACTGTTTATGCATCAGTGACTAAACGATCAACTTCACATAATTTCTCGTAGTATTATGAAAATAATCTTTTTTTAAACTTATTAAATTATATAGCCTAGCCTACAGAAAGCGATCAAAGAACGATCCCTTTCGCCCAAGCTGTCAATCAAACAGCACAGCGCGAGCCGCGAGAGCTTATCTGGACACTTACCAAACTCGTGATGAAATAATGACACTGTTACACTACACAATGAAGCTCTTATTCACATCGTGTTTGCATTGTGATTTGGTGTAAGCATTTGTGAGAGTGCAAAAATTGCGTTGCAATGATAAGATCTTTATTCACGCGATCAACAGACTGTCTGTCATCCGCTCAGTCAGTGCTCGTCATGCTGCAACCTTTCATGCGATGGAATAGATTTAAATATAATGCTTTAAACGATACTTTTCACGATTTGTTAATCTCGATAGTAATAGTAAAAACGTAGTAAAAGTTTTCGAGAGAGTTCCTGTAATACTAGCTATTTCATTGCAAGCATGTCAGCCAATCACAGCAGTGGGCGTTTACACTGCAGTCTCACAGCAGACACGCCCCTTAAAACGGAGCGTTCAAATCTGAGGCAGAAATCAGGCTTGGAAAAATGGCTTTTATTTATAAATTATGACAATGTTTTATGTAAAAATCATACTAACATTATAAGGGCACCCCAGGGAACATTATAAAATAATAAAACAATCCAGTTCATGACCCCTTTAATATAATAGTTGTATATAATTATATATGTTGAATTTAAAGAGAATTGTCCAATAGCAAATGCTTATTATAATATATTATAATTAAACCATATATGTTCCCTAAATAAACCATATATACTCATTTTGTTAACATTTTCTATATATTTTTACCTGGTAATCCACAAGCCCCAATGTGAGAGCCAGTGTAGTAAATTTGATCTCACATTCACATTACTGTGAGCTGACTGGAGTGTAGTTACAATAGTATACAAGTAGTATACAATAGTTTAACATTTAATTTGTGTATTTGTCAGACAGGCAACTTACAGTGCATTAAGGCTATACATATCAGCGTGTTCTCTGGGAATTGTCCACGTTTATATAGCACATTAAATATAGTTAACATTTACTACTAAAATAACAAAGATTAATATCATTACCTGCCTTAACTGCCGGAAATGCTGTTTACAAATACAATCATATTATTATAGGTGGGTAAAAGCCAAGTCCACAAGGTTCAGGACCCACACTTTCTATAATTATATCCAAACAAGTTACAATAAAAGTCAATAAACCAGGTATTATTTTTGAATATTTTAATTAAACACATTTCTCAACGTAACGTTAGCCTTTAATAAAACTGCAGCGGATCTAATCTATTAAACAGTGGCAAAGTAAACAAGCTTTTAGATATTTTAAGAGAAAGACAAAAGGTATTTTAGCTGTTGATTTGGTTATGAAAAACGCTTATTCTTGCTACTGCTAGCCTTTTTTACTCCATCTGGCACGAACCCAGAGTCTCCGCTGGGTAACATCGGACGGAAAACAAACGAGATTTCATTCGATGACTTGTGGTTGCATCTCGGGACAAAACAAAATTAACGTTATGTATATTAACTGAAAGGTAAACTTCTAAGACTGTGAAGCTGAAACGCGGGCTCGTGAGAGATTTCATGTTTGTCATGACGTCTGAAGTCCCCGCCAAAGGATGTAGTCCCTTTTAGCAACTTGTTAGCAACCACCGTTTTTAAGACACAATAAAGTTTAAAAAAATCACAAGCAGGTTATAACTGGTGTGTTTTATGTCATAGATCAAAACGTGAAAATATTTAGAGGCTTTGTTAACCACAGACCTTATTTCAGGCGATTTAGCAAAAACCCATTCAAAAAACCCATAGACTTTAGGGCGAGGGAACCGGTAGTGCTAAAATGCTAACTCACTTCCGCGTTTTGGCCTACAAAGTGACATCATAACTTCGGCACTCTATGGAGGTCGACGTCCGCACATGGCGGCCATCTTACCACAGTGTGCTCGCTCACTCATAACATGGTGCATGTACTTTTAAATAACCATAACTTGCTCAATTTTCTACCGATTTTCAAACGGTTTGGTTTGTTATAAACATCAGAGATGTAGCTATGACACTGCATACATATGAATAATTATAACATACATGTTCAAGCATTCGGAATTATAGCCACGTTAATAACGTTTGTAAGAAACCAAACCATTTGTAAATCCGTCATGATTTCAGTGAGATAAGAGGATTTGTGTGCGTGCTGATCACTCACCTTAATTCACAGCTTCCCTGTGTTAAGATGGCCGCCGGTGATGCCGGAAGTGACTCCGCCTTAAGACATCTAGCCTTTATATGATATCTATGGAAGTAATGGCCTGCGAGGTCTCAGTGGTTCAGGAAGCCTCATTTTGCCATCACTACTCAGGGGCTTGGGTGTTTTATATTATATACAAAACCATAGCGGTCAATAGTTCATGCCAACAGTTAATTTCTGTAAGTTCACTTTTAAATGAACATTCTGTCATCATTTAGGCTACTCTCCCTCAAGTTGTTTCAAACCTGTATGCATTTTTTTCTTCTGCTGAACACAAAAGAAGATATTTTGAAGAATGTCGGTAACCAGTATTGAGTTTTTTTTTCTACTATGGAAGTCATTGGGGTCCATCAACTGTTACCGACATTCTTCAAAATATCTTCTTTTGTGTTCAGCAGAAGAAAAAAATGCATACAGGTGTAACGCTCTGACTGAACTAAACAGCCGAGTTTACAAAATAATTAGGATCGCCTGTTCCCGTTGTCTGTTCCGTATATCAATAACTAATTTACAAAAGATCACAAATAACACAAAGAGATATGTTTAGCCAACATCCTCCGTGTATTTACAACTTCACAGAACATTCAATAACCACCCATACAATCATACCTTATACAACATCTCTATATACAACCAGTTGAGAATGTGTGGGTGTGTGTGAGTGCGTGCGGAAAGTCATATAGTCCAGCGTGTATATACAATGTTAGGATCAGCCTCACCGGTAACCCTGTCAAGTCCGAGAGCGTGATCAATGAAGTCGAAAACTGTCCTAAGTCCTCCGAACAAAGTAATCCTGGCAGCGAGCCCACTGAAATACTCCCAGGAGGATCGGCGACTCGGCGCTTCCAGGACAGTCAACCACGGGATAATCCACATACACACCGTCAGGTTTGTGAATGAGAAGAAACTTCTCCCGACGACCGGCATACCGGTTCCTTTTATGGCCAAACGCCTAGTCATTTCCTGTTTACATGACAGGACCACACGTGACGCATCGTCACGCGCAGATCTCGCGTGAACAATAATGAGGTTCCAAACACCCAAAAGAAAAGGCATCCAGAGTACAGAGGAAAGCCGACAAGGTAATACATAAAGTACCACACCATATTTAGTTATGTGGTACTAACCTTATTTATAACCCCCCCCACCCCCCGCTGGACCCTCCCACTTGGGCGCTAGCTTGGCAGAAAATCTACTGGAGGCCGATGAGAGGGGGTGAGTCTTAATCCAGACTAGATCACCCGGCTTGAATTGCGCATCCTTCCGTCGGGCATTATAGTATCTAGCTTGTCTGGATTGTTGTACCCCTACTCTGAATTTGACCTCCTCTGCCATGTTGTTTTGACGTTCGACTAGACTAGAGTATATGAAGTTTGGTCAGGCGTGGGAGGTCTAAGGATCAACCTCTCCAGAGGTCCATGAAGCTGACGACCCAACATTAACTCAGCCGGAGCTCTACCGGTGGTCTCTTGGTGAGCTATATTGATGGCGAACCTTAGCTCCGGTAACCACTGATCCCACGTCTGATGATATTGTCCTACATAGGATGTTCTCTCCTAGGATTACATAGGATGCAATCATGGTTTTTACCGTCCTGTTAACCCTTTCAGTCAGGTTGGTTTGCGGATGATAGCTGGTGGTGAGTTTCTGGATGCTTCCCCAAGACCTGCATAGTTCAGATAGCACATTGGATGTGAATTGTGCTCCCCGGTCCGACACCAGGTATTTCGGCACTCCCCGTCTGGTGAAGATTTCCTCTCTAAGAATTTTAACTATTTTCTGTGTCTTACTATCTCGCAAGGGGAACAGCTCTACCCACTTTGTGAAATAGTCGACAATTACCAGAAGGTATGTGTTTTGTTTTTTACTCAGAGGAAATGGACCCATGAAATCCATCCCTAATGTGTGTCCCGGTTCCTGAACTTGGGTATGCTGTAGGAATCCGCTAGGTTTTGTATTGTCATGTTTGTATTTTTGACAGATCTCACAACCCTTGACGTATTGCCATACGTCTTTACAAACAGACGACCACCACGCTACTTCCAATAGCCGCAACAAGGTTTTTAGACGGCCCAGATGTCCTCCTAACGGGTTATCATGGAGGTAATGCAAAAAACCTGGTATCATCTCCTGAGGCACTACCAACTGGAATCTCTCTCCAGTATTCTTGACAGGTATCCGCCGATATACCACCCCCTGATGTTCTTCAAAGGTGATCCGTTGATCTTGAGCCTTACGGGTTTGGTGGGAACCCCGCAGGAGAGCAATGGCATTGTCTCGACTTTGGGCCTGCGAGATTTCTCCTAGAGTGTGAGGTATGTCAGAAGCACATTTGGGTGTAATTATGGTCATACAAGGCACACTGTCTTTTTCCAATGGCTCGTAAGCTCTCGACAAGGCATCTGGCCCTAGATTGAGACATCCTCTACGATGATGTATCTGGAAAGTGAACTGTTGCAGTCTCAGTGTCCACCGGGTTAACCGTGAAGAGGTTTTGGGGCAATTAAATGCCCACGTTAATGCAGCATGATCACTATAAATGTTAAACGGCCTTCCTTCTAGATAATGTCTCCATTTTTCCACCGCCCAGACCACGGCTAGATACTCTTTTTCAGATGCAGAATAGTTTAACTCTGGTCCTCTCAAGGTTCTAGATGCATAGGCTATTACCCTTTCCCCCTCTGGAGTAAGTTGGGAGATAATAGCCCCTAGTCCCACGTCACTGGCATCGGTGTGTACCTGAAAGGGTTGACTGAGGTCCGGTTGCACTAAGACGGGTGGATCTTGCAATCTCAGCTTGATAGTCTCCAGACTGATTTGGCACTCAGGCGTCCATTCCCATTTTACCCCTTTCTTCTTTAAATGGTTTAAAGGAGCAGTGATGTCCGCAAAGTGAGGAATGAACTTGTGGTACCAACCCACCAATCCCAAGAAGCGTTGGAGTGCTTTGAGGTCTTTAGGAGGAGGATAATCAGCCACGGCACTTAGTTTGAAACAACTTGAGGGACAGTAAATGATGACAGAATGTTCATGTTTGTGTGAAGTGTCCCTGTAATGACAGATGCAGCTCGGCTTCAGGGGATGTCCCGTCCCCACCTTGACTCACAGTAACAATAAACGGGAATTTAGGCTACTTTAGTTTTGTACACATTATCATGTTTATTATAATCAAATGCATCTTGTTTTATTGACCACAATATTATTATTGATATTTGTTTGAGAGGGGCACTTCTGATTAATTTTGAAAAAGGGCTCGAGCTTAAGTTCTGCTATGAGTTGCAACAAAGTCCTTAGTAACCATTTAGCCCTGAAAAAAAGGGGCTCAAAACAGGTAAGGGCTCCTTAAAGCTGACATATTACGCCCCTTTTCACAAGATATAATATAAATCTCTGGTGTCTCCAGAATGTGTCTGAAATTTTGGTTCAAAATCATTTGTATTATAGCTTGTCAAATTTGCCCCTTTTTGGGTGTGAGCAAAAACCTGCCGTTTTTGTGTGTGTCCCTTTAAATGCAGATGAGCTTTAGCTCCGCCTCCGTTCAGAAGGGGGCGGGGTCTTTACACGAGTGGCAATAACAGAACAGGCCGATCTCCCTCATCCAGAATCCCAGAATCCCCAGTAGCGAGTGCAGCCTTACGGAGAGACTCAGGAAGAGCTTCTGGATGTTAGTGGAGACATTTCTGTAGTTGTTGTGGAGTTACACTGATCATCTCATTTTACATTTATGCATTTGGCAGACGCTTTTATCCAAAGCGACTTACATTGCATTTCACGGTACACATTTACATTCTCATCAGTTCTTGCTTTCCCTGAGAATCAAACCCATGACCTTGCGTTGCAAGCGCCAGCGCTCCACTGTTAGAGGAAAGACAATTCTCACGTCATCTCATCATCATGTTCAACTTTTACACAAGTTAGCACAGGGTTAGTGTATCACACCGCTGTGATCATTCTAGGCTGCAATATTTCTGTCATACACACACATTCATACACGCACAAACACACACACGCACACACACACACACACACACACACACACACAAACACACACGCACACACACACACGCGCACACACACACACACACACACACACACACACACACACTCAGCAAAGAGGGCTTCAGTAAGGTGCAACACACACACACACACTCACTCACACACACACACACACACACACACACACACACACACACACACACACAGCTTCAGAATGGGAGCAAACGCTTCACATGTTTCTGCTGTGATCTGAAACCTTCTGCTCAGTTCACTAATGATGCGATCAAGTGCAACGAAGAAAACTGTAGTCTCTGCACTGTCTTCGCTTGCATCGTCTGCCATGTGTTTTCTTCTTCTTTCACATCTGTCTGCCTCGTGGAACTGAACGGGAATCTCCAATGCTTGTGCATCCAGGGAGGCTTCAGCCAGCAAGGAGGCCCTGCATGTCATCTAGCAGTGCTTTGACATTCGCTGCCTCGATATCAGAGTAATATCTCCTGCTTGAAGGATGATGTTTCTTTGCTCAATGCACTGTAGTATCTTCACCCACACACTGAGAAGGACAACAGAATCAAACGTTTTGTAATACAATACGTAAAGGTATTTAGCTGTGATATTGTCAGACTTTTCTATTAACAGCTCAGTTAGCTAATCGCCAACACAGAATATGATAGTATTGTAATATAACAATGCAACATGTAACGATGAGTTGGCAGTGGCTTCATAAATTAATTAAAAACATAAAAATACAAAGTACACCTGATGCACATTTCTTTGTTCTTCATTTTCTAGAACAAGAGTTTAAGAACCTTACTGTATTTTTGTGTAATTAATTAAGAGAAAGTACTCCGCCATTTTGCTCCGATGAAAGTGACTTGAACGCACATGCCATTATAAGCACGACTTCCCACCTCGTACGTACGAACTTCCCAGGAGGACTTGAACGCACCATCAGACAGTCGGTGTAGAGAGCAGCCTGGTTTTACTTTCAAGATTGCCCACCTCTCTGGACTTGCACTGAAAAAATTGTACAACCGATTGATAGAGAGTTTGTTTATAACCAATTTATGACATAAATTCCAAAACACAGCACCACACCAACACCATACATTTCTTTCTTCTGCTAAACACAAAGGAAGATATTTTGGAGAATGTTGGTAACTATACAGTGGATGGACCCCATTGACTTCCATAGGAGGGAAAAAAATACTATGGAAGTCAATGGGGTCCAACAACTGTTTGCATACCGACATTCTTCAAAATATCTTTTTCCCCCAGCAGAAGAAAGAAATTCATACAGGTTTGAAACGACTTGAGGGTGAGTAAATGATGACAACATTTTCATTTTTAAGTGGACTTTCTTTAACCAGCATGGAAATTGTACTGGTCTATGCTATTTTGTTTAAAAGCATAACAATCTTGCATTTCAGTGAATGACTTGCTACATGTATGCTCTTGTAAAAATGTGTATTTTTTGTTTATCACAGGATGCCTGGGTCCATATTTAAAAAATGCAAATCATGCAATGTCCACATTTCTGTGGCTTGCAAAACATGCAAACACTGCGGACAAAAGCAGGACATGAAAAAATCCGTAAAAGCTGCCAAACAAAAAATAAATGAGCAATGGGTCGCAAATATGAAAAAGGGAAATAATTTCTGCAAACTTCAGCCAATGTTCTGGTAAGTCACTATCTTAAATACATTCACATGTTATAGTTGGGCTCTGGAACATAAAGCATGATGAACTGTATTTTGTGTGTGTGTGTGTGTGTGTGTGTGTGTGTGTGTGTGAGAGAGAGAGAGAGAGAGAGAGAGAGACCTTATTAAATTGGTCAGAAGTGACTATTAATGTCAGACTAATGTTTTCTCCCTTGTGATTACAGATAGACAAATTCCATGCGTTGGGAGCATATCCACTTCTTCTCCTGGGGAAAAGGAATCTATCAGGATGTTACACTACAGAAGTAATAACAAATCATTCCTTTTCCTCCCCACAGGAGAAGATGTCGATCGACACTATCACACATATTTATTCAAGTGTTCTAAAAGGTAACTGTACCATTACCAGTTTTAACCATACCTTAGCAAAACCAATTTTAATTGCAATCAATGTACGGTAGTGAAATTCTATTTTGGCTGTAGTTGTCACATTTGGAGCAATGGCTCCTTTCCAAATGAGCAGCCTTTCAGGTTATATCAATTTAATGCTCATTTAGAGATGTTCATCTGGTATCTACACAAGGTCATTGCTGCTGTCCAACCTGCTATTGTTCTGGAATTGATTTGCACCTTGTGCAATTTGAAATTGCAATTTTGGAATTTGATTTGCATTTTAAACGAGCATACAATTGTTTATGAAAATTAACATAGCAATTTCAGTGTTTAAAAATTTGTTTTGATGAATTCAACCTAATTGTATAAAAACTGTTTTCAACTGCAAGTTTGATAATCCTTGAAAGCAAACATATGAGAAAATACAGTTTAAAATTATTATTATACTATATATAATATTATTTTATTATTAGGTTGTCTACTATTATGTGTTTTAAATTAAAATATTAATTTAGCAATATTAAATATTACTAAATATGATGTTTTTTTTCTTTTTTCTTAAGGTGGGGGGTTCCGGGTTAATTGTTACACATGCAGTGTGTATTTGTCAGTTAAAGATATGATTGAAATTGTTCTGACAGCTCCTGCTCTGCTAATTTTATAGTGAAATATTCTGCCTTGGACACTGGAGAAAGTAGCCCCAGCATGTCCTCCAACGGGGAAGATACTGGTGATTTCCACACTGGAGTAGAAGGAGATAGTCCCAGTGTCAGCACCGGCGGAGAGGATTTAGTTACTTTGATGCTTACTCCAGCGGATCTCCCATCTGAACCCTCTTACACCTTCCAGCCACCCATTAAAAAAAGGATCCTTGAGAAGTCTAAAAGTAATTATGTATAATCTGTTTTGTTGAGAACTAACAATTGTGTCAAACTATATACCATATATACACAAGCATCTAATGAATTATTAAGTACTACTCTTTCTACACAACCTGTTGATGTCACCGGCATTGATATATTTTTAAGGAATATGTTGCTTCACACAATAACTCGAAAGGCTGCTTTCCCTGTTTCAGGAGATAGTGCTTCACCTGCAGAAGCCATCACACATATTACTCCACCCACAAAGGTCTGTTCTTCCACATATAAACATTGTTTTCACCTGATGTTAACATGCCTTTCCTATATTCAATGTACTCAATGTATAATGTATTCAATGTATAAGTTCAATGAACACTTGATTCTAGATGAATAATCACATAATCACTATTATCTTTACATATGTTTGACTATTGATCTTTGAATTTGTGATCCAGTTAAAGTTAAATTTTCAAGCACATTATTATACAATTATACAATTAATGGAGCCAAGGTCACCATTTAACTTAATGTGGCTGTAGTAAAGCATACAACTAATAATTAGCAAAACAAGCAGTCTTTAGTATAATCCACAAACTAGGAACTCATGAGATGATCATATTATACTGACAATACCAGACAACTAAACTGAGGAAACAGCAGGCTTACATGCATAGAAAAAACAAAGAACATCTGAACTGGATGATTAATCAACAAGTAACCAAGGAGAGTTATTGAGGAAATAGGAATATAGCCAACATAAACTCAGCAAAACAGAACATGATCGTAACAGTTTCATATTGTTATTATAATCCCATGCAGATATCAACCACATATAGAAGTGCTGTACCTTTCGTGCTTTTGCACAGCTAAACTATATTATAAATTATAGGTTCAGATTAGTATGCAGTGCTGTATTAACTGCCTTAAAAACACAGATTATATGCATTGTACATGTTCTTTTACTATATAGTACATAATTTGCAGAATTATTTAAATACTTGTCATGATGTTCTAAAAGCATAATTTTATTTAAGAAGGGCTTAATGTCTTTGCTGTCAGTCGTATTGATTCTTTAAAGTAAGTTTTTTGTTTCACCGAGTTTAAAGGGTTAGTTCACCCAAAAATTCTGTCAGTAATTACTCACCCTCATGATGTTCCAACCGAGTAAGACCTTTGTTCATCTTCGGAACATAAATTAAGATATTTTTATGAAATCTGAGAGCTGATCACTCCTCCATAGGCTTCTAGGTGGCCGAAACTTGCTGGCCCAGAAAAGTTATTAAAGAGATCGTTAATATAGTCCAAGTGACTACAGTGGCTCAATCTTAAAGGGATACTTCAGGATTTAGCATTAAGCTTTGTATTAGTAGAAAACCTGTAGTATTTTCGAATTACCCTGCTTTCCACCCTCATATCCCCCTGAGATGAGAGATTTATGTATTTTTTGTCTGGAAAAAATCCTCTGATGACGCAAAAATCGTCATTTTGCGTCATCGGAGGATTTTCTGGCCAGAGGCTAAAGACTACAGCCAGTAGGAAGAGCTGTTCCGCATGTTTTCAGCCTGCCCATAGAGGTGGGATCTCACTCACAGAATCTACACACAGTGTCAGACATCTTTTTTTGGAAGCTAAGCTAGCAGGCTCTTGTTCTGTGGAGAAAGCTGAGTAGTAGAAGAAAGCTGAGTATTAGGGGTTACCCATAGACTGTAAAAAATAGGGGTTACCATCCTCTTTTTCCCGGACTTGTCTGGCGGGCGAGATCGTTCAAAATGTCCGGGATTCAGCTTTTGCGTTCTGCGGTTGCCATTCATTGTTTACATGCACATCTTTTGTTTCAATCTAACTGAATTCATTCCGATTGGTGAATCTGAATGTAGTGTTTACATGAACGCTAAACAAATGATCGGTTGATGTGCGTTTTACCATTGCTAAGAAAATTCCCGCTCCTCCGTGAGAGATGCGAGACCCGGCGCGTCTCAGTAATGACGCCACCGGCCTCACGCCGTTCTCCTGCGGCCGTCAGCCTCGTCCTGCTCGCCACAGTAAACATGATGAATGGCGACTGTAGAACGCAAAAGCCGAATCCCGGACATTTTCGGCGATCTCGAAATCCCTGGCAAACTCATCACGGAGTCACAATAGTAGCCTAGCCTTGTTGTTTTCAACTGCGCACTCTTACCGGTAGGCGTGGCCTCCTAGGGTAGCGAAGCAAGTGCATTCTGGGAGTTGTTGTCTTTCATCCACATAAGCCAAAAATACATTTTCTGGCTTTTCTCAGTCTAGAAAGCTCCAAATTAAAAAATTTCTTCACATTTCTTCTACATAAATGACCTATTTTAAATACACATTCATCTTTCCAGAGGTGAAGTATCCCTTTAAGTTTATCAAGCGACGAGAATACTTTTTGTGCGCAAAAACAAACAAAAATAACGACTTTATTCCACTATTAATTTCCTTCTCTCTGGGCCTCGAGTTGGTTCACATAGTGTTTTTGCGCTGCACGTCTGTGTTGTACGTCACACGCATCACACACATGACCAGCGTCGGCCAATAGTGAGCCTACGTGGTGACGTACAACACAGACGTGCAGCGCAAAAACACTACGTGAACCAACTCGAGGCCCAGAGAGAAGGAAATTAATAGTGGAATAAAGTCGTTATTTTTGTTTGTTTTTGCGCACAAAAAGTATTCTCGTCGCTTGATATACCATAAATCCTCTAATATAGGCCCGGCCTTTATTTTACTCAAGCGCATCGCGGCCCAGGCCTTTATTGGAAGGAGGCCAGAATTAGAGACAGGCCTTTATTTCTATTTGAGCAAAACGGACTACCAGTAGAATGAATAAAAACAAGATTTTGTGTCTATTTGAACCTTTAAAATACTAGGTTAATTTATTGAAAACGTACAGTTACCATATAACATTATGGTATGCCTAAAGAACATTAACAACAAATAAATATAATATAAATTATATTTTTTGTGAAAAGCAATGATTCATTTTGAAACAGTATTTGTTCCAGCTGTAGTAGCTCCACAACAGCGCACATCTGTGCATTCATTCATTCATTCACACACTAGAAACGCGATTCATATTTAAACAAGTAATAAAAACTCAGTGAGTGTTTTAGCGCAATTTTCTGACGTCATGGGATCACAACACTAAGAGATAGTAAATTTTTTCCTGGATTTTTTTTGTGCGTTCCCGAGATTCGACCTTCCTTAACATAATGCCGAAAACCCAAAGTCTCTAGGTGGTCTGGTTGAGGAGTAGATAGAAGTGCAAGATTGGTGCGCACAGACAGAACAGAAATCAAAATCAAAATCAGAATCAAGTATATTTGTATAGCGCTTTTCACAATACAGATTGTATCAAAGCAGCTTCACAGTATTAAAATAAAATAATACAACAAAGTTTGTTTCTAGTGGAATTTATTGATTGATAGAATAAAATTAAATATCCCCAAAATATCCCCAACTGAGCAAGCCAAAGGCAACAGTGGCAAGGAACCGAAAAACTCCATCAAGTGATCTAATGGTGCCCTAAAACTCATCAGGTGACCTAATGGAGAAAAAAAAAAAACCTTGGGAGAACCCAGGCTCAGTCGGGGGCCAGTTCTCCTCTGGCATTTATGAACTAGAGGCCGGATTGTAGTTTGAAACTGTGAGATTAACAATATTATATGAATGCCTGGCCGAAAAGATGCGTCTTTAATCTAGTTTTAAACTGGGAGAGTGAGTCCGAGCAACGAACAGTATCAGGAAGGCTATTCCAGAGTTTTGGAGCCAAATGTGAAAATGCTCTCCCTCCTTTGGTTGATCTGGATATCCTAGGTATGACCAAAAGCCTTGAATTTATTGATCTTAAAGAGCGTGATGGATTATAGGGTGATAGAAGATCCGTTAAATAGACTGGAGCTAAGCCGTTTAGGGCTTTATAAGTCAGTAGCAATACCTTATAATTAATACGGAACTTTATAGGTAGCCAATGTAGTGATGATAAAATCGGTGTTATATGATCATATTTTCTTGATCTAGTAAGAACTCTAGCGGCTGCATTTTGGACTAACTGTAGCTTGTTTATTGAGGATGCAGGACAACCGGCTAATAAAGCATTACAGTAATCTAGTCTCGAGGTCATGAATGCATGAACTAACTTTTCTGCATCAGAAACTGATAGCATATTACGTAGCTTAGCAATGTTTCTAAGGTGGAAAAAGGCTGTTTTTGTAACATACGAAATATGATTTTCAAAAGACAGGTTACAATCGAGTATAACACCCAGGTCTTTTACTGTAGAGGATAAAGTAACAGGACATCCTACGATGTCAAATTTGTATTGTGAGAGGTTCTGTGGGCGGTTTTTTGAACCGATAAGTATTACCTCTGTCTTGTCTGGATTTAATAAAAGAAAATTACGCGTCATCCAATCTTTTATATCTTTAACACACTCTGTCAATTTGGATAATTTAGCGTTTTCATCCGGCCGTGATGAAATATATATTTGAGTGTCATCAGCATAACAATGGAAACTAATTCCATGTTTCCTTATAATATTTCCAAGTGGCAGCATATATATTGAGAATAACAGAGGGCCCAATACAGATCCCTGCGGCACTCCATAGTTTACTGGAATTATGATCGATTTTTCTCCATTTAAATAGACAAAATGGTAGCGGTCTGATAAGTATGATCTAAACCAGCTTAATGCTTGTCCTTGAACACCAGTATAATTTTGTAGTCGATCTAAGAGTATTGTATGATCTATAGTATCGAACGCAGCACTTAGATCAAGTAAAACTAGTATTGAGATGCAGCCTTGGTCAGAAGCTAAGAGTAAATCATTTGTGATTTTAACGAGCGCAGTTTCAGTGCTATGATGCGGCCTGAATCCTGACTGAAACTTTTCATAGATATCATTTTCTTGCAAGAAAGAGCCCAGTTGAGTGGACACAACTTTTTCTAGTATTTTAGACATAAAAGGTAGATTTGAAATGGGTCTATAATTTGCTAGATTATGCGGGTCTAATTGTGGTTTCTTAATGAGAGGTTTTATAACTGCCAGTTTAAATGTTCTTGGAACATGACCTAAAGATAAGGACGAGTTAATAATATTGAGGAGAGGCTCTTCCACTACAGGTAACACTTCCTTCAGTAGTTTAGTGGGTATAGGATCTAATAAACATGTTGTTGTTTTAGATGAAGTGATAAGTTTATTTAACTCTTTTTGTTCTATAGTTGTAAAGCACTGTAATTGTTCTTGCGGGGGGATAATTGAGGCTGAATTATAAGGTGCGATTGAGGATTGAACGTTTACAATTGTGGTTCTGATGCTTTCTATTTTCTCAGTGAAGAAGTTCATGAAATCATTACTACTAAACTGTAACGGGATATTTTGTTCGGGTGACGTCTGTTTATTTGTTAGTCTAGCCACGGTGTTAAATAAAAACCTAGGATTGTTTTGGTTGTTTTCTATTAGTTTGCGGAGGTGCTCAGCCCTGGCCGCTTTTAGGGCCTTTTTATAACGTGACATACTGTCTTTCCACGCGATTCTAAAGACCTCTAAATTAGTTTGTTTCCATTTACGCTCTAAATTACGGGTTTCTCTCTTTAGAACATGCGTAGTATTATTGTACCATGGTGCTTTAATTTTCTCTGTGACCTTTTTTAATCTAACGGGTGCAACAACATCCAATGTTCTAGAGAGAATGGTGCTCATAGTGCTAGTTAGTTCTTCTAGTTCATCTGTTTGTTTGGGTTCAGGCAGCAGCTGAGACAGATCAGACAAGCAACTCGAGAAATTATCTATGGTGGATGGAAGGATTGTTCTGCCTGGTCGAAAACGCAGCGCCGCATGACATATTACAGCAGTACGTAATATGCAAGTTACCAAGTAATGGTCAGTGACATCATCACTTTGTGGAATGATATCTATATCGGTTGGATCGGATCCATATGATATAATTAAATCGAGTGTGTGATTAAGACGATGAGTTGGTCCGGTGACGTTTTGTTTGACCCCAAAGGAATTTAATAAATCTATAAACGCAGCCCCTAACGCATCATGTGGATTATCTACGTGTATGTTAAAATCTCCAACAATTAATGCTTTATCTACATTGACCAATAGATCTGAGAGAAAATCTGCAAACTCTTTTAGGAAATCAGCGTAAGGCCCAGGCGGTCTATATACGGTAGCCAAGGCTAGAGATAATATGGATTTTTTTCTAACATCTAAGAGCGTAACATTTAGTACAAGTATTTCAAACGAAATAAACTTATAACCCGTTTTCTGAGTAACATTGAGAATATCTCTATAGACCGCTGCAACACCGCCGCCACGACCAATCAGACGGGGTTCGTGCTTATAGGAGTATCCTAATGGAGTAGACTCATTTAGACCGAAATAATCATTAGGTTTAAGCCAAGTTTCAGTAAGGCAAAGTACATCGAAGCTATTATCCGTGACTATTTCATTTACAATAACTGCCTTAGGTGTGAGTGATCTAATGTTTAGAAGACCTAGCTTTAGAAATTGTTTTTGGTTACTAATAGCAACATTTTCTGGTTTAATAACAATTAGATTTTTTCTAGATCCTGCAGTAGATCTCACTAAACGAGGAATAGACACAGTTTCTATGCAATGTTCTACACTATTTATATCAGTTAATTTGGTGCAGCAGAGACTATGATTTGAACTTTTGGTTACTAGTCAAAAGGTATTTAACATTTTGGAGATGTTATCTGACAGAAGATCCAATCCGAATCTGCTTGGGTGTAAGCCATCAGCACGGTAAAGCCTAGGACGCTCCCAAAACAGATTCCAATTATTTACAAAGAGCAGTTTCTGCTCATTGCACCATGATATTAACCATTCATTTAGCGCGAATAATCTACTAAACTTTTCATGACCTAGTCGGTACGTGGGAAGCGGTCCTGACACAATGATCGTTATATCAGGCGATGTGCTGCGTACCGTATCGATCAGATTCCTGAAGTCTTTCTTCAGAACCTCTGTCTGTCGCAGCCTGATGTCGGCCCCTCCCGCGTGCAGGACCACAGTTCCGACGCGCTCGTTCAGAATCTCGGGAACGCGAGCAGCGATTTCAGAAACACGAGCACCAGGAAAGCAGTGACTATGCACCTTACTTTTATTTAACGTAGCTTGTCGAACGATGGAATCACCGATGATCACAGCATCGCGTTCTGTTTCGCGAAGAGGGGAGAAGCGGTTTTGTGTGGATATCTCGAAAACCGGGAGGGTCGGAGAGAGTTTTCTTGGTCTAGACCTGACTCGCGTCTTCCGCTGCGGAAATATCCAGGCTTCGTGGTGGCATGTTGGAGCCGGCGTAAACGAGACCATAGCTGATCGCGGCCTCGACGCTCGTGACCGATGCTGAGTAACGCACGGAGTAGACGAGTTCGGAGTCAGCGGGTTAGTAACGTTGATCACTGATTTGTGTTCATCGGCGCGTGATGTTTCAAGAGCTAACCGCCGGTCTATCAGCTCGGCTTTTCTCACTAAAAGGTCGTGGATCTGTTTCTCAACAGCTTCCAGCTCAGACTGTACCGCGTGTAGCTCAAATGTGTCCTCACCTGCACCAAAAGGTAGACTACTTACATCTGATATATTCGCCATTTTAACAGATGGACAGTAAGTTAAGTTAGCAACGACGCTACCAGTGATGCTATCAATATTAATACTAATTTATGACTGAAGTCTTGGATATAATCCGTCTTTTTAGTGGTACAGGTGTAGAGTAGACGCACGATAGGCAAAAAAATGTTTGTACCGTAAGTGAGTGTGGAGAAGACGCGTTCAGCCGTGATCCACAGGAGTAACCTATAAGAGTATCCGTCGTTGGATCACTAATAGGCTTGAGACGCGTCTGCTCAACAGTCCGCGTTGTAACTATGAGGTGAGGAAAAATAGAAAATGTTCGTTGTAAGTGAGTTTAAAGAGAAATCAAGAATTATAAATCAATCGATGGAGCTCCAAAGACAACAACGCGTTCAGACGCGACGCATGCGCATTCGAAACAGGAAGTCAGTCAGCACAAGGAAGCACTATGACGTTACCATCAGAAATCATGAGTTAACAATCGCAATTTTGTCCGGTGGAAAATTGCGCTAAAAAGTCTTTTTGCTTGTAACTTACAGACACTATTGCGATTAGAACAAAGCAAATAGAACTGACCTATTTCTCAGCTGGATCCGTTGCTCCTCGAAATAATACTTCCAAGCACTTCTGAGGTAAATTTTCCAGGATTATTATTACTTAGATAGATGTGTGTTATCCAGCTGATTGTGGGTGTTCACAGGTTTGCGTGGATCGCCTCAGATTATTTGCGTTTGAATAGCGCGCGCTCTCCGTAATTAAGATCAAAGTCAACAGAGTATTTGAATCTCTTTTGCACTTAAGAAAAAAAGCGAGCCTATCGCGCCAGCGCGATTGTCGATCCCAGGGGGTTAAAAAATAGATTTTCGCCAAAAATCCTCTTTGGCTCCGCAGCTGCCGTGGTAAACAACATTAGCCTACCGGTGACTGAAGTCTCACGTGCGAGTCAAGAGCGAAGTGATTGACATGACCAGGCTACCGTAGCTATGGCTTGGATTCATTAGCAAACATTGCCCCCCTGTGGTATTTGCATGTTACTATCACAAGCATAATGTTGTGGCCTGCCCAGAAAAACGTTGGTTCTAATAATAGTCCCGGCCACTATTAGAGACTGGCCTTTATTACAGCGAGACCGGCCAATGTTAGAGACCCGACAGCTAATGGAATACAGGCCAATATTAGAGGATTTACGGTACTTAAGATTGAGCCACTGTAGTCACTTGGACTATATTAAAGATCTCTTTAATAACTTTTCTGGGCCAGCAAGTTTCTGTCACCTAGCAGCCTATGGAGGAGTAATCAGCTCTCAGATTTCATCAAAAATATCTTAATTTGTGTTCCGAAGAATACCTCTCTCTTTAGGTCCAGTAGACTCCAGTGCTATCTATCTATCTATCTATCTATCTATCTATCTATCTATCTATCTATCTATCTATCTATCTATCTATCTATCTATCTATCTATCTGTTTGTCTGTCTGGAATAGTCTGAAAACTCTGGAATAGTCTTCCTGATACTGTTCGTTGCTCAGACTCGCGCTCCCAGTTTAAAACTAGATTAAAGACGCATCTCTTCAGCCAGGCATTCTTATAATACTTTTAATCTTACAGTTAAATCCAACCTCTAGTTCATAAACGCCAGAGGAGAACTGGCCCCCGACTGAGCCTGGGTTCTCCCAAGGTTTTTTTTTTCTCCATTAGGTCACCTGATGGAGTTTTTCGGTTCCTTGCCACTGTTGCCTTTGGCTTGCTCAGTTGGGGATATTTGGGATATTTAATTTAATTAATCAATCAACAATACTATTGATCAGCATTACCAAACGTGGACGTTCCACTAGAAACAAGCATTGATGTATTATTTTAATTTAATACTGTGAAGCTGCTTTGATACAATCTGTATTGTGAAAAGCTCTATATAAATAAACTTGACTTGACTTGTCTGTCTGTCTGTCTGTCTGTCTGTCTGTCTTATTGCCTGAAATGTCAATATCTGTTATAGTCTGGCCAGTGTTTGAGAGTGATGTGTTTTTCCTTATTGGGGAGATTTTTGTTGTTCAATAAAGCTCATTACCCACTCTGTCTCCTCTCTACCCACTACCCTGACACTACAGTACATTTATCATGGAACTGTGCCTGTCGAAATATGAAGCCGTTTATATTTATAATTTAGTATGTATGTATGTATATATATATGTATGTATGTATATATATATATATATATATATATATATATATATATATATATATATATTATTACAGACACATGAAATAATTTGTTAAAACTCAGGTTTTTTTATAGATTTACAATAATTCAATAATCACATACTATTATTTATGCATGTGACGCCATTCTTTGTTTTTATAAAGGTATATCATTAATTGAGAATTAAAAAAACACTTAACGTGGCCATTTTGTAAAAAGTTAAGAAATAAATCTTATGGTAATGTGATGACGAGGCAGAGACATTCGGATCCATATGCAGATATTTTATTGATCACACAAGTAAACAGAGTAAACAGACACGGTAATGCGGAAGCACTCAGGGGAAGTCCAGAACTCGTAGTCGATATCAGGCAAGGGTCAGGGCAGGCAGCAAACGTTCATACAAATGTCCTTGGAAACGGGCTAAGATCGAGAACCAGGAAATACTAGGGAATAACTGTAGAATGCTCAGAGTTGAACGCCGTGGCAGAAACAAGACTTCGCAGGGAACAGAGGGGAACAGGGTCCTGATAAAGGGAAGTTGAGTGATAACAGGTGGCAGTGAATAATGAGGATCAGACAGGGATGGAAGGTGATGAGTGTGATGAGTTCAAGAATTCAGGAGAGAGTGATCTAGAGAAACCAGGAGGTGGCGTCGTTGAGCGCACCATGACAGGGAATTAGACTAAAGTGTACTACATACAGTATATCATAGAATGCAGACATAATGTAATGCAAGTTATGCTGGTAGTTGTTTTGTAGCAAAACTTGTAACAGGTAAGTGACTGTGTCAAACTGTTATCTGACTGTCAAACATATACTTTAAATTAGGTGAATTACTTTTGCAGACATTCCACTTCAACATTTTCTGTATTGTCGTTAATTTAAATTGCAAGTCATGAACCTTAATGTCATTTCATACAGGTATACTAGTACAAATAGCAGTTGCGGCTTCAGGTTAGGGTTAGGGTTTCATGCATCAACCATAAGGGCATTCAAGAGGGAACTTAGTTTAACTTAGGCACTTTGATTTCTAAAATTTCTCCAGTTCAAATCTCAACAGTTCGTACAGGAACAGCATGCAACGGTTAACCTGCAAAAGCCTTTAACTTTCCCAAAATCCTTAGTCCAAGTATTTATGTCAATGAACATGTATGTGCCAACATCTTTATGAAATATTTTGAGAAGCTGGTCCAACAAATGATCAAAGTCAGTCTAAGCTACCTTTGATCCATTCCAGTTCCCTTGCAGAGCAAATAGGTCTAAGGAGATGTTGCTGTTACTGCACCACCTGGGACATCAAGTGACTTATGTGAGGATGCTCTACTTTAATTGATTGCGGAAAGCCACAATCGGAACATTTTGTGACCTATCTGCCCGGAATGACTGCATTAAAGGCAGAGTCTTGAATGCAGTCATTCTGGGCAGATAGGTCACAAAATGTTCCGAATTAGGCTTTCCGCAATCAATTTGTCATTGGATCAAGGAAGTTTGACAAACTGCCCTCAGACTGTTAGACTGGGCCATCAGCCCTCACACTCAGCAAGGGCATCCAACAAGGTTGTGTGCTGAGTCCCCTTCTTTATCTGTCTCCACTCAAACCACAAACACCTTTCTTACGTTTGCTAATGATACAACTTATAGGGATGAAGTCCAAAAACTGGCACAATGGTGTTCAGACTATAATCTCACACTGAACTCTTCAAAAACAAAATAACTCATAATAAATTTCAGGAAGAGCAGTGCAGTTATTGCGGCACATAGATCACTGTATTTCTGTTTGTCTTTAATGTTCTATTATTTTGGAATTTCCAAAAATCCTAATACAAGACCACTTTGTCTATGTGCATCTTTTCATCTGGAATAGCCTATGTTTAAGAGATCTGCAGCGATACCTGTGCCTAGGAACCTAAAAACAGGGACAATTTTTAACCATGTCCCAATTAATCTGTAAAGACGCGCAATAACTGCACTGCTCTTCCTGAAGTACTCAAATACTGACCCAGTACTCTTCTTGGTCAGTACCCAGATAGAACATGTTCTCAGAGTTGTAGATGTCCTATCTGGGTACTGACCAATTATGAGTGTACAAACCTTTGCACCTACCCCTCACCCACCCTATGTTTAATGTTTTATGTCATAATGTGTGAACACTAATAACAAAATAAACAACATAAAAGTTGTTATTGTTTAGATGTTAAAACCACTAAATTAATTATCACATTGCACCGACTGACCGAAATTAAATTTAAGTGTTTATCATTGAAATATCAAACATACAAGGATTAGCATTTGACATGGATGAGAATAAAGTGGCGACTGGTTGGTTTATCCTCACTAGCGCTGGAAAAAGTAACAGAAATCACGTGACAAATGGATACGGTTAAACGCTGGAAGATAAAGTCATATAAAGGATTATTCGTAATAATAAGAAATTTTATAAAAGACAAAGTTAATTGAACTTTTAGTTTATATATTCTTTATATGTGTGTGTGTGTGTGTATATATACAGTATATTATGCAGTTAATGTTTTGTGGATTCTGGTCTTTCCTGTCACAACATAATTGCATCCAAGACCTTCACTCTGATACTTGTGTATATGCTTTAGTGACAATAAAGAATGTACATTTATTTGAATTCATATTTTCAATTACATTCATTTAACTGGTTGTATAAGTCACGATTGAAACGGTTGATGATTGTTAAAATATATTTACAATTTTAAATGTGAGAATATAGTATTAATCAAATGAAATAACTAAATACAATTATCAATTAAAAAAAATGGCAACAAGAACATTCTTTGTGTGACATAATGAAATGCCCTTTGAGGTCTGTATCTGACAGCAGGCCACGACTGTAATTTTCATATTGTTTAATTTCCTCTTATTTAAGTGATCATTAATTTTGATGGTGTAAACGTATATCATGCTAACAATGAGTAGTGTGATGGCCATGGCTGCCAACCTTGATTACCTGGTTGAAGTTTGACTTTCTTGACGGCTGAATATATCACACACGTTTGCTAGTATTCTCTTTAAATTGTAACAGCTCAACCTAATCACAGCCTAACATGCAAAATAATCATCAGGAATAAACAAATATTCTCCGAAAACATTGGACACTACAATATTTTAAGTATTATATACAGTACTTTAATGTAGGCCTGCAATTACACCTGAATAGACTGAATAGATCTCTTGTGCTCCTAAAAGCTTCTGCCAACTAAGTAGTAGCAGCAGGTAAATACAGATAAAATTAAAAAACAAACATAACTTAATATCACTAAAATGAAATAGAAAGCTGCGATTACAGACGCTGACATCCACACATAAACACACCACTGACGTCTTCACTTCCAGATCACGAAGCGATCAATCAAAAGCTCAGTAGCCAATGAGAACACACTGCTACTAGCCCCGCCCCCACGAGAGAAATGTGTCAGAACGGCGAACGAAAACTCTGGGAGCGTAAACGAAAACGCCTCGGTTACGACTGTAACCTCGGTTCCCTGAAGAGGGAACGAGCGTTGCGTCGAGTTTGACGCTATGGGAACGCTTTGCGTGATGACGTCTTGAAGCACAATCAAAAATCAGTCCAATGGTGTGGCGGAACGTCAGAGGCGGGTGACGTCACGTACCAGGAAGCTATAAAAGCCGGCCCGAAACAGAAAACGAAAGCTTCGTAAAGTCTGAAGTCGTGTTGACAGGCATGAAGGAGATATGGCAAGGTGACGCAACGCTCGTTCCCTCTTCAGGGAACCGAGGTTACAGTCGTAACCGAGGCGTTCCCTTTCAAGGGAACTCGCGTTGCGTCGAGTTTGACGCTATGGGAACGTCTATACCAACGCCTCCATAGCTACAAATGTCTGTCCTGTGTGAAATCTGGTGAGCAGCACTAGGAAGACAAAACATGAGACCCTGGAGCAGAGTCTAGATCCAGAGAGTAGAACCTGACGAAAGTGTGCGGTGAGGACCAGCCTGCCGCATCACAAACGTCCTGTAACGAAACTCCTGATATAAGGGCCTTAGAGGCCGCCATACTCCTCGTAGAGTGCGACCGGACAGCCAAAGGAGAAGGCTGTCCAGCCGCCTCATAAGCAAGTGAGATAGTCTCAACCACCCACTGCTCATCCTTTGCTTAGACACTGGACCTCCCTTGTTAGGGGAGCAAATGTCACTTTTACGCCACAGGGAAGCTCTGTGGACATACGCGTCTAACGCCCGAACAGGGCAAGCAAATTATTAGCCTCCTGGTCCGATTTCGAAAGGGAGGAGGACCTCCAAGTGCCACGAGGGAAACGAGATACCAAAGGGGTC
This sequence comes from Vimba vimba, assembly GCA_022828995.1. NCBI lineage: Eukaryota > Metazoa > Chordata > Actinopteri > Cypriniformes > Leuciscidae > Vimba > Vimba vimba. The sequence continues at coordinate 600,009 of CM040826.1, forward strand.
TTTCCCCACAGACATTCCACCCAAAGGAATGTGGTAAGCACCTATGGCCGCCACATAAACCTTTAAGGTGGACGGGGTCAGACCTGCAGTGAACCGGTCCTGCAGGAACTCCAGAACTGTACCAATTGGGCAGTTGACTGGATCCAACCGACGGTCACTACACAAAGAGGTGAATACTCTCCAGTTCAGGGCATAAAGTTTCCTCGTGGAGGGAGCTCTGGACTGTAGAATGGTCTCAACAACCTCAGTTGAGAGACCTGACTCTATGAGCTGGGCCCCCTCAGAGGCCAAGCCCACAGGTTCCACAGTTCTGGGCGGGGGTGAAATATCGAGCCCTCCGCCTGGGACAGAAGGTCCCTCCTGACGGGTAGCTCCAGAGGAGGCCCGTCGAGGAGCGACACAAGATCGGGAAACCATACTCTGCCCGGCCAGCGCGGGGCTATAAGAAGCAGGCAAACCCGGTCCCTGCGAACTCTCTCCAGAACTCCCGGGAGCAGAGCAACTGGGGGAAAAGCGTACAGACGTAGCCTCGGCGACGTCTGCACCATAGCATCCAGTCCAAAGGAGCTGGATGCGTGAGGGAGAACCAAAGTGGACAGTGAGACGTCTCTCGAGACGCAAACAGACCCACTTATAATTTCCATATCAGCTCCACCACCTCGGGGGTGGAGCCACCATTCCCCGGGCCTCGGCCCCTGTCTCGACAGAGTGTCTGCTCCTATATTCTGGACCCCGGGGATGTAGGCTGCCTTGAGTGACAGCAACTTCCCCTGGGACCACAAGAGGATATGGCGTGCCAGCGCAAACCCCCTTGATATAGGCGACTACCGACGTGTTGTCCGTATGTACTAGCACATGGTGTCCCCTGAGACCTGTGATAAAGCTCCTCAGAGCCCGGAAGACAGCTAACATCTCTAGGCGATTGATATGCCAGGAACGATGATGGTCTTCCCACAGACCTTGAGATGAGCGACCCTCAGGATCGCTCCCCAACCCGTGAGGGAAGCATCCGTCGTTAGCAGTTTGCGACGACAAGGAGCTCCCCGCACTGGGCCCTGGGACAGGAACCAAGGTTTCTTCCACATAACCAAGGCACGTAGGCATCACCGCGTGACCTTGATTGTGCGAAATGGGTTGCCCCTCGGGGAAAAACCCTCTGGTCCTGAGCCACCACTGCAGGGGCCTCATGTGCAGCAGTCCAAAAGGTATCCCGTTGGAAGCTGCTGCCATGAGACCCAACAGTCTCTGGAACTGTTTGACAGTGAGTAGCTGGCCTAGCTTTACACTTCCCACAGCTGCCAGGATCGAAGCGTGGCGATGACAGGAGCGCCTGCATCTACACTGAATCCCAAACCACGCCTAACAAAGTGGTCCTCTAAAATAGAGAAGCACACTCTTCTTGGCGTTCAGCCGTAACCCCAACTCTTTCATATGGGCGAGAACAACATCTCGATGTTGAACCGCCATCTAATGCGACTGAGCTAAAATCAACCAATCGTCGATGTAGTTCGTGATGCGAATACCCCGGAGGCGCAGAGGCGCCAGAGCTGCATCCACGCATTTGGTGAAAGTGCGGGGTGATAAAGCCAGGCCGAATGGAAGAACTCGATATTGGTATGCTTTGCCCCCGAAAGCAAACCTCAGGAACTTCCAATGTCACGGACGGATGGAAATATGCGTCCTTGAGGTCTATCGTGACAAACCAGTCCTCGGACTAATCTGTGGCACGATTGTCTCAATGTTAACATTTTGAACTTGAGCTGCATGACAACTCGAAGACCTAAAAAGGGACGCAATCCCCCGTCCTACTTTGGAACTATGAAGTACCGGCTGTAAAACCCGGTTTCCCTGTTGGAGGGAGGTACATATTCTATGGCCCCTTTCTCTAACAGAGTGTTTACTTCCTGTTCCATAACCAGAACCTGCTCGGGGCCCACCATTGTGGGCAGGACCCCCATAAACCGAGGTGGGCGTTACTAGAATTGTATCTAATACCCTTTTTCCACGGTCTGCAGGACCCAACGAGAAACATTTGACAGTAGCTTCCACGCTGTCAAAGATTCTACTAGAGGTACCAGTCTCTCGAGACTGGTTTCTGGATTTTGTTGCTGTTGAGTAGTCGGTTCGTCGCCCTGTAACGGCGCACCGGCAGGGAACGACCAAACAGACTGCTCTAGCACCCTCCTCAGAGGGGGCGGGCATCCCGAGGCCACTACGTTTCCGGGTGGACCTTGAGATATGTGCTCGCCGGAGACCGCTGCGCCCTGTAACACCGGAGGCGGCAGGGTTGGCAGAACGGTCCCCTGAGGGCACCGAAGAGAGACGGGCACCGTGAAAAGAGGTGTTAACCGCTCTGCTTCGGGGGGACTACCCTCATTTGTCCTGAGCCCTCAGACATCAGGACTTTTTCCCAGCAGCCTTCTTGGCGGTAATAACGGTCCGCAGATCCATTTTACCCCTCGAAGACTGCTGGGTTTGAGAGCGCCCTCCGTGTCCCCGAGATTTTTGTGGGGGAGCACGGGAGGAAACGCTCTGTTTCTGAGTGGCGCGGTGCTCAGCGCTCTTTTTAGAGGAGTGAGGCTGCTCCCGCTCAGCAGCCTCATAGAAAGAACGGCGGGGGAGAAGTTTCTGAAGTGCAGCTGCCTGTTTTGAAGCTTCTTGTGACTTCGCTACAGCACTATTAACTGCGTCTCCAAATAACCCTTGCGTGGATACTGGTGCATCTAAAAGAACATGTTTTTCTTTGTCCTTTATGTCACTTAAGTTAAGCCACAGATGCCTCTCAGTGGCCACCAGGGCTGCCATAGAGCGGCCGATGGATTTAGCCGTCTCCTTGGTGGCCCTGAGAGACAAATCCGTGGCTCTACGCAGTTCAGACACCGTATCAGCACTAATACCCCCGCCCTCCTCAAAATCACCCAATAACTCAGCCTGGTAAGCCTGCATTATGGACATTGTATGTAAACACGCTGCAGCTTGACCGGCGGCGGCATAAGCTTTATGAACCAGGGAAGAAGTAACTTTTACTGGCTTGGATGGAAGTGCAGGAGCCTTCAGAGAAGATGCCGTTGCTGGAGAGAGATAGCTCGCGAGCGTCTCTTCCACCTTCGGCATCTCCCCATAACCATGCTCTTTATAATTGTGAATGGATGAATAGTGTGATGTTTGTGCAGTATACACTCGATATGACACTGGTTTCGCCCACGATCTCGACACCTCGGTGTGGAGATCGGGGAAAAACGGCAGGCTCCTGCACTGGGGCTGCGCACGAGATGGCAGGAAGCGTTCGTCGAGCTTACTTTTCGAACGAACGTCCTGCCTATCTTCTGGCCACTCAATAGACAGTCTGTCAACAGCTCTAGTAATGACATCGAGCAGTTCCTCAAATGCATGAGACTGAGGTGGCGAATCCTCAGACTCAGCTACAATACTCACAACATCCAACTCCTCAGAGCTGGATAGTTGCAGTACTGGTACCTCTATCGGGGGGGAAGAAACCGCAGCGCGTGCTTCCACACCCTGATAAGAGGCACTGGATCTATCAGACGGATGCTGAGATAAGGCAGAGCCCGTCTCAACATCCACTGATAAATCCATCTGTGAACCCCAGGTCTGAGATCGACGCCGTGCCTCGGCAGCGGCGGGACCAAAGCCCTGGGGAGCGTGGTCGGGATTGAACCGAGCCAAGCGGGATCGGAGTGTACGCAATGGAAGCGCACAGCAATGCACACAGTCACCACCCTCGAGTGCTGACTGGGCATGCTCCTCTCCCAAACAAACAACACAAAGAGTGTGTGTGTCACCTCCCGTTAAATAACGCGGGCAGGGATGGACACACACTCTAAACTGCTGCTCGCTCGCCATACTGAATATATATATATATATGATATAGACAGACAACACCAAATATACAGACAGATTTCACACAGAGCGCAACTGAAGACTCAGAAAGCTTTCGTTTTCTGTTTCGGGCCGGCTTTTATAGCTTCCTGGTACGTGACGTCACCCGCCTCTGACGTTCCGCCACACTATTGGACTGATTTTACATGTGCTTCAAGACGTCATCACGCAAAGCGTTCCCATAGCGTCAAACTCGACGCAACGCGAGTTCCCTTGAAAGGGAACTTCAGAAGCGTAAATGAAAACTCTGGAAGCGCATTTGTAAGTTCAGATCAGCGATTGAAATATGAGAAATAGTTAGCAAAACATGCAGTGAATTAAAAACGAAGTAAAAAAATTTGCCTGCGATTTATTCTTTTTCAGTTTCAAAGATATTGTATTTAGTTTCAATTTATATTTTCATTAGTTTATTGAACAGTTACGTTCATTATTATTGGCACAAGAATAATTCCATAGTTTCCAGTACAAATATCTAAACATTCTTAAATCCAGAATCATTTACTAGATAAGTAAAATGCCATTAGATATTATGTCTTGTTTTGTGGGGGACAAAATCGAAATGAAGTGAGTTTTTGCTTAAAACAAGAACAATTATCTGCCAATGGGGTAAGAAAGAAAAAATCTTGTTTCCGTTTGAATTAAGATATTTGATCTCACCCAGTTGGCAGATAATTTTGCTTTTTTAAAAGCAACAACTCACTTTTGATTTATTTCCCCAGAGAACAAGACATAATATCTTATGGGCTGTTACTACTTTAGTAAATGCATCTTGATTTAAGATTTGTTTTAAATTTGGACTGGTAACAAGACAAAAATAGTAAGAAAAGCATTTTTGCAGTGTATGTCTGTTGCATAGTGAGCACTGAAGATAGCAATGTGCTGAAACGTTTGCTTGCTAGTTTTTAACAGTTTTTAATTCACATGCACTTTGCACTTTTTAAAATAAAATAATGTTGCTAGACTTATTTAGTCTGCTTTTGTCTTAGCAAGAAATTCAGTTCTTATAAAGTCATTGTTTGATCAAAGTTAAACGATTCCCCATAAGGACAATTCAAAGCTGTCCCTTATCTAGACCTTGCCTTTCATCTGTATTTATAATTAACTTTTATCACGTTCATAGTTATGTCCATAATCATGTGTCAGAGTTAATGCAATTTGAAAAACCAAAATCAGTTTTTGGGAAAAAGGCAAGTACCGTACATAACATATAATAATAAGAATTTGAAAATGAATATGAAACCTGACAGGCAGTGGTGATTAAAAAAAAATTGGGCTGATATAATTGTATGTCTTAGTTTTAATAAGCACTCTGGCTGCTTTTTAAAAAAAATACCAATTTACTTTCGATATTATTTTAGTTCTATGCTTAATCTGACTCCAATTTCAAATGATAATCAAATTTAGATTGTGTTTCTTACTAGAAAATAATCATAAATATTGATTATGATTTAATTTATATTTTGGATTCTGGGTATCCAGTATTTTAAATTATTCATTCATTAAAGACCCAGTATTGCTTTGAGAAGTCACGTTGTGAATGTGCGCTCACGATCACAACTGTAGCCAGTTCAGAAATAGTCTGAGGATGCAGTGCAAACTATTTTACCCTTAAAGGACCATTCCAGTTCTCAATCTTTCTCAATATACCAATGACTGTAATGAAATTAAGACCATTTTACCAATCGCACTGAGACATTTAAAATGATACCAAACATGAGATAAGTTTGGACAAGACAATGTTCTGTGCTCTTTCTTTGTGATCTTCTGTCCAGGGTGCGTTTTATTGCTTTACTGCAGGGTGATTTTTATCTCTGCTTTTGTCTTAGCAGGAAAATCAGTTTTTACAAAGTCATTGATTGGTCAAAGTTAAACGATTCATCAGAAGGACATTTCAAAACCTGTCCCTTATCTAGACCTTGCCTTTCATCTGTATTTATAATTAACTTTTGTCACATCCATAGTTATGTCCACAATCATGTGTCAGAGTTAATGTAATTTAAAAAAAAAAAAAAAACCTTAACATAACATCAATCATATAAGAAGAAGAATTTGAAAATATAAAAATTTAATATGAAACCTGGCAGGCAGCCATTGAAGTGGTGATTAAAAAAATGGGCTAATATAATTGTATGTCTTAGTTTTAGTAAGCATTTTGAACTAGCTTGAGTTTATTTATTGAGCCTGTATTCGGACAATACAGTTGCCAAATCTTGAGGACTAGTCTGGAGAAAGTCTGTTCTGCAAACACTGGAAATATATTAGTCAAACGGATCAGACCCAACACATCGCTTTACTTTATCTGCACTTGTATTTACTAGCCCTTCTAGCAATGATGCAATAAAGGCTTCTTATTTTTACTTTATCTTAAATGCTTTGATTATAAATCTTGAATCATGTAATCAGTTAATCCTTATCCAAAGATCCCCAGGAGATATAGACTTCATGAGCTAAGGGGAGGTAACATGAAAAAGATACTAGCATCAGTTAAATTAACTGTTGTACTTGTCAATCATTAGCTGATTTTTATGTTTACTCCTCCTTTAACTAGCAAAATAAATATTGGGCAGACTCCGTCTCCTGTAAACATTTTCAACAAGACAAGACTCTACATGAGTAGCCAGGTAAGTCAGAATATTTCACCTGCTTTTTTATTTTTACACTGTAAAAAATGATATTCTTCCTCAGTATTTTTGTCTTGTTTTCCAGTACAAATATATATAAAAAATCTTAAATTAAGATACATTTACTTGAGAAGCAATATTACTTTTAAGAAGTCATGTTTTCAGAAAAAATTACTAAAATTATTTTAAAACAAGTGTGTTTTTTTAAAACAAGAAAAAATTTATGTGTCAATGGGGTCATAAAAATAACTTAATTCAAAGGGAAAATAAGAATATTTATCTGGCGACAATGGCAGAAATTTCTGATCTTAAAGGTGCAGTGTGTAATATTTAGCAGCATCTAGTGGTGAGGTTATGACTTGCAACCAACAGAAGTTAGGAAGTGATGTCGTCGTCTGAGACAGCAGAGAGTAGCCAGTTCAGCAATGAGGTTTCTGTACAAAGATAAATTAAGAAATTAGGTTTACTTAATTATTCAGTAAAACAATATGTTATTGCAAATATTATTGTTACTTGTTCATTCATCATTGTGTCAGTGTTTTATTCGCTGACTTTAGCTAGCTTCTTTGCACAGAGAACAACAGTGAGGAAGCGTGTTTGTCCATTCAGGGCCACCGTAGAAACATCAAATCAAATCAAATCAAATCAAGTATATTTGTATAGCGCTTTTCACAATACAGATTGTATCAAAGCAGCTTCACAGTATAATAAAATAATACAACAAAGTTTGTTTCTAGTGGAATTTATTGATTGATAGAATAAAATTAAATATCCCCAAAATATCCCCAACTGAGCAAGCCAAAGGCAACAGTGGCAAGGAACCGAAAAACTCCATCAAGTGACCTAATGGTGTCCTAAAACTCCATCAGGTGACCTAATGGAGAAAAAAAAACCTTGGGAGAACCCAGGCTCAGTCGGGGGCCAGTTCTCCTCTGGCATTTATGAACTAGAGGCCGGATTGTAGTTTGAAACTGTGAGATTAACAATATTATATGAATGCCTGGCTGAAGAGATGCGTCTTTAATCTAGTTTTAAACTGGGAGAGTGAGTCAGAGTAACGAACAGTATCAGGAAGACTATTCCAGAGTTTTGGAGCCAAATGTGAAAATGCTCTCCCTCCTTTGGTTGATCTGGATATCCTAGGTATGACCAAAAGCCTCAAATTTATTGATCTTAAAGAGCGCAATGGATTATAGGGTGATAGAAGATCCGTTAAATAGACTGGAGCTAAGCCGTTTAGGGCTTTATAAGTCAGTAGTAGTGCTGCACGATTAATCGTATCGCAATCGCAATCGCGATGTCAAGCCTACGCGATTATATGACGCAAAATGCTGCGATTTTATATTAAATAAACAAATTAGCGCTGTTAACGCACTTATTAATGCAAATGCTTTTAAACCATTCATGCGCGATAAGACATAAAAGAACGAGCTGCCTGTGAATGTCCTCCTGACACACACACACACAGATAGACGCGCGCCAGTATCAAGTTCTCTTTCGCGGTAGAACTAACAACATGATGCCAAAATGAAGGCGCTGCCTGTCCTGACTGTGACAGAAAGACTTGCGCTAATATCGTGCGTGCGCACAAAACAGCATGACAGAATACAGTTCTCTTTCGAGCTTTAACAAACAATAACACACACAATTATGCCAAAATGTCATAACATAAGAGTAGTCTTATGATGAACATGAAGAGTTGTGATGAAAGAATCCGCGTCTCTGACAGCGGCTGGTCTTAAAGGGACAGTACAGTAGCCACTAATGTCGCTAAAGTTATTCTTTTTTTATTTTTTTATTTTTCTATTTTTTTTTTTATTATTATTATTTTTCTTTACCCCTGACATGTATGATTATATGTACTCTTGTATGTAAATTATGTTTTGTTCTTGTTAAAATGCAATAAAAAAAAAAAATTGTTGCTAAAGTTAATCAAAGAACAAAGGGAACAGAGAAAAACACTCACTGCTCTTGACTAAAGAACTGATTATCACTAATCTGTGTGTGCATTTATTTTCCTTGAGAACCAAGCAAGTTGACTCATGAAACCATTTGTTTATTATATCGCATATCGCAATCGTAATCGCAATATTGACCTCAATTATCGCAATATGACATTTTCCCCAAATCGTGCAGCCCTAGTCAGTAGCAATACCTTATAATTAATACGGAACTTTATAGGTAGCCAATGTAGTGATGATAAAATCGGTGTTATATGATCATATTTTCTTGATCTAGTAAGAACTCTAGCGGCTGCATTTTGGACTAACTGTAGCTTGTTTATTGAGGATGCAGGACAACCGGCTAATAAGGCATTACAGTAATCTAGTCTCGAGGTCATGAATGCATGAACTAACTTTTCTGCATCAGAAACTGATAGCATATTACGTAGCTTAGCAATGTTTCTAAGGTGGAAAAAGGCTGTTTTTGTAACATACGAAATATGATTTTCAAAAGACAGGTTACAATCGAGTATAACACCCAGGTCTTTTACTGTAGAGGATAAAGTAACAGGACATCCTACGATGTCAAAGTTGTATTGTGAGAGGTTCTGTGGGCAGTTTTTTGAACTGATAAGTATTACCTCTGTCTTGTCTGGATTTAATAAAAGAAAATTACGCGTCATCCAATCTTTTATATCTTTAACACACTCTGTCAATTTGGATAATTTAGCGTTTTCATCCGGCCGTGATGAAATATATATTTGAGTGTCATCAGCATAACAATGGAAACTAATTCCATGTTTCCTTATAATATTTCCAAGTGGCAGCATATATATTGAGAATAACAGAGGGCCCAACACAGATCCCTGTGGCACTCCATAGTTTACTGGAATTATGATCGATTTTTCTCCATTTAAATAGACAAAATGGTAGCGGTCTGATAAGTATGATCTAAACCAGCTTAATGCTTGTCCTTGAACACCAGTATAATTTTGTAGTCGATCTAAGAGTATTGTATGATCTATAGTATCGAACGCAGCACTTAGATCAAGCAAAACTAGTATTGAGATGCAGCCTTGGTCAGAAGCTAAGAGTAAATCATTTGTGATTTTAACGAGCGCAGTTTCAGTGCTATGATGCGGCCTGAATCCTGACTGAAACTTTTCATAGATATCATTTTCTTGCAAGAAAGAGCCCAGTTGAGCGGACACAACTTTTTCTAGTATTTTAGACATAAAAGGTAGATTTGAAATGGGTCTATAATTTGCTAGATTATGCGGGTCTAATTGTGAAACATGTCGATGTAAGCGGACCCGCGGTGTGTGTAGAGAGAAATGACTCATTCTAAGGTAATAAAAACATAATGGTTCATTAAGTAAGGACTTTATACACCACTGAAAACATATTTATGTATATGATATTGCATTTCTGTCAACAGATCCTCCTAAATATTACACACTGCACCTTTAAGGTTACGTTCACACTGTCAGTCCAAATCCGTTTATTTGTGTGTCCGACTGGAATCTGATTTAAAATGATTGATGTCCACACTGTGTGTCGGAACTGCTCAGATGTCGTGAGAAAGTCACATAAACCACACAAAATCCGAGCAGAGCAGTCAGACTGAAATGGGTTTCCAGAAATGCGATTTGAATAGGATTTAAAGATTAGATATTTGTAAACAATACTGAAGAAGAAAATATTTTTTTGTAGCAGTCCACACATTCATTTTTCTTGAATCTTGAATCCTTTATTGTCACACCACTAACAACACATGTGCCGTAGTGAGTGAAATTCTTAAGAGCGTGCTCCAGACAGCGCAGAATACAATTAACATAGAAGACAATAAACTATTACAGTTAACATATATGAGCAATATACAGATAACAATGTACAGTATGCAGTATAGCTTAATATGCATCGTAGCACCTAACATACTTTACAGTTTTTAACAGTGCAGTATTTTACACTGTTAACAGTGCAGTATTATACACATTATGTACAATAGACATAATAATATATAAGTTAGAATTACAAATATACAGATATACACAGTGCAGTGTGATGCGCATGGTTGGTATTTCGGTGATATGGATTATTGTATTAATCAATGCAGTGCACTGTGTGCTGTGTAGTGCTGCTGCAATAAGTGCAGTGTGTGCTGTTGTGGAGTCCAGTGTTGGCATGAGGTGTTGAATGAAGTGCAATGTATAGCAGGGGATATATTGGCGCGTGTAAGATGTATCAGTTCTGGCTGTTCATTAACCTGATAGCCTGAGGAAAGAAGCTGTCTCTCAGTCGGCTGGTACGGGATCGAATGCTGCGGAAACGTCTGCCTGATGGTAACAGAGAGAACAGTCTGTGGGACGGGTGGCTAAAGTCACTGATAATCTTCCGGGCTTTCCTCATACACCGTCTGGTGTAGATGTCCTGGAGGGAGGGAAGCTCACCTCCTACAATGCGGCTGACAGTTCGCACGACCCTCTGCAGAACTTTGCGGTTGCCGGCAGGGCTGTTTTCAAACCAGACAGTGATGCCGCCAGTCAGAATGTTCTCCACGGTGCAGGTGTAGAATGATTTGAGGATGTTGGAGGTCATTCCAAACTTCCTAAGGCGCCTGAGAAAGAAAAGGCGTTGATGTGCCTTCTTAAGCACTGCCTCTGTGTGAGCAGACCATGTAAGATCCTCAGTGATGTGGACGCCGAGGAACTTAAAGCTGTTGACCCGCTCCACAGGTGTCCCCTCGATGGTAATGGGGGTGTGTTCCCTGCTCTGTCTCCTGAAATCCACCAGCAGCTCCTTGGTCTTGTCGATGTTTAGAGAGAGGTGGTTCTCCTGACACCATTTTATCAGTGTGTGCACCTCCGCTCTGTAGGCCGTCTCATCATTGTCAGTAATCAGGCCTACCACTGTGGTGTCATCAGCGAATTTGACGATGACGTTGGAGCTGTGTGTAGCTGCACAATCGTGTGTGTACAGGGAGTACAGGAGTGGGCTGAGAACACAGCCCTGAGGAGCACCGGTGTTGAGTGTCAGCGAGGATGAGATGGTATTGCCGATTCTGACCACCTGACGTCTGTCTGACAGGAAGTCCAGGATCCAGCTGCACAGAGATCTGTTTAAGCCCAGCACCTGGAGCTTCGTGATGAGTCTGGCAGGCACTATGGTATTAAATGCTGAACTGTAGTCCACAAACAGCATTCTCACATAAGTGTTTTTATTTTCCAGGTGGGAGAGAGCAGTGTGAAGGCAAAAAGCAATAGCATCATCAGTGGAACGGTTGCTATGGTATGCAAATTGTAGTGAGTCCAGTGAGGCAGGCAACACAGAGCAGATGTAGTCTCTGATGAGCCTCTCAAAGCACTTGCTAAAGATGGGTGTCAGAGCAACAGGCCGCCAGTCATTCAAGCATTTGATTTTAGTTTTCTTTGGAATGGGCACAATTGTGGATTTTTTGAAACATGAAGGAACCACGGACAGAGAGAGGGAGCGATTGAAGATGTCTGTAAAGACCCCGGCTAGTTGGTCTGCGCATGACCTGAGTACGCGACCTGGAATACCATCCGGACCCGCAGCCTTGCGGATATTCACCCGACGGAACGATCGAGCTACATCCGCGACAGAGACGGAGAGTACACTGATCTCCTCTGTGACATGTGCGGGTGCTATCTCTGTGTGGGCGATGTTGTGAGCCTCGAAACGAGCATAAAAATGGTTCAGCTCGTCCGGCAGAGTGGCAGCAATGTTGCCAATGGCGTTTTTTTTCCTTTTAATGTCTGTGATATTATTAATGCCCTGCCACATACTTCTTGTGTTGTTGGTGTTAAATTGTCCTTCAATTTTTACCTTGTATTGTTGTTTGGCGGCTTTGACGGTTTTCCTGAGATTATAGCTGGCTTGTTTATAATCCTCTTTGTTTCCGGAATTAAAGGCAGAAGTCCGTGCTGATAAGGCTGTTCGGACGTCGCTGTTTATCCACGGTTTTTGGTTGGGGTAGATGCGAATTATTTTTGTCGGTACCACGTCTTCTACACACTTCCTGATGAAACACGTTACAGTGTCCGAGTAAGCCTCGATGTCGTCATCAGAAGCAGCCCGAAACATATCCCAGTCAACGCGTTCGAAACAGTCCTGTAGCATCGCGTCCGAATGGTCTGACCAGCATTGAATCATCCTGAGGGCGGGTGCTTCCCGTTTCAGTCTCTGCCTATAAGCGGGCAGGAGCAGAATGGAAGAGTGGTCTGATTTGCCAAAAGGTGGGCGGGGGAGGGATTTGTAGGCATCCTGGAAAGTAGAGTAGCAGTGATCTAATGTACGATCCCCACGTGTATTGACAGTGATGTGCTGAAAGTATTTTGGATCTATTGTTCTGAAGTTTGCTTTATTAAAATCCCCCATTACAATAAACGCTGCATCTGGGTGTGCGGTTTCCTGCTCGCTTACATTCTCGTACAGTTTCCTGAGTGCCTGGTCTGTGTTGGCTTGAGGGGGGATATAAACAGCTGTGATTATGACCGCTGTAAATTCCCTCGGTAGCCAGAATGGTCGACACAGAAGTGTGTAATATTCCAGATCTGGGGAGCAAAAGGATCTTATAGAGTGTAAGTTCCTCTCATCACACCACGAGTTGTTAATAAAAAAACAAACGCCTCCTCCTCTGCTTTTACCTGATAGCTCTATTGTTCTATCCGCGCGATGCACGGAGAACCCCGTAAGTTCGATGGCTGAGTCTGGAACTTCCGCCGACATCCAGGTTTCTGTGAGGCAGATAATAGAGCAGTCCCTTGTTTCTCGTTGATAGGAGATGCGCGCCCGCAGTTCACAAAGTTTGTTGTCCAATGACTGAACATTAGCCAACAGAATGGTTGGGAGAGGAGGTCGTAGAGGACGGCGTCTAAGTCTGACGAGGATTCCGGCTCTCTTCCCCCTTTTTCGGCGATGTTTCCTTGGTCGCGGCCGTGCAGCCCAGACAAAGGGCTCTGATGTGGTGTTTGTAAACAAAACACCAGCGTTCAAGAACTCAAAGTTCAGTTTGCGATGTGCGATGAATGAGCCGATTTTTAAAAGTGTGTGTCTATCGTAGACCGTTTAACAAACTACTAATAAAACAGACGACAAACTGCAAAGTTTGGTTGGAGCTCGCAACACGGCTGCCATGCTCGGCGCCATCTTGGATTTTGCATCCAAGATTTCTTGGATTTCTCCTTTATTGACAAAGAGTGACGGGTCTCCAGCTCTCCCTGCTACGGAGACTCATCTAGAGAACTCTGTCCACCTCGTCTTCCTTTTCTAAAAGAGTTGCTTTGTTAGTGTAGCTGGTAAGGGTGTCACGATTTCGATTTTAAATCGAAATCGATCGAAATTAATGCTCAATCTCGATTATCGAATCAAAAAATGGAATCGTCGATGCTGCCACGCCCCATATGTCACGTCACCTCGGCTTGCCTGTAATAGGTAAAACTCATTTTCTCGAGAATATTGAAGCCTTTATTTTAAAACGCATTGCAGCTGCACAGCGAGAGCATCATAGCTCGTCTGAGCGAGCTGATTGTCTGTGCTGCGGCAACTGCACGAACCTATGGCGAGTTAGCAGTGGCGTGCGGTTCAATGAGAGCGCTTGGCGCCCTGCCAACCTCGAGCGCGCCAATTTGGACGCGGCTGAAGTGTATAAATTCAGAGAAAACTCGCCAAAGGACTTTAGGTTTAAATCGACTGAAGCGAAGTACCAGATATGAGCGAAATAGCACGCCAAGGCAACGCAGTACTCGTTCCCTTATCTCTAAAGGGAACCGAGGTTACGCAAGTAACCAAGTACGTTCCTTTACAAGAACGTTCTCTCGTACTGCGTTGCAAACGCTGGTGGAACCCAATTTAAAACGCTGTGCAATTCGCCTGTGACTGCTCTGAGGAGTCCAGGGAGGCCCGGACTATAATAGGTAATAGGTTATATTGTTTAAGTTTCCAATTGACTGAAGATATAAGTTATTGTTACATTATGTTGTTAATAAACGTTTTAAATTTGACAATGTAGTGTGTGGTACATTGCGAACAAAGGTCAGATATTATTATATTGCATAAAAGTCTAAAAATGGCATAGCTTGTGCTTTCAGTTTTTTTTTTTTTAAATCGAGAATCGAATCGAACCGTGACTTTAGAATCGAAAATGTAATCGAATCGAGGATTTGGAGAATCGTGACACCCTTAGTAGCTGGAGAGAGAGCTAGATAGGTTCTTTGTTTGAGATTTGGTTTATATTGTTGTCTATTCTTTAAACACCATCACTCATGCCTCTTACCCAGATAACCTTTGTTGTTTTACAGATTTTTTCTATTTATGTTAATCAATAAATATTTTTAATTCATGCAACCGCACTGACTTCACTATGTCCTCTATTTGTCGGTCGTAACAAAAGTCAATGTGTGTACAAACATTGTAAAATGTAAATACGACAACATCTCTAAAGCAAACCCCTCCATGTTGCGGTTGTTGTTGTTTTTGGTGTATTCCTACCAACGCAACATCATTGCCACAGAAACCAATGCAGATATTCCAGAAAATGAAACGCACACAAATTGGATCTGAACAGTTCCGATACACAGTGTGGACATAAATCAATTTAGATCAGATTTCTTTTTACTTATTTACTGTTGGTTATTGTTATTTTATTGGTTTATGCAGTAGTTATTTGTGCAATAATAGTGCCTTTTTAGCTGTGCAATAAGACATCTGATATATCTGTCTACATGTGCAGATCCCTTGTATGGACTGTTTATGTGAGAGAGACACATGCAATTTATTTATTTATTTATTATGTGATTCGAGAACGCAGCATACATTAAAGGTACCAAATCTCTGTTTGGTACCTAATGAATGAACTAGGCTAAGCTAAGTGGTATCAAAGTGTCGCCGCGCGCCAGAGCGATTGAGTGCACGCACTGAGATGAGAGAGGTGTGTATCAACTCATCTTAGTTAAGGGAATAACATAGTTTATTATGAAAAAACAAACAAACAAAAAAAAAAACAGTGGAGTGTTCATTTAAGCCCAAGAAAGAAAAATAGAAAAAATAAGCCCCAAAAAAAAAAGTTCCCTAAGGGGACAATAAACTATATTGTATCATATCGTATAAAAAAATAAAAAAAATAAAAAAAGTCGGCACACCATGGCTCCAAAAATGTGAAAAATGTAATGGTAGACTCACACACAGGGGGTAACGTTTCACACGTAGGCTCTTCGTCAGACAATTAAAAGTTAAACATACCACGCCTTTATTCTCACAGGTGATTTTTTTCGTGTTCGCATTGAGGAAAAAAGAATGTTATGGACGTGACAGTTTGTCTTTATATTTAATTTTGTTTTGTATTAATTGTATCTTAATTTTAATCAATGTTTCATCAACCAATTGCCTGGATTTAATAAATCAGAAGTAATTATAGCAGACAATAGATAATCTTAACTGGAGCTCGTTAACTGGAGCTCGTCTCATAAATGAACCGAAACTCAGCATATAAGGTAGCCTACTTACCTCCCAGACCTGTATATCTATAGAAAGCTTGAAATGTCTACTTTTAAACCAAACTATTCAAAACGAAAGAAAACAGACTGTTCTCTGCTTATGTAATCCATATGAAATGTACATTTCTCTCTTCATCTTTGCAGCCGACACTGACACAGAAAACACTTGTTTAATTAATAAACAATTAAAATGTCTCCTTGCTATATTTGACATATTCATAATCATTACTTTTGCCGGTTCTTTGTGACACCCTTACATGCTTTATTGGCAGCGCCACCCTTACATGTTACATGAACCACCCTTACATGTTACACCACCGCATCAAACTGAAAACATGGAGATTTTTTTCTTTTTGGGTGCATTTTGTTTGTGTTTAGGCTTTCTCAGTTGTCTTTCAGGTTAATGTTTCAGTTAACAGTTTTTCAGTTGTTTTCAGTTAATTTTTTCAGGGGTAGGCTACAGGAGCAGCATCTGTACTCTCGCGGCTGTAGACGGTAATCTTTTCTCTTGGTTCATGTCAGTCAGTATGAATTAATCTTGATATATAAGTCGCACCTGACTATAAGTCGCAGGACCAGCCAAACTATGAAAAAAAGTGTGACTTGTAGTCCAGAAAATACGGTACTGAACAGGTCAGTAGTTTAGCCTCTCTGCTCCACCTGGGCACTTCTACTCCATTCTCAAGTCTCTCACATTAATTACTCTGATCAAAACCTTTTGGTGGAGCGCGAGAGGCCATCGCATTGCCAAGTCAAGACTAACCCATTCATGATTTATTAGAGATTTATTTTGGAATTGCGAGCTGGAACAGAGAACATAGAGAATTCATAGTGGTTAACAGTTTAGGACCCAAGGACCAGATGTTTGAAAGAAGACTCGGAGTCAGAATTATAAAAAATTGAAGAAAGGTTTTACTGAAGATAGTTTGCAGTTTCATCAGCAGAAGTTCAGCTTCAAGACTCACACAGGAGTTCGTAGGCCGCCCCGCTTACAGTTACAAAGATCTCAGCAGTTATACCATTTCCAAGGTCTAAGCTACGTCATTGCTTACAGGTTGAATGATTCTCATTGGCTAAGAAACTGATAAACATAGTAATTTTCCACACATATACAGATAGACAGAAGCATATCTCCATAGATTGTGCAGCTGACACTCGGACCCTGAAGTCAGACACGCTGTGACCTTCCAGGTCTCAGATATGGGTTGCTGGGTGCCAGCATGTCTCGAACAACAGCTCAGTCAATTTCCAACAATGCCAGTGGTTCCTTAACCTGTAAGCAAGAAGACTAACACACACACCGACACACAGCTTTCCAAGGTTGGATTTGGCCAGGCTCTAACTATAAACAGGACAGTTGTCTCAAAACATCAAGATAATGCATTCTTTCTCAAGAAGAGCTACATTATAGTTCAACGGGAAAGTAAGGCTTTAACTGAGAAATGGTCCTTTAAACTATTGGCTTCAATGACCCCTATGTGTTTTAAAATGTTGAAGACCTTTCTCAAACACAAAACATTTCTCTTTTTAATTTCTGGAAGCTGGGATGTATAGGCAAGCACTGTTACTGCATTCAGATATCAAATACAGACATTAAATAATACATGAAAAGAATGTTTCAGTAATCACACTGGTAACTTCTATAACAAAGTAAAATCTCCAGAGAAGTTATTCAACTCGTTTGATATTTAGAAGGAAAATTATTGATTAATACCTTGATTATAATCCCTCATTACATATACACTGAAGCAGCAATGGATTCCAATCAATGTGGGGTCCAATACCACCACATCTGGTCTTTCCATAAAGGCTGCTTCAAAATGTTTGGTTTCTGACCCATGCTCCTCTGTCAGGTTAAATGTTTTATAAAACAGACAATATCTTTTTCCTTTTAAGGACTTAACATGAACATAAGAAGATAGTTTATCCATTATTTTCACTACCCCCATTACATACCCTTTAGGTTCAAAACACAATGGTTGTCAAACTGAAAATAAACAACAACAACATAAAATAAATAATAATAATAATAATTAAGACCAATAATAATCCAAGTACTTTAAGTCTCTACTGAATTCATCCTTCAGTTTACAGTCAAATAGCATGTACCATCTTAATTGTATAACATCTCGTACCTTTTAAAAAAAAAATAATAGAAATAAAATAAAACAAATTCACATCATCATTTCAATCATTATTTTACCACTAAAATATAGAATTGTTCCCCATTCTGCTTAATAAAACTTGGGTTCATTCCTTATCTTTACATCACGCCTTTATGTTACACCTTGTTAATTATACTCAGTGACTTTTTTATCTGAAACCCACTTTTCATATCATTTCAACTTAATTTGACTTAACAGGCGTTCATAAATAGTTTCATAAATTCTATCAGAAATTTTATTTTCATAACACATTTTTCTACTATATTTCTTCTCATCTTTCTCTATTTCCCTACATGCCAGTTCTTTTTACATCCTTTTCCTTTCTTTTCGCTCTGCCTCTTCTAACCAGTACATTATTGTTTACAATCCCCACACACACACCTCATACAACAACCTTTTTGTTTTTCACTTCCCTCTTCAACTGAGTCTCTCACCACTGTCAGCCTAGTGAAAGTATTTTATTAATTCTTCTATACCCTTGTTTTCATAACATTCATTTTAACTTCATTTTTCATTACTTCTCACAGTATTCCTCTATCAAATGGTTAGTCTGAAAATCCAAAAAATATTATCAGTATTGTCTCAGTCCCTCTTATCTTTACTGTTTTTCACAAACCAAAATATTATGTTACTCGAATTTAATGGATTGAGAAATAAAACTTTTTTAGAAGTTATATCCACTCCTCCTTTGTTCGCCCACCGGCCTTTCGTGAAAATGAGGGAGCCCTCTCTGGATAATTTGGATAGTGACTTAGCCAATGTGTCACTTTGTCTCTCTGCCATCAAGTCTATTATTTTTACGTTTTAAATTTAAATTTAGACCCTCAGTTGAATTTAGACAAGAGTTTTTTACCCCATAATGGATGACAATCTTCAACTTCACAATTCCAATTTACATTAATACTAATCCAGAGAGTAATTCAGATCAACATCTTAAATGACAAAAGTAGTCATAATTACCAATGGCAGACAGAGCTGGAAAACCAATCCAATTAAAGCTCGTCCCATGTTCTGTGTCGTCTTTTCATCAAATTGACTCAGAATTATCAGCTTCTATAAAGTTTGTCATTTCGCTTAACCCATTTGTAATGATAAAACACTTATTCCAGAGGTTAATGACACAATATACACAAAATTAGGAAATAATAGTACCACAAACTAACACATACAAGACATGAAATGCTGTCACCATCACACACACGTTAAATGCTCATTTTCAATGTTTGCTTTTTGATCTTAACGCTAAAAATATTTACTTCACATTTTTCTTTCGGTTTTACCTAAATTTACATAGTCACTTAACCAGTTTCAAAGCATGTCTGTTTATTATTCATTTGATTTTTAGAAAAGTCAGCTGGGTTGTTTTGGTTTATTATCTTTATTTTGCTTCAGCTTGCTTTAGCAGGCCGATAACAGAAAGACAGACAGAGTACCATCCCTTCCTCCACTCAAGCAGTCTCTCTCACTATACACAAATAATCTTTTCAACAGCCTCCTAAGACTGTAACTTAGACAAAATGTAATAATAAATTTATTACAATAACCTTTATTCAGACTTTTCTTGAATCTACAAAAGCTGTCTTCATCTTTAGCCGCCAACATTTCTAACGACCTTCAGGAGTTAAAACTATCTATAGACATAATAGTTCAAAATCACCACTTCTACAGACAAAAATATACAACAAATCATATTAACTTTAAGAGAAAAATGTCCAGGGTGCTCACGGAGTTCAAAAAAGTTTTTTTAGAAGGTGCTCTTTGGGGTCGGGAATTCAGTGAATAATAGTAGAAGAAAATCCAAGGCACTCTTCTTTTAGAAATTAATAAAAAGCCTTTATTTGACTGGCTATTTCATGTTAGAAAATTTTAAAAGACATGAAAAAAAAAAAAAACAACCCACGCGTAGCGGCACAAACAGCCTTCTTCAGGGTATGTTTTACAATCAAACACTTTCCTCTTTTATAGGTGCTAATTAGAAACACCTGAATGACAAATTACATGCACATACAGAGAAGATCCACTAGGAGGTTGCATTACAAATTACATCAAAGAGAAAAGAAGAAGAAGATAGAAAAAAACAAAAAAACAAAAAAAAAACACATATGTACATACATACACATACTCATATACACATTAGAAAAAAAAAAAAAAAAAAAAAAAAAAAAAACACATATGTACATACATACACATACTCATATACACATTAGAAAGAAAAACAAAAAAAACAACAACATCACAAAAAAGGACTAAAATCTATTTCTTCATTCAACCCAGGGTATACTGTGGCCTGTAACTCATATATATAGAATGTTTCTCTCTGTAAAAGTAATTTTAAACGGTCATTGCTCTAGTATTAAAGAATGTAAAGACTTCTGTAATTTCAAGACTGATAAGAGGTACAACATAAAGACATTCATTAATTGCAATACCACGTTTGTGGTATACAGGTTATCATGCAAATGTGGATGCTTTTATGTTGGCCGGACCAAGAGACGTCTCAAAGACAGAGTATCAGAGCATAAGAATGCCATTAGAAAAGCTAATTTAGATTACCCCTTGGCAAAACATTTCCTAAATGTGCACAATAGTAATCCAGAAGGCCTAATGGTTGAGGGTTTAGAAACGATCGAAAAGAGTATTCGGGGTGGTGACCGTTTAAAATTACTTTTACAGAGAGAAACATTCTATATATATGAGTTACAGGCCACAGTATACCCTGGGTTGAATGAAGAAATAGATTTTAGTCCTTTTTTGTGATGTTGTTGTTTTTTTTGTTTTTCTTTCTAATGTGTATATGAGTATGTGTATGTATGTACATATGTGTTTTTTTTCTTTTTTTTTTTTTTTTTTTTTTCTAATGTGTATATGAGTATGTGTATGTATGTACATATGTTTTTTTTTTTCTTTTTTTTTTCTTTTTTTTTTTCTAATGTGTATATGAGTATGTGTATGTATGTACATATGTGTTTTTTTTTTTTTTTTTTCTATCTTCTTCTTCTTTTCTCTTTGATGTAATTTGTAATGCAACCTCCTAGTGGATCTTCTCTGTATGTGCATGTAATTTGTCATTCAGGTGTTTCTAATTAGCACCTATAAAAGAGGAAAGTGTTTGATTGTAAAACATACCCTGAAGAAGGCTGTTTGTGCCGCTACGCGTGGGTTGTTTTTGTTTTTTTTCCATGTCTTTTAAAATTTTCTAACATGAAATAGCCAGTCAAATAAAGGCTTTTTATTAATTTCTAAAAGAAGAGTGCCTTGGATTTTCTTCTACTAATATTCACTGAATTCCCGACCCCAAAGAGCACCTTCTAAAAAAACTTTTTTGAACTCCTTGAGCACCCTGGACATTTTTCTCTTTCCAATTATTAAGCACTAGGGACGTGCTTTTTCTGGAGTTGCTCTGCTCGGATCCAGTGGGCATGGTGGAGTCGTATTATTAGCTCAAGATGGAGAATGGAAGATACAACGCAGCATTCTCATATTCGAATGAGCAAGCCAACAACATCATTGTAACTCAGTCTTTGCTCGATGACACAACAAATTCTCCAGGAGCTGAGCCAGATGTGAGTAAAAAATATTTTGAACTCAAAAAAATGGCAGAAAAAGAGATTAAGCTTCATTGGAGTATCGTTAATCTGTCTGATTACTGGCGTGAGGGTCGCATTCCAAGAGGCCTTAGAATAAAAAAGTTCCCCTCGTTTGGCATAGAAGATACTGATTTCAGATCAAAATGGGAAGCCATTTTGAATAAATGCTCATTAGATCTGATTCTGCTAATCATTGAACATAGTAAGAAAGAAAAAGAAGTGGTTCAAGAAAAAATCAATGAGATAAAAGTACAAATCTCCAGCATGAGTAATGATGACACAAAACTGCCATTTGAAAATAAATTGAAACAGGACCTCGAGAAACTTGCAGATTGGGTCAGACAACAAAAGATGAAGAAATTTAAGAGAGATGAAAACGACTATAAAGATGACAGAGTGTACAAGTGGACTAGACCTAATCACAGAGATAGACAAAGACAGAGATCTGTGTCCTTCAATTTTACTACGAGCGATGAAGAATCCACTTCGATCTCCAATATGTCTTCACCAGCTGCTTCTACCATGTCTGATTTTTTGGACGAAAGACCCAAACCTATAAAACCCAACATAAAAAGAAGAAAACAAGGAGAGGCAGAAAACGGTCAAGGACAAAGACAACAACCATGGACTCTCAGGGACCGGAACAAGAACAGACGGTAATCAACCTATCAAAAACATCTCTTACCTCTGACCATGTGAGTGTGTTGTCCAAAGGACTTTCTTTTTCTCCCACTTACCACACTAATGTGTTTAATACCAAGGTGGATCTATTTAGATTCTATCGAAGTCTCCACCTTAAAGTTTGGTATCATCAATATAATCAGAGGAATGACTGCACATCACAAAGATCTTCCTTTAGATCAAAATCATACTTCATGCCTCCAATTTCGAATGCGACTTTGACTGCTTTTACAAAAAAGGTGGATTATGATATTGAAAGATTATTTCTATCATCAAATCAAACAAGTAGGGAAAATTTGACCAAATCCCAGAAACTTGCAATAGATCATCTGGCAAAGAATGAGTCTATAATTATAAAACCGGCTGATAAAGGAGGAGCAGTTGTAATAATGGACAGAGATAAGTATGTTGAAGAAGCCTTACGACAACTTAACAATCAAGACTACTATCAACGGCTGCGGTCCAATCCGATGGACAACATAAGAGATAAATTAAAAGCTCTGTTGCTCACAGCGAAGGATACTGGGTGGATTTCAAAACAGGAGCATGATTTCCTCCTATGTCAGCATCCTAGAATACCCACCTTCTATATGCTCCCAAAGATCCACAAGTCTCTTGAATCTCCTCCAGGCAGGCCCATCATATCGTCCAATGGTTCTCTCACAGACCCAGCTTCGCAATTCATAGACGTTCACATTAAGCCATTGGCTCAACAACTTCCTTCCTATATACAGGATACCACTCATGTGTTGAAGGTCTTAAGCGATATGAGAGTTACAGACAATTGTTTTTTAGTCACATTTGATGTGGAATCTCTGTACACAAATATTGCTCACAATGATGGACTAAAAGCTTTACAACATTTCCTGGTGAATAGACCTTCAGACTCTTTGCCTCCCTCCGAATTCATCGTTCAGCTCTCTGAATGGACACTTAAAAATAATGTTTTCCTTTTCCAGGACCTACTACACATTCAGGTTCGGGGCACTGCGATGGGTGCATGTTTTGCCCCCAACTATGCTAACCTTTTTTTAGGTCTGTGGGAGAGGGATTTGGTCTATTTAAACGGATACAGTGACAAGATAAAATGGTGGGGGAGGTACATTGATGATATTCTTATGATCTGGGGTGGTTCTTATGATGAATTGTTACAATTTTATGATCACTTGAACAATAATGATAGGAATATAAAATTGTGTATGGAACATTCCAAAACTAGTATTAACTTTTTAGATCTAACCATTTCTATTGGCAAAGATAAGAAACTCCATACTACTGTATATCGTAAAACAACAGATCGTCTCGGGTTATGACTATAACCCTTGTTCCCTGAGTAGGGAACGAGACACTGCGTCGTTGAAAACGACTCTTTGGGGACGCTCCCTTAGCGTGCGCCTCTGAAGTATGAATGAAACTAATCCAATCCTGATTGGTGTTGCGTCATGACGTAACATGTGACGGCATAACCGGATGCATAAAAGTGACGCTGACACACACACACATTAGCCTCGCGATGAAGCAAGCCGCTCTCAGGCATTGAGGGGCGTGGCAGGACGACGCAGTGTCTCGTTCCCTACTCAGGGAACAAGGGTTATAGTCATAACCCGAGACGTTCCCTTTCGAGGGAACTCGCACTGCGTCGTTGAAAACGACTCTTTGGGGAACGAATGCCCACTAGGCCACGCACCGAGAAAAGGCCTGCCCTAGAGTGAAACTGAACTCAGGCACCCATCTAGGACGAGAGCACATGTGCGCCAGGCGTACTAGGGAGGTGTAGATTATAAAACCTGATAAAAGTGTGTGGGGTAGCCCAACCGGCTTGCCTCACAGATCTCCTGGAGGGGCACTCCCAAGAGGAGGGCTCTAGAGGACACCATGCCTCTAGTAGAATGAGCCCTTACGGCCAGAGGTGAAGGCAAATTGCGCACCTTGTAGGCCTACTTATGGTTTGTTTAGCCGGGAGCCCCTATTAGGTGATCCAAACCACACTGCAGTAAGTCCGACCTCCTCCGAGAAGAGGACCTCTCAAGGTAATACTTGGAACTCTGACTGTCAGAGCAAGGAACCTCTCCTCTTCTGCCGACACATGTGGTGGAGGATGAAATGCTTGCAGGACCATGGACCTAGCCATGTTAGATTGCACTGAAGGCACATAGCTGGATCGCGGATGCAAGATGGCCTTAACTCCGCCAGGGGCAAACCCCAAGCAAGCTGGTACTAATGCCAGGGCTTGGAGATCTCCCAGTCTCTTTATAAGAAGTAGCTAAGAGAAAGGCTATCTTGAACGTGAGGTCCTAGGCAAAGCCAACTGAAGGGATTCGAAGGGAGCCAGGGATAGGCCTTCGAGAACCACCGCCAGATCCCAGGAAGGAACCCTGGACCTGACTGTCAGTCTCATCCTCTATGTACCAAGGAGAAATAGTATGACCAATTGGTGCCTCCCCAAAAGGCCCAATATTCAGTGGTGCATGGAACGCCGCAATGGCATCCATGTGCACCCAACATGTGGACGGGGAGAGATTCGTAGAGAACGATCTTGGAGAAACTCAGAACTGAAGCCACTGGGCAGTTAACTGAGCCTAACTCATGTTCTCTATACCAAGCGGAAAAACATTTCCACTTAAGGTCATATAATCTCCTAGTAGACGGAACCCTAGAGATAAGTATGGTTCCGTGCACCCCAATGATAGAACAGCATCAAGGTACTGAGCCCCCTCAGAGGCCAGACCCAAAATTTCCACAGCTCTGGGCGAGGATGGAATATACTGCCCTCCGCCTGAAACAACAGATCCCTGCTCAGAGGAATCTGCCATGGCGGAGCTATCTGGAGTGAAATTAAGTCCGAAAACCATACTCGGGCCGGCCAAAACGGGGCTACCAGAAGAAGACTGATGCCCTCCTAACGGACCCTCTCCAGGACTCCCGGGAGCAAAGCGATCGGGGGGAAAGCGTACAGGCGAAGCCTCGGCCAGGCCTGTACCATGGCATCCAACCCCAGAAGGGCTGGATGAGTGAGGGAGAACCAAAGTGGACAGTGGGACGTCCCTCGAGACGCAAACAGCTCCACTTCCACTGGTCCAAACCTCTGCCATATCAGCTCCACCACCTCTGGATGGAGTCTCCATTCCCCGGGCCTCAGCCCCTGCCTCGACAGGATGTCTGCTCCCTGATTCTGAACCCCCGGGACATATATTGCTCTTATAGATAATATTTTCCCTTGGGACCATAAAATAATTTGATGCGCCAATCTGGATAGAGGGCGCGATCTGAGTCCCCCTTGTCGGTTCAGATACACTACCACTGATGTATTGTCCGAACGTATCAAGACGTGGTAAGCATTGATGTCTGGGAGGAAGCTCCTCAGAGCCCTGAACACAGCCAAAATTTCTAGGCAAATTATACGCCAAGAATGATGATGGTCCTGCCACAGACCCCTGGCAAAGCGGCCGATAACCGCGCCCCAGCCAGTGATGGAAGCGTCTGTCGAAACGGTTTTCCGGCGACATGACGCCCTTAATACTGGCCCTTGGGACAAGAACCAAGGATTCTTCCATATTAATAGGGAACGAAGGCATCTGCGCGTAACCTTTATTATACGGAACGGATTCCCCTTGGGGGAAAAACCCTTGGCTTTGAGCCACCACTGAAGGGGCCTCATGTGAAGAAGGCCCAAAGGAATTATGTTGGATGCCGCTGCCATGAGGCCCAGCAGTCTTTGAAATTGCTTTACAGTGATGGCCTGGCCTAGCTTTATCCCTGACACCATGGTCAGGATGGATTTCGATACGTGCGGGAGACATACATGCCTGCATCGTAACCGAATTCCATACAATGCCCAGAAAAGTAGTTTTCTGAGCTGGTTCTAACACACTTTTCCTAGTGTTGAGTCTCAACCCCAATTTCTGAATGTGGCCAAGAACGACATCTCGATGCCGAATTGCCATTTCTCGAGACTGGGCCAATATGAGCCAGTCATCGATATAATTCAGAATACGGATGCCCTGAAGCCTCAGTGGAGCCAGAGCTGCATCCATACACTTAGTGAACGTGTGGGGAGAGAGTGCTAGGCCGCACGGAAGAACCCGATATTGGTACGCTTCGCCCCCGATAGCGAACCTCAGGAACCTCCTGTGACATGGAAGGATGGAGACATAAAAATAGGCGTCTTTTAGATCTATCGTGACAAACCAATCCTCGGATCTGATTTGATTCACGATGATGGGAACAGTGAGCATCTTGAACCTGAATCTCCTCAGAGAACGATTCAACTGCCTCAAATCTAAAATCGGCCTCAGCCCGCCATCCTCCTTTGGAACTATAAAGTACCGGCTGTAAAACCCGGACTCTTTCTCTGGTAGGGGAACAATTTATATGGCCCCTTTGACCAGTAGAGTTCTGTACCTCTTGTTCCATAACCCGAGCCTGTTCTGGAACCACTGCAGTCAGTACCACCCCAGCAAACTTGGGAGGTCGGTGACCGAACTGCAGTCTTTACCCATATTTTATAATATTCAGGACCCATATAGATATATTCGGAAGGCGTTGCCATTCTTCTACAAAATCTACTAAGGGAACCAGCCCCTCGAGACTGACCTCGGGTGTTTTTCGAGCACTATTCTCGACCTCCTGAAGCGGAGGACCGACAGGAAAAAGTCGAGAAAGATTTTGTGACCATAGACGTTGCCCTATTGCAAGCTTTTGGGGTGAACGACACGGTGTGCGTTCGCTGGAAATCATTGTGGCCCGAAGCGCACTTTACGGCGGGATACAGATATCGATTTCCTGAGGGCTCCCCCAGAGGGGAGACTCTTTGGGTTTCGTTCTCGACACCCTGAAGCGGAGGACCGGCAGGGAATAAATCGAAAACAGTTCCGATGGGCGAACGTGAACACTGGCCGCAAGCCTTTTGGGCGCCTTTTACAGCGTGCATTCGCTGAAAACCGATGTGTCCCAAAGCGCACTTGAAGCTGGATACAAACATCGATTTCCTGAGGGCTACGCGGAGGAGCGATTCTCGCTCATACCTCCACGGGGGGGGGACAGCCATCTTCGTCTCGTTTTCGATACCCTGAAGCGGAGGACCGGCAGGGAAAAATCTTAAACGATTTTTGACGTTCGCTGCTCATCATTTTAATTCTTCAGAATTAAATGCAGCCAAAAACACTCGATAAGTGAAACACGGTCTGGATGGTAGGTTGAATTAAAATATCTAATTTCTTAAAGTCAGATAATATATTCCATCATTTCAATTCCATCATATTAATTCATAGAATTGAATGCAGCCATAATCACCAGACAATACTGTTTTAATATTTATTTATACGGTCTCGTAATCTACACGCTGCCTCGGCAAACGCGAGATTCGAGTCGTTACAATATATTTGGCTTTCATCCCTCGAGAAGAAAGTCATCAGGTGCGAGGTTGAAACATCCGACAGCGCACGGATTGCACTCGCGCTGATATATTTCTCAATGAACACTGCCAGCACCCTCAGGAGCTGATTGTGAATGCCTCGCACCCAAACAGTATTATTTCACAGATCGCGTATGTCCCCTTTTATTGCAGACTCGTAATCTAAGCGCTGCCTCAACAAACGCGAGATTCGAGTCGTTCACAATATATTTGGCTTTCATCTCTTCGAAAAGAAAGTCAACGGGCTCGAGGCTGAAACACCCGAAACGCACGGCTGTGCGCGTCGAGATATTTCTTAAAAACCACAGCCAGCACCCTCAGGAGCTGACAGTGCATGCCTCGCACCCACACAGAATCTTTATTGCAGAGTAGCCGTCATCTACGCGCTGCCTCGACAAACGCGAGATCCGAACTATAGATTCTGTATTGCAATATAGTGGGACAACTTTTTATTTTTTATTTTGGGTTACAACAACACAGGCGAGTGTGACTCATGTTCCTCGTTCCCGATGCTGAGCACATCCACTTCCTCAGAAGCAGATAGCTCGAGCATCGGGCACTCGTCACGGGCAGAAGAAGCCACATCGCGGGCTTCTGCGTCGTGAGCGAGCGTTATAGAATCTGCGGATGATGAACATGAAAGTGCCTCGGCAGTCTCGTTCTCATCCGCGAGATCCTTCTGCGATCCCCACGATCTAAGCCACCGCGCCGCCTCAACGGACGCGGGACCCGAACCGCGGGGATTGCGAGCCAAGTGGGAGCGCAGCACTCTATAGTACTTTCACAAAGTTCACAGGCAGCCCCCTCGAGAACTGCCTGTGCGTGCTGCGCTCCTAACAGTGTACACACAACTGATGCGTGTCTCCACCCGTGAGAAATATAGGGCAGGGGTGCACACACTTAGTGTATCTTTCACTCGCCAAAATATAGAGGATTTCACTGACAAACAACATCAAATAAGACAGACAGTTTCACAGAGAGCGCTTGCTGAAGAGCGAAAGCTAATGTGTGTGTGTGTCAGCGTCACTTTTATGCATCCGGTTATGCCGTCACATGTTACGTCATGACGCAACACCAATCAGGATTGGATTAGTTTCATTCATACTTCAGAGGCGCACGCTAAGGGAGCGTCCCCAAAGAGTCGTTTTCAACGACGCAGTGCGAGTTCCCTCGAAAGGGAACGGAACACGATGTTGAAAGCAGATAGTTTCCATCCAAATTGGCTAAAAAACAATATACCTTTTGGCCAGTTCCAACGCCTTAGACGTATTTGTGACACTGATAATGAATATGAAGTGCAAGCTAAAGTCCTGTCGAACCGATTTTTAGAAAGGGGTTATCACACAGAAATTGTACAAAATGCTTATAAGAAAGCCCAGTGTATTCCTAGACCAGAGCTATTCCAGAAGAAGACAAAACGACCCTGTTTACAAAATCAGGCCTATTTTGTGACAGAATATAGCTCTTTGGCTAATCCCATAAAAAGGATCATACACTCAAATTGGAATCTCATTGAGAGTGATCCTGTTCTCAGAGAAGTGTTTTCTGCATCTCCAAAAATTAGCTTCAAGAGGGCTCCAACTCTGCGAGATAGGCTAGTATCTAGTCATCTTCCTGCCAAAAAACAGACCACTTGGCTTAAAAGACAGTTAAAAGGTACTTACAGATGTGGGTTTTGTAACCATTGCTCTAGTATTAAAGAATGTAAAGACTTCTGTAATTTCAAGACTGATAAGAGGTACAACATAAAGACATTCATTAATTGCAATACCACGTTTGTGGTATACAGGTTATCATGCAAATGTGGATGCTTTTTTGTTGGCCGGACCAAGAGACGTCTCAAAGACAGAGTATCAGAGCATAAGAATGCCATTAGAAAAGCTAATTTAGATTACCCCTTGGCAAAACATTTCCTAAATGTGCACAATAGTAATCCAGAAGGCCTAATGGTTGAGGGTTTAGAAACGATCGAAAAGAGTATTCGGGGTGGTGACCGTTTAAAATTACTTTTACAGAGAGAAACATTCTATATATATGAGTTACAGGCCACAGTATACCCTGGGTTGAATGAAGAAATAGATTTTAGTCCTTTTTTGTGATGTTGTTGTTGTTGTTTTTTTCTTTCTAATGTGTATATGAGTATGTGTATGTATGTACATATGTTTTTTTTTTCTTTTTTTTTTTTTTTTTTTTCTAATGTGTATATGAGTATGTGTATGTATGTACATATGTGTTTTTTTTTTTTTGTTTTTTTTTTTTTTCTATCTTCTTCTTTTCTCTTTGATGTAATTTGTAATGCAACCTCCTAGTGGATCTTCTCTGTATGTGCATGTAATTTGTCATTCAGGTGTTTCTAATTAGCACCTATAAAAGAGGAAAGTGTTTGATTGTAAAACATACCCTGAAGAAGGCTGTTTGTGCCGCTACGCGTGGGTTTTTTTTTTTTTTTTTTCCCATGTCTTTTAAAATTTTCTAACATGAAATAGCCAGTCAAATAAAGGCTTTTTATTAATTTCTAAAAGAAGAGTGCCTTGGATTTTCTTCTACTAATATTAACTTTAACTCGGGTCGTTAAATGCATAATTTTCCTGCAGTTTGAGACAGAAATGACAGTAGCTTTACCAGGATATCAAAGTATATTTTACATTGCTAATTCTGATTAGATGATATAAAAATTGGCAGATTGTCCTGCTCAGCAACCCTAGATTTAAAAAAAATAATTATTGCATTTTTTTATTTTTATTTTATGTATTATTGCAGTGCAATGACGGATTGAATAAGTACACTTAATAATGTCCACTGTGGTTTCGACACCACTACAAATGGTTGTTCCCTCAAATAATGCCCTATTTTGAGGGTTAAAGGGCGCTTTTGGATTCAGCCAGGGGTTTAAATAGACAGACTAACAAGGTAACAAGGTGATTAGTGGATAAGAAACCAGGCAGTGATTAGGAAAGAAACATGACAGGAAGACAAGAATTCAGATCACCCTCAGGCCCTGTTTACACGAGAACGCTCGCGGGTGAAAACATAAAAATATTTTATCAGATGTGCCTTTCGTTTAGACGACGACAGCGTTTTTGGGGCTTAATAACGCAAAAAAGTGAAACCACCCTCCAGAGTGGAAATCTTAAAAACGCTCCACCGTCGTGTTTCCGTCTAAACGGTAAAAACGCAAAAGTCGGCTAGACAGTGAAGGCACCGATCAATGCCTCACATTGCCACCTAGCCGCCTGGAGTGCATACTACATTGAATTTCACACACTTTTGCATATGCACGCCGATTTCCCTCCCATAACGCTCGTCTAAACGCAGAATAAAAAGTCATCACTTTTGCGTTTTCTCTTCAGATCGTTTCCGTGTAAACGTAGCCTCAGTGTAAACATATCTCTTTGTGAGCTTTGGTTAGAGGCGGTTGAAATGCAACTTTATGCACAACTGCTAGCCTGCGTGAAGAGGTTCTTGAGTCCTAGTCCACACGGACACAGGTATTTTTATAACCGGAGTTTTTCCTCCTGCATTTAAAAAAAAAAATCCTGTCCACACATGCTCGGTTTAAAAGAAATACATGAACTCCGCCTACATGAAAACGCAAAAACACGCTATCAAGCGCTGTCAAGAGCATGCCACACCAGCAGGCGGCGATATTACCCTAATCGTAAAGCCATGTTGGCCAATCAGAAGCCTGGATCAGAAGCAAAAACTCCAGTTTTACGGTCTACATGACAACACTGCAACCGGCGTTTCTGAGAATCCTCACCCTGGCAGGGGTTTTCAAAACTGTTCGGTTTCAGTGACCTGATACTGCGTTTCCGTGTGGACGAACGGCCAAACTGCGTAAAAAAAGTCACGGTTATAAAAATACCCGTTTCCGTGTGGACAAGGCCTGAGACCAAAAGTGGCTTTTTTATAGCTGTCCTATTAATACAATTGTTGTATTAATCTTTCCCTAATAAGCCTTTATCTGACAGAGTTCTCCAGTGCTGTTAATTATCCACAAATCTTATAAATTTAATAATCTCTATTCAGTTTTCACACAATTAATAGTTTTGTGTTACTTTTGCATAATATTGCACCACTTCATGCTTTTCATCTTCAGAAAGATCTTTCTTCCTCCCTATATTACACAAACTGTGACTTGCTTAATAATGTTGAACAACGTCTTTAGGCAGGGTTTCCATTTGAGCTTTGGAACATAATGTACATACACTACCGTTCAAAAGTTTGGGTTCAGTAAGATTTTTTAATGTTTTTAAAAGAAGTATCTTCTGCTCACCAAGGCTGCATTTATTTGATAAAAAACAATAAATTAATCAATATATAATATATTCAATTATTTGATAATAAACAGTAATATTGTGAAATATTATGACAATTTAAAATGACTGTTTTCTATTTTAATATATTTTAAATGTAATTTATTCCTGTGATCAAAGCTGAATGTTCAGCATCATTACTCCAGTCTTCAGTGTCACATGATCCTGCAGAAATCACTCTAATATGAGGATTTGATGATCAAAAAACATTCATTATTATTATCAATGTTGAAAACAGTTGTGTACAATTTTTTCCCCCAAAAATAAAATTAAAATTCTTACTGACCCCAAACTTTTGAACGGTAGTGTATGTAGATGGTCAAACATTCTTTTGTATGCAATTTACATTTTGTTTATTGAAAACTGAAAACTATTCATGTCATGTCAGTTGAGTTGTGGTCAGATAAGACTTCCTCTTTTTTACAACTGCCTAACCCAACCTGTACCGTTATCAGAACAGTTATCAGAACAAGTAGTGACGCAAACATAGACATGCAGATGTTAGTGGCTTGGTGTAGAAATGTTGTGTTGCATGTTGTGTCCGCGTATAAGATGTCTGCTTTCCCTGCCATCTGTGTCAGTCCTAAATGTTATGAGTGCCTAATAAACGGTAAAATGCCAAAGATCAGTGGTGTCCTGCCCATAGAAGCGTTAACGGTGTGTTAATCCAGTGCTTTGCAGGACAGTTGGCTAGTACCAGCTATTGCTGTAGCCATCCCTCAGTCTAGTTATTTAGCCCTCTGGCTCACAAACTGGTCATGACTTGAGATAGCATAGTCAAGTCAAGTCGCCTTTATTTATATAGTGCTTTTTACAGATTGTTTCAAAGCAGCTTTCCAGAGATAACAGGAAAATAATGCAACTAAGTTAGTTTCTGCTGTACAGCAGATCTAGAAGAAAGAAAGATCTGTCAGTTACAATTGGTAATCATCCATCACCTTCAGTTCCTCTATTATGTGGGCTCCCACAAGGGTCCACATTGAGTCTTTTTTTATTTTCCCTGTATGTGTTACCTTTGGGGTCTATCTTTTAGGAAATATGAGATCACATACCACTGTTATGCATGTGCATTATGCAGGGGCGCTACGCACGTGGCGACCAGCAGCTGAAACAGAACCAAACTGACTTGTCTGTCGCACGCTTGCTGTTTCACAAGTTCACACTTACATATAATTTGAAGGGGTTAGGTTTAATGCGTATTTGGCTGGTTTCTTCTTCAGTGGCATCGGCCTTACAATGTTCGTTATCCTGTGGACCAATGCCCGCCGCATGGAAACGGTGTTCATAATAATACGGGACCTCTTACCACTCAGGATCGTAACCCTCGGAAAATCCGGAAGAGAGGGAAGAAAGGAGGGGTACGGGTGAGGCTGAGAAAGCTACATCTAAACTGGATTCCTCTCCCGTCAATCGTCATGGCCAACGTCCAGTCCCTTAGGAGCAAGATTAATGAACTGCAAGCAACGGTATGTTTCCAACATGCCTATAAAGATGCTTGTATTATGGCTTTCACTGAATCGTGGCTAAAAAGTAGCGACCCTGATAACTCCGTAATTATCGACAGTTTTGGCATTCCTTTTCGTACGGATCGTTGTCCTTTAGTCACGGGTAAAAAACAAGGAGGAGGCGTTTGTCTGTACCTAAACCAAGAATGGTGCAGATCTGTTACTGTGAGAGAGAGCGTGTGCACTAAAGACCCTGAACTGCTCTCTGTATCACTTAGACCACAATACATGCCCCGCGAATTCCCTCAACTTTTTGTTACAGTGGTCTACATACATCCGAGAGCAAATGAAGCAAATGTAGTAGAGACCCTTGGGAGTGTTGTGCATAGACTGCAAGCTATTACTCCAGATGCGCCAAACCTGATTCTGGGCGATTTTAACAAGTGTCCCATGAAGAAGTGTTTGCGGAATTTTTATCAATATGTGTCTTGCCCCACACGTCATAATACAACTCTTGACCTCTGTTACGGATCAATTAAGGATGCATATAAGTCTTTTATTCAGCCTCCAGTAGAGTCGGCGGATCATAATACTGTCTTACTTGTCCCTGTATATAAAACTGTTTTAAGAAGAGTACGGCTTTAAGAACATCAGCTCGTGGTCTGAGGAGTCTACTGCATCTTTGCAGGGATGTCTGGAGTGTACGGACTGGGATGTTTTTTATGACTCTTGCTCGAGTATGGATGAACTTACAGATGTCACTAGTAACTATATCTCCTTTTGTGAAGAGATGCTTATTCCCCGCAAGCTTCCCAAACAATAAGCCATGGTTCACCAACTCCCTCAAAGCACTCATGAATGAGAGGTGTAGAGCATTTCATGAGGGTTATCTGGTCAAAAAACTTGAACTGCAAAAGGAAATAAAAACAGAAGTGAGGAAAGCAAAGTTAAATTACAAAATAAATAGAGGTGGGCATAGATTAATCTAGATTAAAATGGCTCATTTGAATTCTGCCGAAGGCATTCAGAATATGTGTGCTACCCAAATAATGATACTTAAAGTAAGTCTTTGAGAACAGGTTTCTCAAGCCAGGTGGCGCATTAGACCAGGGGCTCATCTCCTGTTTCCAAAATGCATCACAAACTGCTTGAGAAAGCTGTTCTACTCATAGACTGTAAAAGGTTACTACTGTACTGTTACCGTCCGTAGGCAACATTAGGTAGGCCTATGTTATTATCAACTACTATAGGCTATCAATTAGGGATGTGCGATATGGCCTAAAATCCATATTGTGATATACAATATTGCAGCCTCTTGTGATAACGATTATAATAAAACCATTTCAGAACAGGTTACACAGACCCTGCTAAACAACTGCTAAATGTGTTTTTTTCTTTTTAAGGGTGTATGTAGTTTTGAGAACATATATTGTGCAAAACTGTAAGTATACAACATAATTTTGCAGATAAATAAAATTTAAGTACACTAGCTGCAGAGACTTAAGTAGGTCTAATGTTTATTATGGCTTGGAGCTTATGAAACCCCAAATTTAAAATTAGAATATTGTCTAACTGATGTCTTTTCAGTTAAAAAGAAACACAACAACGATTCTTAAAATCGGGCGCAGACAGAGAGTATGTGCTACACCACTAAGATATATGATTGGGAATAATACGCGCGCGCTGGTATTCAGTGATATCATGTCTCGTTTTGAATTTGAGGTGGTAGAACGGATTAGTCGCATGTTAATTTACCGAACTGTTACTCCACACACTCTGTCTATATAGTTTGCTGCTGCTGCTCGTCGGACGGCTTAAATCCGAACCAAGTCCAAATAATGGATGTTGCACCGATCTTTTTCACCAGCTTTCACTTTCAGCCGTGTTTACTTAAGATGACGACGAATATGATGCGTTGCAGCCGGGTGTACCTCGCGGCCGCGAGTAGATTGCGTCATCATAGCTTGTGTAGTATAGAGCAGCTCCCAACCCAACTTGGAGAATAGATTAACGGCGATATTTTTTTTATCGCCCGATAAGAGTCTCGCGTTAACGCAGCACGTTAACGCCGATAACGGCCCACCACTAAAAATAAAGCTTGAGAAAGAGTTGAGTATGAACAACTTGGGGTCTGTTTGGAAGGGGATGACGCTTATAACTGGAACTAAAGGGTATGAAATCAAGAAAGTTCAATTACCTGAGTATGACTCTTGTAGTCAGCTGGCAGAGGACTTAAATTAGTTTTATTTACGATTTGATGTGCCTGATTTTGGTCCAGCGATAGAGTCTATGAAATCTAAAACGAGTTATGGTTGTGCTTATAACTTTTTTGATGAATTGTATGTAATGAAAGTCTTCAGGGGTTGTAATGTGAGAAAAAGCCCTGGTCCAGATAAAATCGGAGGGCGTTTAATTAAGGTCTGTGCAGAACGATTGGCGCCAGTGTTTTGTAACATCTTTCGAAGATCAATTGCCCTCCAGAGAGTTCCAAAACTTTGGAAGGAAGCCATAGTGCCAGTGCCAAAAACCACACATGCTGTAACATTAAATGACCTTAGGCGGATAGCATTAACCTCCCTTATAATGAAATGTTTTGAGAAAATAGTAAAAGATGAATTATTAGACAAAACTAAGGATTTGTTAGACCCTCTTCAGTTCGCATGTAGAACAAAGCGAGGTGTCGAAGATGCAACAGCAACTCTACTAAACATGGTATTGCAGCACCTGGAGGGTAGTAAAACTCACGCTAAGCTCTAATTTGTTGATTTCTCATCTGCTTTTAATTCTCTACAACCCCATATTTTAGCAGATAAGTTAATTACTAATTTTAGTCTGGATCTTAATTTGGTAGGTTGGGTCTTAGATTTTTTTAACTGAACTAACTCAGAGAGTGAGTGTAAATGGTAGTCTTTCAGCCCACTTGACAACATCATTAATCTGCAAACAGGCATCATCACACCACTTCACAAAATCATCAACCACTGGAACATGGCACGTTTCATTTTCTTCTAAAAGACTCACAATAACTGTATCGTGAGTCTTTTAGAAGAAAATTAAACGTGCCATGTTCCAGTGGTTGATGATTTTGTGAAGTGGTGTGATGATGCCTGTTTGCAGATTAATGTATCCAAGACAAAAGACATGAGTATTGACTTCAGAATACAAACATATCCTTCCCAAGACA
This sequence comes from Vimba vimba, assembly GCA_022828995.1. Taxonomy (NCBI): domain Eukaryota; kingdom Metazoa; phylum Chordata; class Actinopteri; order Cypriniformes; family Leuciscidae; genus Vimba; species Vimba vimba. Next base: position 636,778 of record CM040826.1, read on the forward strand.
CATTTGTTAAGTTCAATAAGGTGGAATGTGTGGACAGTTACAAATATCTGGGGACAATTATTGATAAAAGATTGCGGTTTGATTTGAACACAGAGGCCCTGTGTAAAAAGGGCCTTTACTGTCTTAGAAAATTAAGATCATTTAACATAGACAAAACACTGATTGAATTGTTCTATAAGTCGTATATAGAGTCAGTGTTGTCCTTTTCCATTAGGTGCTGGTTTGGAAATCTTAGTGTGAAATAAAAAAATGCACAAAATAAATTAGTCAATAACAGTGGGAAGATTATAGAAGTAAAGAGCAAAGAAGCTTGACAGCTTTGTTTAACAGAAATGTCTTGAGTCGAGCCCATTCTGTGCTTTTAGACAGTGAACACTTCTTATATCCAGAGTTCTTATGTTGCCCTCAGGTCGCCGCTATAGATTACCTAAGATAAAAAATAATCGATTCAAATTCTCTTTTGTACCGTGTGCAATCAGACTATTAAATAAGTCTTAAAGGTATTTATTAAGTTTTTTTAAATATTTTTTAGGTACTCTTTGTATTTTTTGTAATTTGTAATATGTGTTATTTATTATCATGATGTACTGTATGTGCCAGTTTGTTGTCTGTTTGCCTGCGCTGCAACCAAATTGCCCAAAAGGGATCTTAATAAAGCTTGACCTTGACCTTGACCTTGATGACACTCAATTGTATGTTCCATTACAACCACTTGACAAGTTCTATTCCAACACTGTTAAGTGTCTCAGTGATGAAGGTGATGATATGCTTAAAGGTGCTGTATGTAGTTTTTAGTGGCCTCTAGCGTTGATGTTTCAGATTGCAACCAATAAGTTTACAAGCGCGTGCTCTTACGCGTGCTCGAATTTATGAGTGAGCACTGTGGGTACCGGCCAGACTGAGACGCATCACGCAACACACTGGAGAAAGCATCCCACAACATGCTGGAAACTCAGGTAAACTCCCACTGCAACGTTACAATAATAGGCTACTTTTATCAGCTTGACGTTGAACTAATGCTCCATGCTCGTACTATGATAAGTAGGCTATGGAACCCTATCAACCGTGCCGAATTTTGCCACTGCAAACATTTCACATTTTCCTCAGGAAATGTACATTCTAGGTTTGTAGATAAGGTTTCTCCATGATTCAAATGCCCTGCCGATGCTGGTGTTTTTTTACCCGAAGTTCATCCGATTCACGTCTGGCCTTACGAGCTTCAGCAGAAATTTTTTTTTTTTTTTTTTTAATCAATATGTGGAGTTTGTGTTGGAGTCTGTGTTGTGCTGGGAGCAGGTCGTTTCTTAGTGTTATCAGACATGTCATAAGTTGCATAAGTCATAAGTCCATGTCATAAGTTGCAGTGTCGTCGCTGTTGAGTGCAAAGTCAGTAGGCTAGACGAGGCGAGAGGCTCGGGAGCGCGCGTGCAGGGCACGTCACTGGCGGTAAATCCGACCCGGGACCTTCACATAAAAATAAGAACACTTGCTTTCAGAGGTAATAGCAAAACCCGCAAAGTGGACAATTTTAATGTGAGATTACAACCCTTTCACTCACAGGCAATAAAAAAAGGATTCGTTTTGGTAGAAAAGCTACATACAGCACCTTTAATGGCTACAAATTTTCTCCACTTAAATGAGAGCAAAACTGATGTTGTTGTTTTTTTGTTTGGGTGTATTTTTTGACTGCGAGTTGAATTTTGCAAAACAAGTTAGTGCTGTGGTGAAAACTAGTTCCCTTTCGAGAGGTCTCTCGTATTGCGTAAGGCTATGGGAAAACTCATTTTCTTGAGAATACAGCTGCACAGCATACACAGATGAGTGACTAGCGCTAGGTTTGAATATGCCTAAGACTCAAGGTATGATGACTCAGCCAAAGACAAACCAAGTTGCTCAGAATCATTTTGCAATAATATTGTGAGACATGACTAGAGGCGAATTCAAAGATTAAATGAAATCATGATTAAATGAATCATGAAACATTGCAACCAATCATAAACCTTTGTTTGTAGACTTTCCTTATTTGTACAAAGGAATGCATTTTTAGATTGGGTGTCATGACAGTGATGAAAATGAATACTTTACAAGAAAGTTATAAAATGCTTGGAGACTTCTGCTCTTGACCTCTTCTTGTTCAGGTCATTTTGAAAGGAACAGGGTCCTTGTTTTGGCAAAAACTTGGTAATAAAACTTTAAAGATCTTTGCTACTGAGTTCAATTAAAATGTATTTCATTTCTGTGGTAATTTCCATGACATAAACTGCTCTCTCTTTACAATCAATCTAGTTACAACAGTCGTTGCAATTCTTACAGCAGTAACATTGTGAGTTCTCTTACAGAAAAAGGTGAGAATCTCTCTCTCTCTTTCACTTATGCTCTCTCTCTCCCTCTCTGGACTTGGTGATATTCTTTGGTGGTCTCATCATGTTTGGATTTTCTCTTAAAAATCATTGTCCATTACTTTGCAGAACAGCCATGGTGATCTACACAGTAACGACGCTCACAGGAAAGGGGCTTTTGGAGGGCACCACTAGCCGTATCTACATCCAACTGCGTGGCACTGAGGCTGAGAGTGAGGAACAGAATCTAAATCGCATTCAGGGGTTTTTGCCAGGATCGGTGAGTGCACCCAATTAAACCAACATTGAGGAGTTTTTGACTAAACCATCAGTCAACACTACATTTAATAGAAGATATTAGAAAGAGTGAGAATAAAAGTTGAATGAAGTAATGACATTTTTTTAATATATATTTACCTTAAAATTATCGTCCCATATGTATGACGGCGTATTAGGGACATTGTAGGTGAAAAAAAAAAAAAACTCAGAATATAAGTGAAAAAATAACCCCATTGCTTCACTTTGCACTCTGAAACCTGAACTGAACCTGCTCCTCAGCCCGCGTCACGAGGCATCATCCAGAGAGCACCAGGGCCAACAGCTTTGACCCAATTCCTCTGTGGCTGAGGCAAGCTGTGAAAGGAGGAAACAGCCTATAACCCAATCAATCTAACACTGTTTTGCCTTGGATGTTTATAATAATCGCCATCAATTTAATTTAGGCCTAAAAGCCAGTCTTTTATTGGCCTGGCATGTTTGACAGCCATATGCTTCATACTAGTTGCACGAGTTCTCTATTATTATGTATAGTCGTAACATTCCGGGAAAAATAGTGTGAGGGTACCACATCACTTCACAAGACTCATCACACCAGTCCACCATAAACATGTTTCCCACATGCACACGTTAGTGAGGAAGTGCAGTTATGGAACATATGGCTGTCAAACATGCTTGGCCAGTAATAAAGACTAGCTATTACATTAAATTCATAGTGGGTTATCATGAATATCCAAAGCAAAACAGTGTCAATAGATTAATTGGGTAGGCTGTTTCTTCTATTCACAGCTTGCCTGAGCCTCAGCTATCAAGAAACTGGTTCAGAAAGAACGCTGCCCCTGCATGCTCTCTGGATGATGCCTTTGTGATGTGGGCTGTGGATCAGGTTCAGGTTGAATGCAAAGTGAAGCAGTGTGGTTCCATTACTGGCCAGGAACGCTTCAGTGTTTCACACTAGTTGCACCTCCTCACTAACATGTGCCTGTGGCATCTGTGTTTACGGGGCCGTCTGTGCTGTGATGAGCTAGGCTACATCCTTGCAATATAAAGAAATGTGGTTCCTTGACACTATTTTAGTTTTTTCTTGCAATTTTTTTACTTTATAATCACATAATATTCTTATTTTTTTTTGGTGCAAATTTGTTTTGTTTTTTATGCAAACTTGTTATTTTATAATCTCAGAATATCTCAATGAATACTAAATCTGAATTTTCCCTCCCCCAATTGCATATTATTATTATTATTATTTTATTTACCTACAAAGACCCTAATACGCCATTGTACATCTGTCTGTGCAGGAGCGGGAGTTTAAGATTCACTGTAAAGCGTCCCTGGGAGAGCTCATATCTGTCAAGCTCCACTCCAAGCCGTTTATGGGTCTTCTTTACAACCAGTGGTTCTGTGATAAGATCTTGATCAACACTCCAGAAGGTGACAAGATTCTGTTTCCGTGCTACTGCTGGCTCGACTGTAACGAGAGGCTCGTTTTAAGACCTGCTAAAGGTAGGCACTCCCATTTCAAGTCATGGCCAAAATTCACATTTACCGGTGTATTTGAAAGTTCAGTGGTGATGCCTTGCTAATATACTGCATGTGCACACACACACACACACACACGATCAATACTTTTTATAATCTTTTTGCAGTGGGCTTGCTTAACCCACCCAGCTGCAACCTACTGTATATGCAAAACAGCTTTATGTACATGCCCAAGACCCCAGAATACAAGATCAGTTCGTGGGCAGTGGAAACCCAGGCTTGTGATAATGCCAAATAGTGGCTGATATATTAGCAACTAGGAGGTGAAACGAGTGTTCACATTTAGAGCATCCTATTTCAATAATGGTCATGGTTTTACCGGGGGGGGGGGGGGATTATGACTGGTGTTGTTTATTGCAAGTGTTTGTTGCCTTTTTGGACTTGTTGTCTTCCACCTGCGTCTCCTCCTCTAATGGGCCTACCCCTTTCGCCTCCTCCTCTGGGACAGCATCCTCTAACCTGGCCTTAGGGGACGCTCCTCTCAGGGAGAATGAGAGGATGATTACTTGCTTTTTATCTGACATCTTTGTAAGAGAAACACAGATGCAATGATTAATGCATCCATGGCCAGTATATAATTATTAAAGACGTGATTTTAAAAGTGATCTATAACATCGACTATGCAATACACTTTAATTTATTTAGTGCTAATAAAATTATTAAGCCTATTTGGAGAGAGAGATGTTTATAATGTGACAATATGTCAGTCATCGTGTGATAACGAAAATATGACTAGGCCTAGACTACTTGTTCTGAGCAGGTGTTGTCAGTGAACAGGCTGTAAGACTCTCATGAAAAACTGATGCTAATTATCTGGGAAACATTCTCTAACAGCAGTCAAGTTGTCACTGTTTGTGTCAAACAAGTTGTGAATTTGTTGAAACATTAACACAGGTGATCATAACTTACTCTGTGCTCAAAGTGATGCTCGGAGTGATTTCCTCTATGGGTGAATGAAACTTTCGGGCAGAATCACGTGAACAATTCCAGGATATGCTTTTTTTTTCATTGGTTGTTGCGTTAAATCTTACTCAGATACAATAGTGCTATTTTATGATTGGCTATTGTGTAGCCCATTTCTTTTTTCTTTTTTTGATTGGCTTATAAGATTATGATCAAGAAACGATATATACAAAATATAGCCTACATTTTTCAAAATGTTTTCTTTTGCAAACATAAATTTAGATTGTGAATTAATGTTGGTATTTGCATTTCAGCTTCACTTGTGTTCCAGGACACCAACCCAATATCTCAAAGACAAAGGATGAGGCAGCTAGAGGAGCAACAAAAGTTATTTAGGTTAGTGGGCAGCACACCAATACAAGTCGGGTGTGAAAGTGAAGTGTCTGCCTTATATGAAAATAAATTCAGTGAAATTAAATTCCTTCCGTTGAAGTACAGCTGAATATTCTACCCCCAGGTGGTGTGTGTACGCTGAGGGCACACCTCAAGTTATCGATTACGACTCTCCCCTCGCTCTGCCAGCTGAAGTCCGATTCTCTTACACAAAGGAAACCGAGTTTTACTCCAGTGCAGGAGCGCAGTAAGTGACCAAGTCATTTTAACCCTCCTGTAGTGTTCATCTCTTTGTTACACACTGTTCAGTGTTCACGGGTCTGCTGGACCCAATATTGTTTTTTTTAGAACAACACAACCATAAGAATTTAGGGAAAGAACTGAACAGACGTCAACTCTATTTTAATTTCAATTACAAGCAATATGGACAGTAGGCCTATGCATATTCATGGTTAATCTTTGCCATATAGGCTTCCTCTTCCAGATCACAATTATTGGTAGCATCAGCAGATTCCCATCAGTGTAGTTTCACTCGACATGAAAATGAGGGAGAAGACAGATTCCCGTGCTTAACATACATCACTGTTGCAACGGTGTCTGAGTGTTGGTGTAGTTTCACACACTGCACGGCATCAGTTTTTCATCAGATTAACTGATTTTTACCATGTTTGCCTTTACACACACGATTTACTACGATTTACACATTTCTGTTGCATCAGGATTCCATGGACCTAAACACCACAACTGAGATAAGTTATATTGGTAATGTAGAGGCAATGTCAGGCCCCGTCCACACTACTGCGTTTTCGGCAAAAACGGAGACCCAAAATGGAGAAGTTTAGAAATGCTGCCGACCCGTTTTTCATTTTGAATCTCCGGAGGCCGTTTTAACGGAGGACTTTAGAAACGATGGCGCAGAAGCTCACGCTCGGCTCTATGATTGGGTGTCATCAGTCATGGCGTATATATTGCAAGTAAATTCTGCATTTTACAATGCTATAACTGCCTACATGCGCCGGAGGCAAGCTATTATTCTAGCGATCTGTGGCAATTCCCGTGTGCAGCAGCGGTATCGACTGTACATGGAGCGTCGGTTCTGGGTTAACCCGGGAAGAACCAGCGCATGGTGGGATAATTTTATCAGCAAAGTTGTGTTTACACCGGCACGTGCATGCCCAGTGTTGGTGAATGGTCATGTGATCCGCGTTTTCAGTCGTTTTAATGTCGACGGAGATCAATTCTAATACGCAGCTAAAACGCTGGTTTGGAAGGAGATCGTATTCGTTTTAATTCTCCGTTTCTAAACGAAAACCCAGTAGTGTGGACGGGGCCTAAGATTACTTTGGAGTATGCTTTATTCAAAAATTAACTGCAATAATTCTTCAAAGATTCGCTATGTATACTCAGCTAAAAGTAGGCTAGCCAATGTAATGGGAACTCCAGAGATGCATTTAGAGAGTTCATAAGTAGTGAGCCCACGACAGCAAGCTTAACCATTCAACCATTATTGTTAGGACAATGGACTGTATCAATGTTTTCAGTTTGTAGGTTAGCTTAAAGGGATACTTCACTTCTGGGAAGATGAATGTGTATTTAAAATAGGTCATTTAAGTAGAAGAAATGTGAAGAAATTTTTGAATTTGGAGCTTTCTAGACTGAGAAAAGCCAGAAAATGTATTTTTGGCTTATGTGGATGAAAGACAACAACTCCCAGAATGCACTTGCTTCGCTGCCTTAGGAGGCCACGCCTACCGGTAAGAGTGCGCAGTTGAAAACAACAAGGCTAGCCTACATGATGAGTTTACCAGGGATTTCGAGATCGCCCAAAATGTCCAGGATTCGGCTTTTGCGTTCTACAGTCGCCATTCATCATGTTTACTGTGGCGAGCAGGACGAGGCTGACGGCCGCAGGAGAACGGCGCAAGGCCGGTGGCGTGATTACCGAGACGCGCCGGTCTCGCATCTCTCATGGAGAAGCGGGAATTTTCTTAGCAATGGTAAAACGTTTGAAAGAAAGACGGCTGACACTGTGTGCATTCTGTGAGTGAGACCCCACCCTCTATGGGCGGGTTAAAAACATGCGGAACAACGCCATCTACTGGCTGTAGTCTTTAGCCTCTGGCCAGAAAATCCTCCGATGACGCAAAATGACGGCAAAAAATACATAAATCTCTTGTCTCAGGGGGATATGAGAGAGGAAAGCATGGTAATTCGAAAATACTACAGGTTTTCTACTAATACAAAGCTTAATGCTAAATCCTGAAGTATCCCTTTAAATATGGTGTGTTTTTTAGTGACAGATTGCACTGGTGGAAATGCTAAATATTTATAGCTAGATTTAATTTTAAGTATGCTTTAGTTAAAAATGAACTGTGGTGATTTAAAAACATGATCCTTGCATATACAGTGTATTTTGCATGGAAGTGGATGGCATTCACAAAATAGCTTTGTCTTCTTGAAGACAGTAATAATATAATATCTAATAGTAACTTCAAAGATGATCACAACTAAAGCTAGGATGGACCATAGGTAGTATATCAAGGCATACACTATTAATGTTTGCACTGTGTACCTGTGTATTCTGTGTGCAGGTTAGCTGCTCTGAAGCTAACTGGATTAGCTAACAGCAGAAAATCGTGGGAAAACATCAGCCAACTGGAAGCAATCCTTTGTGGAAACAGAGTGAAAACCATTGGTAGTCATCTTAAATTAATGAACTGTTCTATTGCAAATAAATTACTGTCTGTACTGTAGCATACGTTCTGACACAGCATGCTTTGCAGATTACATTCAGGAGCACTGGGATGAGGACGAGTTCTTTGGCTACCAGTTTCTGAATGGCCTCAATCCCATGATGATCCAGCGCTGCTCAACTCTGCCCACGAATTTCCCCGTCACAGATGACATGGTCAAAGACTCAATAAGAGGGAGCAGCTTGGAGCAGGAGCTGAAGGTATGCTATACTTGCTCCTGGCAATGAAGGGCGAGTTCTTCTCGAGATTTGGAATGACTGGGTCTGGTTTGCTTTGATTTTGCCTAATTTCCTGGGTTTCTTCATTATTTGGTGTGATCTACCCCCATACCCAGAAAGGGAACATCTTCCTGTCTGACTATAAGATGATGGACGGGCTGGTGGGGAATGTTGTCAGTGGCAGGCAGCAGTATCTCACGGCTCCCCTGGTCCTGCTGTACTGCAACCCTCATGGCATGATGTTGCCCATCGCCATTCAGGTGCGTGTCTTGCATCCGAAGTGCAGAAATCCTCGGGTTATGAATATAACCTCGGCTCTTTGAGGGAGAACACAAGACATCACCCTCCTTCTTGAGCATGTAGAGGGATTAGAACTGGCTTCAGCTGGGAAATGCTCAAGAAGCAAGGGATTGGGGTTATTAAATTAAATACAGATAAATAAATCTTGAAAGATGAGGTAAATAACCAAATTATTACAAAGAAACAAAGAAAAGGGGAAATGTACAACTGAAGAGTGGGCAAAAATGTCTGAATGATTAAACATTAAATAAACTTTTTTCAAGATGTCAGTGTCTTTATAGAGTAATTATGACAGAAGCCATGGAAATCCTTTCTCATTTTCTTAAAGAGAGAAAAATAATAACCCAGATTCAGAAACTGTTTGTACCATTTTCACGGGTGTTCAAATTTAATCTGCACAGTTAAGGCAACAGCCCAGCAAAGACAATCCCATCTTCCTCCCAACGGATTCAAAGGCCGACTGGAAACTGGCCAAGCTCTTTGTCCGAAATGCAGAGTTTGGCGTTCACGAGGTGGACTTTCACCTGCTGAGGACTCACCTGCTGGCGGAGGTGTTCACCGTGGCCACGTTGCGCAATCTTCCCTCTCCACACCCTCTCTACAAGGTATTGAATCTGTCGCGCATGAGTTGGTTTGACGTGTGAACGGTGAGGTTCAAAATTCTTTAATTTTTGCATTTCAAACCTCATACACTCATACTGTATTTAAACATTACATTATAAAATTAGAACATAAAACAACTGACATCATTTACAATATTATAATATGCATACTCCACTTTAAGCCATCCTGCCTCTAATCTCCTAAACATAACTTAAGGATCCGTAGATGTAAACTGTATGCCTTTGTTCTTCCTAGTCTTCCACACTGCCAATGTTGCAGTCCCAATCAGATAACTTAATAAACACACTTTCTTCCCCATCACAAATCCATACTTTAACCCTCCAATGAACACTGATCTGAGAAATCCTCGCTAAATTCCCTGAACCATTCCTTAAGAAGTTTAAAAAGACTTTGTAGTCTTGCACATCTTAAAAACAAATGTTCCAAATCCTCCTTTTCACCACAAAACCTACATTCCCTACCGACTGCTGGATTCAAGTGTGTAGCTATTGCCCTGTGAATAATCCTACACTGTAGATCAGCTGTTCGCTTCTCCACCAGAGGTTTATACAGTGCTCTCCAACTATCCCTCGCGAGGAAATCTGGTGTCAACAGTCCTGGCCACCCAGAGGCTTTTACTCTCCTGAGTGATTCTTGATGTTTGACCTTCACTGTGATGTGATATATGGCCTTCTTTGATGTACAGTAAACTCAAAGTTATATTTGAGGTGTCACAGTGTCTGGTTGTGTTTCCCTGGGGTTCACTAGAAGTCCTCGTTCTCACGGTGTCATTCACATTAGACTACATTTCCCAGCATTCTGTTCTGTCACTTATCTGATTATTGCACTCAGCTGGTTCCCATCACCTTGTTAGTTCTGTGTGTATATATGCCCTGTCTGTGTTAGTGTTTGTTACGGAGTCCTTGTTATGTCTCACACTTCTTGGTTTGTTCCTGCTTGTTCCTTGTGTTCATTGTTCTCGTTTAGATTGCTTGTATGGTATTTGACACTTGCCTGGACTGGATTACGTTTCACGGATTACCCAATAAATATCTCACTGCACTTGGATCTACTGTCTCCCTCATGTGTGTCGTGACAGAAGGACTCCGTCACAATGAATAGATCCAGCAGTTCGGGATTCCGTAACCCTTCTCCTGTGTATGGGGAAGGAAGGGGACCACAGAGAGGAGGTTCGCAGGTCGAGGAGGAAGCGCTTTGACTAAACATTTTTCAATGTTTTGCCTTATGGGCCCAGCAGACTGAGGAAGCAGCAGCGGCTAAGGCTTTAGCGAACTCGTCCATCAGAAATGGTGAGTCGTTTCTGGGGACTCGTCTGGCGAAGTTCTCCGGAACTCGGGGAGGTTGCAGGGGAGGAGGTGGTCGACAAATTCCACGACACGTCCTCCGCCTTGCCATTCTTCTGATCCGGAGCCGCCGGACTGGTCTAGTACAAGATCCTCGCCGCTGGTTCCGTCCAGCACAAGATCCTCACTGCTGGTTTTGTCCAGCTCAAGGTCCTCACCGCTGGTCCTGTCCAGTTCAAAGTCCTCGCCGCTGGTCTCGTCTAGTACTGAGGCTGCACCTCGCCATCAAGGACGGAGGAGGAGGAGAAGGGTCTCTTATCTCCCCAATGCCCCGGTGGTCGTCCCTGTGCAGCATGCGGTCATTTCAGAGGCCGTCCCTGTGCAGCGTGCGGTCATTTTGGAGGCCGTCCCTGTGCAGCATGCGGTCATTTCAGAGGCCGTCCCTGTGCAGCATGCGGTTGTTTCAGAAGCCGTCCCAGTGCAGTCCGCTGTTATCTCAGAGACCATCCCAGAACTACCCGTCATCTCTCCTGCCACGGTCAAGAAGGTAGTCTTTCTTTTCTACTCATTGACGGTGTTACATGCTTGGAGGAGGTTCAAGATGGCCGCCGCCGAGCCTGTTCACGTCACGCCTGCCGAGCCTGTTCACGTCACGCCTGCCGAGCCTGTGTCCCCTGACAAGATGGCCGCCTTCGAGCCTGTGTCTGTTCCAGTGCCTGAGCCGGTGGTGTCTGTTCCAGTGCCTGAGCCGGTGGTGCCAGTTCCAGTGCCTGAGCCGGTGGTGCCAGTTCCAGTGCCTGAGTCGGTGGTGCCAGTTCCAGTGCCTGAGCCGGTGGTGCCAGTTCCAGTGCCTGACCCGTTGGTGCCAGTTCCGGTGGTGCCAGTTCCAGTGGTGCCAGTTCCAGTGCCTGAGCCGGTGGTGCCAGTTCCAGTGCCGGAGGTGCCAGTTCCAGTGCCAGTTCCGGTGGTGCCAGTTCCAGTGCCAGTTCCGGTGGTGCCAGTTCCAGTGCCTGAGCCGTTGGTGCCAGTTCCGGTGGTGCCAGTTCCAGTGCCTGAGCCGGTGGTGTCTGTTCCTGAGCCGGTGGTGTCTGTTCCGGTGCCATGGCCGCCCGAGGGAGAGTCTCCGCCCTGGCCGCCCGAGAGAGAGTCTCCGCCCTGGCCGCCCGAGGGAAAGTCTCCGCCCTGGCCGCCCGAGGGAGAGTCTCCGCCCTGGCCGCCCGAGGGAAAGTCTCCGCCCTGGCCGCCCGAGGGAAAGTCTCCACCCCTGGCCGCCCGAGGGAAAGTCTCCGCCCTGGCTGCCCGAGGGAGAGTCTCCGCCCTGGCCGCCCGAGGGAAAGTCTCCGCCCTGGCCGCCCGAGGGAAAGCCTCCGCCCTGGCCGCCCGAGGGAAAGTCTCCGCCCTGGCCGCCCGAGGGAAAGTCTCCGCCCTGGCCGCCCGAGGGAAAGTCTCCGCCCTGGCCACCCGAAGGAAAGTCTCCGCCCTGGCCGCCCGAGGGAAAGTCTCCGCCCTGGCCGCCCGAGGGAAAGTCTCCGCCCTGGCCGCCCGAGGGAAAGTCTCCGCCCTGGCCGCCCGAGGGAAGTTCTCTGCCGTGGCCGCCCGAGGGGTCTTCACCGCCGTGGCCGCCCGAGGGAGAGTCTCCGCCGTGGCCGCCCGAGGGGTCTTCACCGCCGTGGCCGCCCGAGGGGTCGTCTGCTTCACCTGGGCCGCCCGATGAGCTGTCTGCTTCGTCCTGGCCGCCGGCTAAGCCATCACCCCCTGTTCCTGTTCCCCTGCATGGTCCTGGCCCTCCCATCCCTCCCTCGGATTTTTCACGTTCCACCTTCCTCTTGGACTCTTGTGTTGTCTTGTTTGCTGTCATGGAGCGTCTGGTAGCCGCTCCATAGAGGGGAGGTTCTATCACAGTGTCTGGTTGTGTTTCCCTGGGGTTCACTAGAAGTCCTCGTTCTCACGGTGTCATTCACATTAGACTACATTTCCCAGCATTCTGTTCTGTCACTTATCTGATTATTGCACTCAGCTGGTTCCCATCACCTTGTTAGTTCTGTGTGTATATATGCCCTGTCTGTGTTAGTGTTTGTTACGGAGTCCTTGTTATGTCTCACACTTCTTGGTTTGTTCCTGCTTGTTCCTTGTGTTCATTGTTCTCATTTAGATTGCTTGTATTGTATTTGACACTTGCCTGGACTGGATTACGTTTCACGGATTACCCAATAAATATCTCACTGCACTTGGATCTACTGTCTCCCTCATGTGTGTCGTGACATGAGGAACCTCAAAAGACAAGACTGAACAAGACCTTCCAGATCTCCCTTACTTGCGGGAGCTATTTTTATCTTTGTTTATTTGTTCTATATCTTTATTTGTTCTATGTCTTCCCAGTTAACATTGAAATCCCCCATTATTATTATCTATTTATCAAAATTGCAATTTGTCAGCATATTTTGTAACTTTTCATAGAAATCAGTATTTGAGTTGGGTGGGCAGCAAATTACAATGAGGCTAAAATACATCTGTGGTGATAAAATTATTTACAGTTTGCCAAGTTTATCTATATATAGTAGTTTATAGTATATTGAATACTGTTCTTTATATACACCATAACTCCGCCTCCTTTAGATTTCACTCTGTCACGTCTATAGATTTGGTAGTAATGGTAATTATGGTAATTATGGTCTGCTACCATATTTGCAGCTGGTGGTGAATTAGCCTGGAGCTAGGTTTCAGACAAGCAAAGATAATCTAGATTCGATTCTGTTAAAATATACTGAATTTGATCAGATCAATCTGAAAAACATTCCACTTCCTGTTTTTTTGTAGACCATTTCCCGTGTTGACAAGTTTGTCTTCCGGGTATAATTGAGCTATTGTTTGGATTAGCTTTATATTCCTTTGGAGTTAGAGTTTGTGAGCTATCACCTGCAGTATTTGACAAAAATCATAGTTTCTGGTGATCCGATGCATCTTGAGCACTTAGCACGCTGGTATCCCAACTCCCGAAGACGTTTGTGGCAGAGGAAGTGCATGCAGCTCCACACAGGTAGACACGCCATGCCTGGTCCCAATCTCCATCCAGCCAGCCGTCACGTCCACGTCAGGCACTGGTGTCTCCACGGCACTCGTCGGAGAGACAAAATCACACCCCTTTTTCTCTTTTTGTTACCATTTTTAGTTTCTGTTCGTACAAATTCTAATGACTATAATGAAATTGTGTAGATTTTTTTTGGTGTGTGTTATTTAATATGATTATTAATTCAATATTTGTTCCTTTTGACTTAATTTGTAGTGGTTCACTACAACATTCAAGATAGTTATAAGTGTCGTCGGAGTAACCAGCGGTGAAACATTAATAAAATCATAACTTTTTTTTTACAACACCACAATTCCAATGATAATGAGCGCCAGGCCTTTTGTAGAGCAGAGCTGACTCATCTATAGCCTATGAACACAGACTACACAGAACATTAAGTTCATGAAGGGTCACTAATGCCTTACTCAAACCCATTCACCTCCCTGTAACAATTCTCTTAAAAAATGAAATAATTCTGTAATTCATGTAAAAATAATTGGAATGGTGTACAGGTACACACACGCAGGTGCAATAACACACACACTCACAGACAAGAAATTAAAATTCATTATTCATTCATATATTTTATCTTCAAAGAATTTGAAGGCAGGGAATACTAATCTCTTACTTACTTTTCCTTCTGTAGCTCCTCTTTCCTCATATCCGATACACGCTCCAGATCAACATCATGGCCCGGAATCAGCTGATATCCAAGGATGGGGCAATTACAATGGTATGCATATGTCATGGTTGCAGAGGCATTAACACCATGTCCTAACCAGATGTGATGCGATAAGATTCCAGGACAAATAATTTGTCTGTCCATGCTAGATGTGACGCGACTGGGAGATGCGTCAATCTATAAAAACCAACAGCCAATCAGAACAGCGTGTGGGCGGAGTCTCGCAGCAAGTGCACAGCACCAGAGAATAATCTTGAAGGCAATCGCAAGAAAATGGATAACTACATAATCAAATTCACAAATATTACACCATTTAAACTTTATTAAAAATACATAGGCTACTGAGTTACTAAAATAATCTTAGTCAAAGAATACATTTGTTTGTTCACCGTTTGAACGTTCTTGTTTCCATTTGTTTAATTTCAAGACCTGAGGTGAATTATCCATTGTTGCTTTTACAGCTACAAAGCTGGAGCACTAAATGATATTCAGAGTCACATTTCACACTTTTAACATAAATAATAAAGAACATAAACTGTACCTGAGATTATCATTGCCACACTTTGTGTTTGTTGTTCCAGCGCAACGTCGCAGAAAAATAGAAACCGATTATAAAATAGAATAGTCGCGTGTCACCGGCGCGCCTGGTTAGGACAAAAACTCATGGAAAGAGAATATTAAAATGTTCTTATTTTAACATGTAAAAGATACCTTTTATCGCATGTTAGGGTTAACCCTAACCCTGACACCCTAACCCTAACCCAATACTACAGGTACCTGGACGATGTGTGGGGGGTTTGGGAAGGCACTGATGAGGGTTGGTTGGAGTTTGTAGAGACAATCAATTCACACCACCCATCTATTAGGGTAAAGTGGGAGCTGAAGTTGGATAAGATCGACTTTTTGGATACAACTGTCTATAAGGGACCAAAGTTCTTGGACACAGGGAGGCTGAATGTTAAAGTATTCTTCAAACCTACAGACACCCACGCTCTACTCCATTGAGGGAGCCACCATGACACGCATGTATTCAAGGGGATAGTGAAGGCTCAACTCTTAAGGTTCTGGCAGATCTGTACGAGGGAAACGGATAGAGTTGAGGCAGTCAAAATCCTGGTGAAGGCCCTTAGGGGCAGGGGATATCCGCTGTACTTTCTGAGGATGGCAATTAAAGGGGAGAGGAGCATGAGAGGGGTGGGGGTCCAAACTTCAAAAAAGAAGGTCCTTCCCTTTATTGTAAAGTTTTCAAGGACGGCCCAAGACTTAGCGACAGGACTTAGGAAGAACTTCGAGAGGCTCTCAAAGGATGAGGCACTGGGCAAACGGTACAGGATGGTGGCGGCCTACAAACGCGGAAAAAACTTACAGGTATCCTAGTGCACAGCAAGTTGGGTCCAGCTAACAGATCAGCTCCATCCAAAGCCCATGACAACTTAGTGAGAGGAGAACGCAGAATGATACACAGAATTGCTCAGGTTATTCCCTTGAACCGCAGAAACTGCATTTACTTGATCAGATGCGCTTGGTGTGGGAGCAGATACGTGGGGGAGACCGGGAACTCCATACTCACCAGGATGTGGGGGCACAGGTATTCAGTCAGGAGAGGGACACAACGGAAGGGGCACTAGGTATTTCACTTCCAGAGGCATGGAATCCAGAACCTCAAGGTGTGCGGGCTGGAACACGATCCAGGATGGGGGAAGAGAGATAGGTTGAAGAAGGAGTGATATTGGATCAAAGAACTGGACACATGGTTTCCAAAAGGGTTGAATATGAGATAAAATGAATAAAAACTTTGCTGAGAGATGATATGAAAAAGTTTTTTTTGCCCATTTAATATACTTAGCCCTCACAGGAGGGTAACTTAATTAGGATACAATTGGACTATCCCTGTACCTGCACAAACACTAAAACCTACCCCTTACAAGGGATTAGGACTAAAATCCTTTTATATACTTAAACTTACCCCTCAGAGGAGGGAGACTTAATTTTGTACAAGGCTGGGCCAACCCGGTTCTTTGAGCAATCATAAGGAAATGGATTGAGGTAGACATAGGGGAACAATTGGATTGTGTGCCTGTTGGTATGGGTGGATCAGCCTCAGCAAAAACATGCTCCGGCCAGTGCATTTCTGCGTCCTTCCTAATCTAAACCGGATAATCAGGAGAGGTTGTCTGGGGGAAGGCATCGTCCTTACACAAGCCTAACCCAGGCTCTGTCACCAGCCAATCACAGATAGCACCATCCCCGGAGTATCACACAGACCTGATACCTCTCAAGTTCATCACCACGCACATACTTAAGCACACACCTCGAGCCTCATAGTTGTCTGGTCTCGTACTTGAGATTAGACTAAAGACTTGTGATAAAGACTGATTACCCGTTGTAACAGAGAGGCAGGGACGAAGCGGAGAGGGAATCCACATGCAATCACTACTTTAATAATAATACAAACAGGTAATACAGCGCAAACA
The DNA here is from genome assembly GCA_022828995.1 of Vimba vimba. Classification (NCBI taxonomy): domain Eukaryota; kingdom Metazoa; phylum Chordata; class Actinopteri; order Cypriniformes; family Leuciscidae; genus Vimba; species Vimba vimba. The sequence goes on from CM040826.1 coordinate 653,629, forward strand.
AAGAAACTCAGGACAGGAATATGGTACAGCAAACAACGACTGACAAACCACAAGAAAAACACAAAGGCAATTTATACACAGGCTAACAAGGTAACAAGGGGGTGTGGTTGATTGTCATGGGAACATACAAGGGTAACCAAGGGAACTAACAATACAACACAGGAGACTAATCAGCATGAAAAACTACAAAACATGGCACAAGACAGGAAATAACACAAGTCCTCACACAAGACATGAACACAGGCTGAGATTGTGACACCCGTATATTCTCTGCATATTCTATGTTCCTTCGTTCCTAGTCTCACTACTCCTTGCCCCATGTGTGCTTCCCTGTGCTCTACCTACCTGCCTCCCCTTCATGGGTCCTCGCAAGGTGTGTGCTCCTTATCCCACTCTGAAGTCACCACCCCCGCATCTTCTCTGCATCGTCCATGTTACAGTAAAGTTCCAAGCCATTCTCTTCAGTGATTATCTCCATTGACATCTCCCATCTATTTCCATTGATTTCACTATACTTCAATAAACCCTTTCTTGATTATATTCCATCTAAGTCAATCCATTACAGAGGACCAGACCCACTTTAACACAGCATGAGCTCTCCAGATCCTTTTCAGGAGATCGTGGACGGACTCAAGCGCGCGCTCAGCGCTTCCACAGCCACAACATCCGCCATTCTGCCAGTCACGTGGCCAACCTGGCGCCCTACTCTGGCTCGGCGGAGAATTGCAACGGATTCCTTTTACAATGATCACTGGCTCTAGAGATGCAACCGCAGCGTTTTGCCTTTATTATATCCCTGCTGTCGGGGCGAGCTTTACAGTGGGCCGAAACTCTCTGGACTCAAGCAGGACCTGTAACTCAATCCCTGGATAGTTTCACAAGGCACTTCCGCAATATCTTTGGTCGACCACAAGGAGATTCAACCATTGGTGAGCAACTATATCATCTTAAACAGGGGAAGGTAGATGCTGTTTGAAACTGCTTCACAACCATCAAAGAACTCCAGTGCTTCCTCGGTTTCTCCAATTTCTATCGATGCTTCATCAAGAATTTCATTCAACGTCTCACTCAGCCACACATCAGTTACAGTACCTGCAAACATATCTTGTGAGATTGTTAAAAAAAAAATACAAAATGGATCTTTAATGTTTTCTGTGATGACTGTCTTACTCTTTTACTACATTTGTTATTTTTTATTTAAATTTTGGGGAAATTATTATGGGATTTGTGGTGAAAGAACTTACTTTTTACAGTAGCCTTTAACCTAACTTTATGTCATGTCTTCTCTGTGTTAATCATACTACTCTTAGTATGCAGGAGTAGGTGGAGAGTCATTGGAAAAGTTGCTGAAGCGCGCTACTGCCTCCCTGACCTACAGTGCCCTCTGTCTTCCTGATAACATCTCTGAGAGAGGCCTGGAGAATGTACCCCACTACTACTACAGAGATGACGGGATGAAACTGTGGAATATCATCAACAAGTATGACTACCAGTGGAGTTTAGTCTAGTGTTTTATTTAAAGGCATTATGATTTTATCATAAAGGTCTCTCTCTGTGTGTTACATAATACATCCAGTTTTAGGGCTGAACTAATGCATCCTGGTGCACTTTCTGATTCAAATTTCAACAAATATAGTGTCAATTATACAGGTTCATGGGTTTATTCAGTAAGCACAGGCTGTACATGTACTGTGTTGTAAAGTCCCTGTAAAGTCAAAATTAAGTATGTGTTCTGAGTTTGTCACACTACAGAAAAATGTGTTACTAGCCACCCAGCCAAATTTGAATGATAAAAAAAGCAGCCAAGTAAATAAAATAAACTATCAAAATCTTGAAAAAATGAGCAGTGGTCTCTGCTCTCAAACACTGGGGGCGTATCCACTGGCTGCGCTGAAACCACGCCCACTCGCGGGAAAGTTGACTCACGGACACGCACTGCCAATCATGGCACCAGTTGTCGGCGCGACGGGAGGATGAAGGCAGAGGCAGAGATAGTCGTTTCGGCCCCATTCACCAGTAACAGCGGATTATCAGTGAATCCCAGTTTTCTCCGACGAAAGTTTATAAAACTATCCCGTGTAAAATGATCACTACAGAGGCGGGTGTTGGTGGTGATCCTCAGCTCTCCATCAAGGTGGCTCGTCACAAAATTAATCCACCTCTTGTTGATATGAAATTTAAATAAGGACACCGATCTGTTTCGTAAGTGATCGCATCCAGGTAATACGCATTTCCGTGACAAAGGGATAGCTAGCTAGCAAACTGTAGGCTGTAGTAAATAGTACTAACAGTAACTCATGCGTCATCCGACAGTAGGGGCGGGGCCAGGAGCTCAGCGGCTCCAGTGCATCATTGACAGTAGGGGCGGGGCCAGGAGCTCAACGGCTCCAGTCCGTCATCCGACAGTAGGGGTGGGGCCAGGAGCTCAGCGGCTCCAGTGCGTCATCGACAGTAGGGGCGGGGCCAGGAGCTCAGCGGCTCCAGTGCATCATCCGACAGTAGGGGCGGGGCCAGGAGCTCAGCGGCTCCAGTGCATCATTGACAGTAGGGGTGGGGCCAGGAGCTCAACGGCTCCAGTCCGTCATCCGACAGTAGTTGCGGGGCCAGGAGCTCAACGGCTCCAGTGCGTCATCGACAGTAGGGGCGGGGCCAGGAGCTCAACGGCTCCAGTCCGTCATCCGACAGTAGTGGCGGGGCCAGGAGCTCAACGGCTCCAGTGCGTCATCGACAGTAGGGGCGGGGCCAGGAGCTCAGCGGCTCCAGTGCATCATTGACAGTAGGGGCGGGGCCAGGAGCTCAACGGCTCCAGTCCGTCATCCGACAGTAGTGGCGGGGCCAGGAGCTCAACGGCTCCAGTGCGTCATCGACAGTAGGGGTGGGGCCATGAGCTCAACGGCTCCAGTCCGTCATCCGACAGTAGTGGCGGAGCCAGGAGCTCAACGGCTCCAGTGCGTCATCGACAGTAGGGACGGGGCCATGAGCTCAGCGGCTCCAGTGCATCATCCGACAGTAGGGGCGGGGCCAGGAGCTCAACGGCTCCAGTCTGTCACCCGACAGTAGTGGCGGGGCCACGAGCTCAACGGCTCCAGTGCGTCATCGACAGTAGGGGCGGGGCCAGGAGCTCAGCGGCTCCAGTGCATCATCCGACAGTAGGGGCGGGGCCAGGAGCTCAGGGGCTCCAGTGCATCATTGACAGTAGGGGCGGGGCCAGGCGCTCAACGACTCCAGTCCGTCATCTGACAGTAGGGGCGGGGCCAGGAGCTCAACGACTCCAGTCCGTCATCTGACAGTAGGGGCGGGGCCAGGAGCTCAGCGGTTCCAGTGCGTCATCCGACAGTAGGGGCGGGGCCAGGAGCTCAGCGGCCACAGTGCGTCATCGACAGTAGGGGCGGGGCCAGGAGCTCAGCGGCTCCAGTGCATCATCCGACAGTAGGGGCGGGGCCAGGAGCTCAGCGGCTCCAGTGCATCATCCGACAGTAGGGGCGGGGCCAGGAGCTCAGCGGCTCCAGTGCATCATTGACAGTAGGGGCGGGGCCAGGCGCTCAACGGCTCCAGTGCGTCATCCGACAGTAGGGGCGGGGCCAGGAGCTCAACGGCTCCAGTGCGTCGTCGACAGTAGTGGCGGGGCCAGGAGCTCAACGGCTCCAGTGCGTCATCGACAGTAGGGGCGGGGTTTTTACACCATATATTGTAGATTTAAAACACCCAAATGTCAAAAAAATTACTTGAATCAATGAACAGCATTAATAAAGCCCCAGTCTTACAGATCATTAACTAAAAAAAGTTGTTTTAGGGTTTAGTTACCGTTTAACGGTCTAACTCCACAATTCAGTACTTCACAGTTTACAGTCTTTGTAATGTGTTTTATCAAAACATTTCTAACATTTATAATGTTGTTATATATATATATTTTTTTTAGAATTGCCTTTACAGGGACTTTACGGGGCCAGGAGCTCAGGGGCTCCAGTGCATCATTGACAGTAGGGGCGGGGCCAGGCGCTCAACGACTCCAGTCCGTCATCTGACAGTAGGGGCGGGGCCAGGAGCTCAACGACTCCAGTCCGTCATCTGACAGTAGGGGCGGGGCCAGGAGCTCAGCGGTTCCAGTGCGTCATCCGACAGTAGGGGCGGGGCCAGGAGCTCAGCGGCCACAGTGCGTCATCGACAGTAGGGGCGGGGCCAGGAGCTCAGCGGCTCCAGTGCATCATCCGACAGTAGGGGCGGGGCCAGGAGCTCAGCGGCTCCAGTGCATCATCCGACAGTAGGGGCGGGGCCAGGAGCTCAGCGGCTCCAGTGCATCATTGACAGTAGGGGCGGGGCCAGGCGCTCAACGGCTCCAGTGCGTCATCCGACAGTAGGGGCGGGGCCAGGAGCTCAACGGCTCCAGTGCGTCGTCGACAGTAGTGGCGGGGCCAGGAGCTCAACGGCTCCAGTGCGTCATCGACAGTAGGGGCGGGGTTTTTACACCATATATTGTAGATTTAAAACACCCAAATGTCAAAAAAATTACTTGAATCAATGAACAGCATTAATAAAGCCCCAGTCTTACAGATCATTAACTAAAAAAAGTTGTTTTAGGGTTTAGTTACCGTTTAACGGTCTAACTCCACAATTCAGTACTTCACAGTTTACAGTCTTTGTAATGTGTTTTATCAAAACATTTCTAACATTTATAATGTTGTTATATATATATATTTTTTTTAGAATTGCCTTTACAGGGACTTTAAGAAATAAATGCAAAGCAAATCTACAAAAAAAAGTAAAGCTGTAAATATGTAAACCTGGCAAATATCTGACTGTGGTTGCTTACAGGTTTGTTGCAGCTTTCTTGCCACACTACTATCAAAGTGATGCACACGTGCAGAAGGACACAGAGCTGCACGGTTGGATCAGTGAGATATTCACCAATGGCTTCCTGGAAAGAGATTCCTCAGGTCTGTTATCCAGGGTTCCCACGGGTCCTTGAAATCCTTGAAAGTTTGTGAATCTGAAAAAATGTTTTCAAGGCCCTGGAAAGTTTTTGAAAATAAACATACATAGAGACAGGTGCTTGAAAGTGCTTGAATTTATTTTGTGCAAGAAGTTTTCTGGAAATAATTCCATATTCACTCCAGTCCCCTAATGTGTTATTATCGCCAACACTTCATGGCCTTTGCATACTAGCTTGCTTGATTTACACTAGCAATTTACACGCGCATGTACGCGTTACTAGGGTTTTTCCTGCATAGAGAATTGAGGCGGCCGTCTCCGTCAAATTTTGTGCCGCCTTCGGCTCTCGACAATAAAAAATTACTAGGGAATCACCGAAAACGTGAGGATGATTCTGTTTTATTTCATTTAAAGTAAGTGGTGATTGATAGCCTATAGTTGATAATAATATAGTCCTACCTAATGTACTGAAGGTAACAATGTTGCGCTGTTGAGGCTCGCGCAGTTATTTATAACATATTATAGTTAAGAAACAATATATAGCCTAGGCTACACGCGACCAGAGAGTTGTTTGCCTGAATGCCATCAAGATTGAAACTGAGACTGATTTCATAAGTTCAATAATCAAATAGTTAAAATTAAGTCACTTACATTTTAGACGCAATGACTGTTTTTGTTCTGTTTCAGCAGCGAAAATAGTTCCAAACAAAGATCACCGCAGAACCACAGCGCATCTCACAGCAACACTTGTTGCATTACTGAATGATTCAGCGTTTTGAACGAATCGGTTGAGTCAAAGATTCAATTACCCATTCATAAACTTATACATAAAATTGCCGCCTCCTACTGGCCACTGGCGGTTTAGTTTCATTTCATTTTTTAAGTAGCCTATCATTCTTTTCAACATTCCTTATTTATATATTCAAAAATATTTAAAATAATCTAATTTAATACAATTATAATTGTTCAATGTAAATTATTTAATTTGATTGGTAACAGCCTAGTGTCTTATTATTTTAATTGAATATATTGATCAAATTTAAGAATTTGAAATGATGGAGCATTTAATAAAATTAGGGGAAAAAAATTTCCTTTATAAAAGGTACAAAAAATAGTGTATTCAAACAGTAATGTAATGAAAGATTGAAACAACAATGAAATTAAACAATTTAAGTTTGAAGGGAGTAAAGCCTCTGTTTAGGCTATTAAGGAATTGATAATAAGGCTATTATGGAATTTCAATTATTTTAAACCAGCCTACTTCAGTGTGATATGTTACCATACCATGATGCTTAACACTGAGAATTTGAATAATTGTAATGTGATGATCAGATGCAGATATCTAAATCAAAGAATATGGGCGGTTTGCGGGTGGATTATTTATTTTTAACAGTGGATTCGGGTGACTCAAAGTGCACCAGATTAATGAATTTATCTTTAAAATGTAAAAAAAAAATGGATTTGTTCCACTGCTGGGAAATAACTTAATACTCTGTTATTTATAGTCATACAGATAATATGACATGCATCATTCGAAACAGTAAAATGTATATTTTTATTTGTGTACATTCAAAATGACTACAAAATATCATGTCATTGAAAAATAAATAAAACAACATGATGCGCTGCTTTAGCGCGTCTCGGTCTCTTTAGATCTTTCTGGCGCTCACCAAAAATTAACCAAAATACAGAGAATAGCCTTCTTGGCGCGCCTACTTTAGACTATTTAAGCGCCAACATTTAGATTATTTAACGTTAAATGCATTATATATGCCTGAGTCACTTTGGAATAAATCACAGCGTGTTTCATGATAAAACGTGACTTAGCCTATACAGTCCAGAAAATGGGCTATAGGTTATAGCAAATTCAGACCAGCTGCTGGTCTACACAGAGAAAAAGCCCTTTCTGGGCTCTTCTGTTGTACCGAGCCATTCGTTAGTCTAGTTGTTTGATGAGAAAATTAAATGTAGCCTATAGTTGCAATACACGCGTTTTGTAAGCTCTGTGCAACTTCTGCAGCGGACTATTATTACTAGAATATTAGAGATCTAATACTCAAGCTGTTTTCTCATTTTTCTACTCTTAATATTAAATAAAAAACGACTGAACGAAAGATACACGGATTCTCTTGAACCAACACCGCGTTTGCGGCAGAAAACTACTGCAGTGCAGCCAAAATGCTCTGTTCGACTTATCTGAGATCCTTTACTCTTCCCTGTGGATGACCTGTGACCTACTTTCTGTAAGATCTGAATTTTTGAACTTGAATTTTTGAGATTGAATTTAGAAAACTGAATTTGAAGTTCCGAATTTCTTCATCTTGAAAACTTGAATCTGTATTTTTTTAAACTGAATATTTGCAGTATACGAATTCAGAACAAAAAAACTAGCTGTTTGAAAATACATGTCTATAAAATTCAGCCATAAAAACATTTCAATTTGTTAAATTTCAAATGTTCAATATTCGTTTAAAAAAAATCTAATTCAGAACTATTTAAACTACCACCTAAAATTCAATTTTGTTAGATTTCACTTGTAAATAATTCAAATTTACACAATTCAAATTCAAATCATATTGTCATATTTTAAGCTCCATACAAGTGTGATTTCTGGTGGAATAAATAAAGTGTCGCGACCAATGAGTTTGCATTTCCAACGGAATTGTTGCCATATTTACAACATTTAATCCAACAAAGGCTTCCTTTCTTTTTATTTTGTGTTCAGCTCAGTATTTGCACAGCATAAGAACATTTTTGCTGTGAGGCACAACCATCTTTTGTAACCCCCACTGCAATTCACTGTTTTATGGAAAATAATTTAACCAGGTCAATAGTCAAAAGTAGTTTGGTTTATGGCTCCACTCTCCATTTCAGTTTGTTTGTGTGTGTGTGTGTGTGTGTGTGTGTGTGTGTGTGTGTGTGTGTGTGTGTGTGAGTGTGAGTGTGAGAGTTTATGTATAAACATCCTAAACTGAGTTCCCCACAGAAACAGCCTTTCATTCTTCTTCGCAGGAATACCATCATCTTTTCAGACACTGAAAGAGCTTATCAAGTTTGTCACCATGGTGATCTTCACTGCATCAGCCCAACATGCCGCTGTAAACAATGGACAGGTCAGTTAGTACAAGTCAATTCACTTCCAATCACACAGAGCCATTAAAGCTGCAGTCCGTGATCCTAATCTCAGTGTTGTGCCTGAACGCGTTCATTGAACGATAGTTCATATTTTGGGCGAATGCGAACTGAACGTACTGTACTACTGCCTGATGAACGTTACTGTGAACTCGTTCATTCTGGTGTCTGTGAACGCCACGCTCTCTCAGTTTAACTTCGTTCAATAGAGTGGCAGATTTCTATAGAGACTTCCAGACGAAAACCTGGCTAAAACACACCGTAAACCGGCCTTAATTTGTAGCGGAAAAAACACCCAATCTGGCAACACCAGCCACCAGTGTCCACTGACTCTCTTGTTCAATCTTGTTCAAAATATTTTTTCGAGTCATTTCGTTCATTTAAGGGGCTTTAAATGTTATACTATTAACTGGCAAATTCCCAGAACACATCCACCTATGCAATCTTGATCATATTCTGAATTAAGAAATCATTATAATGCAGTCAAAAATCGTTTACAGGGAACATAAATAATTACTTTACCTCGAGTCTTTCGTTTATTTGTCACGTGACAGACGCAATGAATGGATCGTTCATGAACGACTCATCACTTACTTTACAAATCAAATCAAAACAAAAAGCAGCAAGGAGGCGTCGTATGATCATTTAAACGAGTTTTATGACAAGTTCGGTGAGGATGAGAAAAATCTGACGCATAGTGTGTTAAAACTGATAAAATAATTGTCTGTGGTTCTATATGGGCTGTGGCAATCATTTTGAAAAATAATATCTCGCAGCAACATGGGAAAAAAGAACTATAAACTAGTTCATTTTTGGAACTGTGAAAAATTCAAATTTTTTGTAGAAAGTGAACTTTCCCAACACTGCCTAATCTCATACACCTTTTCTCAAATCCAGCGAATTGCTCCACACATTCCTCTAGCTGTACATTCAGTGTCACGTGTTCATGTGCTTTGATTCATGTATATAGTTATGTTCTAGTGTTTTGTGATCTGTTGTGTTAAGCCTATTGCACACTGTGATTTTGGCCACAATTTGGCCGTCTGATACAAATTTACCAAATCCTAAAAGATTCCTCTGGTCCTTGACTAAAATCTGAAGTCTTCGATCATTGTTTTGACATGTTCAAAGACAGACGATTAATGACCGTTGCAATCACATTTTACCTCTGATGAAATTCTGGCAGTGTCAGAAGATTTGAATCTCAGTCCTGCAATGTGACTTCTCCTGCCACACCCGTCAAACTGTCTTTGTTGTTCAAGACAAGCCATGACCAAAATGAATGATTTCTTTGTAGCCACCATTTCAATCCCGCGTGTAATGCAGCTCACATCACCGAACGTGTCATCGATTGATCAACTGAGATCTGACAGCGAGGATCATGCTCATACAATCTGACAAGCAACAATCGTGAAGAACTATTATAAGGAGATCAGCAGAAAAACAGAACACAGCCGTTACAATGGCTTTCAAGTGCGTGAATAGCGGTTGGCGCTTTGCCTTTATAGAGCGGCACCAAACGCCAATTCCACTGAATCATTCTTAAGACTGTTGACTTGTCACCAGATTTTTTAAAGTGTTTAAAGGGACACTTCACCCATTTGCATTAAGCTTTGTATCATTAGAAACCATATTTTTGAATGGTCGTGCATTATTCCCTCATTTTCCTCTGAGACGGGAGAAATACAGATTGCAGTGTTGCAGTTCCTGCTTATAATGATTCTGTCATCTATAATGTCATTCTAAGCAGGAAGTCCCATATCTTCGTAGAGGGGTTGAGACTACAAACACTCGTTCCTCATTCTTCCAGGGGGTGTGACCCACTTACGCTACAGCCCCATTACAGATCAGTGGGTGGGACGTAGAAACTAAAAGCAATATCCGCCATCTTGTTTGAAAGCTAAGCTAACAGGCGCTGTGGAGCCAGATGTGAAGTTACAACAATGGCAGAAGGTACTCAGTATGATATGGAAGAAGAGGATTTCGAAAGTCTGATGCTCGAATCAGCTGTTCGTGGCTGTCTTTACGAGCCGCAATATAGCGAAGAGCAGTTGAGGCTGATGGAGGAACAGAAAGCGGCTGCTGCGGCTCCAGAGATGGAGTCCGTCTACTGCAAAGAATTTCAACGATGCCAATTTCTCCTGGCTGAAATCTCTGAATCAGACGAGGACACAGACGTTTGTGTTGTGAACTGGATTAGTGGGAGGGGCTTGCGGAGCTGTGCAATGTGGTGGTGTGTTGTTGTCTTCCATACAAATGCGCCCTAAAGTTACTTTCTGTCTTTCCTCAGTCAAGAAGGCACCACATCCGGAATTTACGTTACATTTCGACTACATACATGACCCACTTTCAATAAAGATAATGTTCCCACAGGTGAAATGATCCTTTAAGGGGGGCATGACTAAAAAAGTTTGAGAACCACTGCCCTAGCAAGCAACTTTATTTATATAGCACATTTTTTAAACAACAGACGTTGCCCCAAAGTGCTTTACAAAAAAGTAACAAAATAACATAAAAGTCATACAACAAAACAAAAATACTTTATTCAAAAGCTAAAGAAAATAAATACGTTTTAAATAAGACTTAAAAGTTGTAATCGATGGAGCTGACCTCACATGGAATGGGAGGAAAAAGCACGATCTCCTTTTGATTTTAAATTACAACGAGGTACCTTTAAAAGTCGTTGATCGGAGGACCTGAGAACTCTAAAAGGAGAGTAAGGAACTATAAGATCACTGATGTACTGGGGGGCAAGGCCTGACAATGCTTTGTAAACAAACAAGAGAATTTTAAAATCAGTCCTAATTTTGACCGGAAGCCAATGTAGGGATTGCAGTACCGGAGTAATATGTTCTCTTTTTCGCACCCCCGTTAAAAGCCTTGCCGCTGAATTCTGCACTAACTGTAGGCGGACAAGCAGAGTCTGCGGGAGACCGATATATAAAGAATTGCAGTAATCGAGCTTAGATGTAATAAAAGAATTAACTACAATTTCTAAATCCTTACTGGATAAAAAATGCTTTACTTTAGCAATTGATCTCAGGTTAAAAAAGCTTCCTTTGACAACGGCACCAATCTGTTTCTTAAAGTTAAGTGATGAGTCCATGATTACCCCTAAACTCTTTACATGATTCTCAGCCCTAGAGTAAGTAGCCCATGATGACAACAAAAAACGTGTCCATATCCACTTTCCATGGCCTGAGTAATGCTAATTATGTGCTCTTGTTATTCTTTATGAATATTTAGCTTAAATATCACATTTTTCACCAATTCTTTCCCCCCAGTTTGAATTTGGCGGATGGATGCCTAATTACCCCACTGCCCTCAGAAAGCCCCCTCCCAAGGAGAAAGGCCAGACCACTGAGAACACGATCCTGGAGACCCTGCCTGATGTGAGCACCACGGTGAATGGGATGGCTGTCCTGAAACTCCTGAGCAAGGACTCTGCAGACCATGTGAGTTTTACACCATCAGGGCACACGTTAAAAGACTGCAATTCAATTTTGTTGTGAAAAAGTTAACAATCTGAATGGCGTTCTTGTGAATGCCATCATATTAGGCCTTGTCCACACGGACACGGGTATTTTTATAACCGTGACTTTTTTTACGCAGTTTGGCCGTTCGTCCACACGGAAACGCAGTATCAGGTCACTGAAACCGAACAGTTTTGAAAACCCCTGCCAGGGTGAGGATTCTCAGAAACGCCGGATGCAGTGTTGTCGTGTAGACCGTAAAACTGGAGTTTTTGCTTCTGATCCAGGCTTCTGATTGGCCAACGTGGCTTTACGATTAGGGTTATATCGCCGCCTGCTGGTGTGGCATGCTCTTGACAGCGCTTGATTGCGTTTTTTTGCGCTTTCATGTAGGCGGAGTTCATGTATTTCTTTTAAACCGAGCATGTGTGGACGGGATTTTTTTTTTAAACGCAGGAGGAAAAATAAAAATACCCGTGTCCGTGTGGACTAGGCCTTACTCTAGATGACAGTGGCTTACTTACACTGCTTTCATTCCTCTAGTTTGCATTACCTGACTGTTACATTACAAAGCAGATTAGCAAACAGTAAGCATAGTGTTGCAGTGGGCTCTAACAGAATATTAGTGCTGTCATACGCAGTGTGTTAAACATTGTTATAAACATGTTTCTTATCAACATGCTATTTACGATTACAATCTTGATACCCTGTCCGTAGTACCCTCTGGGATATTTCCCAGAAAATCTGTATGATGAAGACGTCCCTTGCAAGCTCATTGAAGATTTTCAAAAGGATCTGAGGGAGTTGTCAGATCTCATCGAGAAGCGGAACAAGAAGTTGGAGCTTCCCTACATCTATCTGAGCCCCAAAAATGTGGACAACAGTGTAGCCATTTGATACAGTAGTCCTTCTTAATACATTTGTCTTTCTATTAATAGCTTTGTCAATCACAATAAAGACCAAAGCAAAAATTACTCAAAGTGTGTCATGGATGTTGGATTTCAGGGAAAAAAAGGTACTGCTTAATATGTGGGTTTAGTCCAGTCATTTTATGAAAAAAGTACTTCTTCCTGCCTCTATGTATTAATGCTCATGGGTAGCCTAATGGGTTCCATTCAGACCTTAACATCAAGTATTTTACTGTTATTTGTCAACAAAATTCAACAAGACATTTTCATCTGACTATACACAATGTTTAGATCTGTTGTGGTATTTATGCAAATTAGCACATACGTAATTAGATTATGCACCGTTTGTCCATGTTAACAAACAATTTAAAAAAAAACGTGTAATACATTTTTTGTTTGTCCTGATGTAAGTAATCAACTCAGTAATTTTCATGGTGATATCAAAAGGTTAAAATGTTACCCTATTCACGTAAGAAAAAGAATGAATAGGCGATATTTGGGTCTTGTTCTAAACTTTCCCCTGATGGGATTCTTCGTGGCCTTTTTTTTCCTTACTCAGGACATATTGAGGATACAAAATCAGTTGAGTTTGCTTCTGTTGCAATTTGTTCAAGGTTGACCCCCATTTTGGCTTACAATGACTGGACTAGTTCTGTAGTAGTCCTGCAATATTAACCCTCTGGGATCTAAGGTGTTTTTGGGGTCCTTGGGATGTTTTGACATGCCCTGACATTTGTGCTTTTTTCAGTTGCTTTTTATTATTATTATTATTATTATTATACCTTTATTTAACCAGGAGAGAACCTCACTGAGATTAAAATCTCTTTTACAGGAGTGTCCTGGCCAAGATAGGCGGCCCAATTATTCAAACAGACATATAACAATAAAACAATACAGCACACAATACATTGGTATTAAAAATACCATATACATATAAACATATTAATGGCAAATGTGTAATTACACTCTATTTTGCATAAACAGGGCTACCATAATATGTGAGCAACATGTATGTACATGTTTGTATTTTTGAGAGAATAATGCTTATGCTGCATCATGAGCCTTTCATTCAGGTGTGTCACTGAGAGTACCACAAGTAAATAATGTGAGGACTTATTTTGTATGCATGCAAATTGTATAATAACCAAAGTAAACATGTATAGTAACTATGCAGTTAATTCTCATACTGTATTTTCAGAATTGTTTGGAATATATCCTCTCCCCAAATGTGTCACTAATAAAAAACAATAATAAATAATTTGATGAGAAGGCTTATATTGACCTATTAAGATGTTGCTTACATCTACCTTGTAAATATATTTTTTTGCTATTTTATTAAAAGGTTTTCACATGTAAATCAACAACAATTACAATTTTAACAATATTTCAAGTGTAATCTTTCTCTGTAAAAAGTATGCATTTTATCATACGTATTTCAAAGTTAAGGATTCATTAATTTGAATATTGGAACAAATACTATAATAACATCTTAGTTGATGATTAAATATACCTGAATGATTGAATAAAACATCCCATACTATATATTTAACATATGAGCAGAAATTGGCGAACAAAAGCTTATTTGATGTGACAGTATAGTCATTTTACAGTAAACACTTTATAATCTATCCGAAATTAATCAACGAAATCTTGTCTAAACATTCATATTTCGTCTGTATCATATTGTTCTTATGATATATTAGCATATAAATGTTAATTTGCAGTTTAATACGTTGCTTATGTAACCCCCTCTAGTTCTTTCTTTCGACCCTTCCAGAAAGGACCACACGAAGACATATGCTGAGCTCAATCATTGCTTGTTTACTGAGGACATATGAAATGACACCAAACAGACGTGAATTACAGCTCATCCGGTCACGTAACATTCTCCTCAACAGCTTGCATAAAACTCTTTTCACCAGTTTAACAAGCAATAAACCATTTGTTTCAGTTATTAATTTATTCTTTTTTTCTGAACACAGAAAACGTAATATCATACAAACATTGCATCATACCTGAGGACATATGAAATGACACCAAACAGACGTGAAATACAGCTCATCCGGTCACGTAACTGTCAAAAATAAATATAATTGTAAAAATAAACAACAAGAAAATACAGATATAGAAACACAATGAATACCATACACTCTTAATGTGCTCGACAATGAGTTTCGGTATAAAGTTAATTATCCATCAATTCTATGTCTCTTATTACTCAGATATGAAATAAAACACTTTTAAAATAATTATTTTGAACTTAAAGATAAACAAAATTATCTCTGAAAACATTTAATTTCTGTTTGACCGGAGAATGATTTTCCACCTACCATTCTCCTCAACAGCTTGCATAAACTGAGGAGAAAATGGCCGACTTCATTCATAGTTTACCCTAATCACCTGTAGGTGTCCCCATATTCCTTTCTTTTAGATGCACTTAATACATTGTATTCAATGAATATTTTAGAATTGTTTTACAACATTAACAAACACTTTTGGCACAATTCATAATCAATTTATTTTCCGTTACACTTATACAAAGACATGATTTTTACTCATTTCAGTATAGCAATATAGTTTGGTAAAAGCTAAACTAGTAGATGTGTTCATGTAAAAATAACATGTTTACTAATGTAAGTGCAAGTGTAAATGAACGCCACAGATGTGCGCTGTTGTGTACTACAGCTGAAGTAAACACCTGTGCTGTTCATTCATTCACACACAGACACGCGATTGAAATTTAAACAGTCTTTTTGTGGTTAACAGACACTACTGATAACTTAATTTATTAATATTTCTTTATATTTTTTTTATTTCTAATTTTATTACAACAAAACATCACAGAAACACTGCACTGCAGTTTTTAACACTGGTACAAACACATATAACACTGTGGTACTTCGGTTTCTTTGCAGGGACACCGCCTTCACCCAGGACCGGATTAACAATTTCCTGTGCCCTGGGCAACAAGACTCAAGGCCCTGGTGTAGTTAGGGGGGTTCGGGGGCATGCTCCCCCGAGAAAATTTACCGCAACGTCTGTTTTTAAATGTTAAAAGTAATTTTAAATAATACAAATTATAGGCCACGTTTACCGCAGTTGGTGGAATTGGCAGACATTCCCTTAAGCATCGTGCGCTGTGGAAACGCGTCAAAGCATTCTCAGGTATAATTATGCAGCATTAATGCACGAATGATTTTGAATGAATATTTTCATCATGTCGATATACAATGGTCACATAATGTTAAAACTAATCTTGCTATTGATATCTTTGTTAGTCCTTGACAGGGCGGCCAGGGCTTCTTTGCAGCTCAAGTCGGCGGCGGTGTGAACGTACAGTTATACTTTCCGTGACTGCGCAACTGGGTTATAGGTTGCCAGGTTGAGGTGACAAACGGGTTGAAATTGTATATGGTGTGTGGATTGTGCGAATATAATGCATTTAATACAAGATATGGCAACTGGTCAACATTAGACAAACATATTGCTCTGATTATTCATAAAGGTTTGGGCCATGAAAATAACGGGAGTTTCCCGGGAGAAATAACAAACCGGGAGGGGTCCGGAGATAGGGCTAAAAAACGGGAGAAACCCGGGAAAAATGGGAGTGTTGACAGGTATGGTGACGAGACACTTATTCACCAGACGAGACACGAGATTGGGTTCAGGAGAACGAGACGAGATTGTTGCACAATATTTTTTGAAATCCTCAATAATCTTGTAATAAATGTCAATTCAGTTCTCCTTTGAGTATGAATTATCAAATGCATTGAAAGACAATAATATACAAGCACTGTATACAAGACACAAACACAACTGACTGGCTTTTCTCCTGTATGATTACACATTCAGTCTATTCAGACCTTACTGTACATGAACAATGAGCTTCCAGAACTTCAGTTTGAGGCTGTGTGGGACCTCCTAACTGAACTCCTTTCCACAAATTGAACACAGAAATAAAAACAGTATAAATCAGTATAAATAAAAATAACAGTTTTTTTAGTCTTATTAGTGCAAACAATAAGTGCAAGCGCAACCATAATCAAAGTACTCTCTCAATTTTCAAAGTATGAACAGACCAAAACAGAGACCAGAATCACAACTACACAGTCCAGAGATAGGTTTGATATTGGGAGACAGGCTATTGTATGCAGAATAATTCGTGCGCATCAGGGAGCTTGTGTTTTACTTTCAAATTCATGATTGCGTGTACTCTGTAGTGGCGGTGCTGAGCGCGCATTCTACAAGATAAGGGGCCGTTCACACAGAACGTGTTTTTGCTTTGTATAAGCTGAGACCCTGGCAGTGGAATGATGAGAAAACGCAAGGTCCAGAGACGCGTTTTTTAAAAGTTTAACTGATTTTAACTTGAGTGCCGCGTTTTTAGAATGCTGTGTCATGCGCGAGATGCTGCAAAAGATGCAAGACGTGAGCGCAACGTTACACACATCCGTCTAACGCGTTTAAATAGAAAAACAATGGAAAAGTAGCACATTGGAATGGAAAAACGCATTCTATGTGACCCGCCCCTAAGACATTTATCAGACGCATTTGTTGCGCAACGAATTTTCCGCCATCGTCACGCGATCAGTGAACTGTGATTCCTGCTGCCCTATCACAGTCTGTGTGCAACTGCAACTTGTGCTGGATGAGCAGAGTAGACGTTTACAATAGTTTACAAGGGCTTTTATTTGATTAAAAAAAAACATTAAAACGACAGTGGAGGCGGTGCCAAGGTGTGCACTAATGTAATGTAAATGTGTTGGGGTGCTAATTTCACCCTCACGCTCCGTCATGGCGATTTCACGAGACAGCTTTTCACTTGACGAGAAATCTCGTCACATTTTAGTCTCACACCCCTAATTGTTTGTATTAGAGAAAAAGTATTGTTACAATTAGAGAGACAATTATAACCATGCTACCAAACCATCTACTATAGTATAACATCAGACATCGTGCTCCACTCAGTTCCACTCATTCTTTGCTATATGAGATGAAAAATTACCCTGGAAATCCAGAGTTCTCGTGAGAGCACAAGTTGAATTTGCTCAGCGATTTACTCTGACCTCAAGTAATGATGCTCATTAAATATGCCCTTGTCAGGGTTCCCACACCTTCAAACTTCAAAACTTTCAAGGACTTTCCAGGTACAATACCCTCAAATTCAAGGACTTAACCCTCTGAGGTCTAGGGTGTTTTTGGGGTCCTTGAGATGTTCTGACATGCCCTGACATTTGTGCTTTTTTCAGTTGCTTATAAACATATTAATGGCAAAGGTGTAAATTCACTCTATATAGCACAAACAGGGCTACCATAATATGTGAGCCACATGTATGTACATGTTTTCATTTTTGAGAGAATAATGTTTATGCATGGCTATTGAAAAAACTAAAAATGAAAGATTCTGAAATAAAGCCACAAAACACATACTAAATATGTGGCAATAAGACTTTTGACTAATGGATGTCGTCGCCTAGAGTTTTTTCTTCAAAATTATGTGAAAATCATCCTGCCTAATCATTCACATAAAACGATAAATTGATTTTAGTTTTGTGAAACACTTTTAGTTTGGAAAGCCAATATGCGGATGGGGCGTAAACGATCATGCATATTTAGTAGTTCACAACTGATGAGACAATTCCCCTGCATACTTAATGAGCCATTCATTCAGGTGTGTCACCTATAGCTAACTTAAATATACAAGCTTCATAAAAATGATCATTCTAGAAGAAAATTTCAGATGGCATTTAGAGGCTTTTGCATCTGAACTCTTCATATACACACACACACACACATATATATATATATATATATATATATATATATATATATATATATATATATATATATATATATACATACATACATACATACACACATATATTTATATGCATACACACACATATATATATGCATACACACACACACACACTCACACATACACACACACACACACACACACACACACACACACATATATATATATATATATATATATATATATATATACATACACTACCAAATTGGTTCACAGTTGGAAGCATCGCAATTTTTTTTTATTTTTCCACAAATTGTGCTTGCAAATTGTATAATATCCAAGGTAAACATGTCTAGTAATTGTGCAGTTAATTCTCATACTGTATTTTCAGTTTTGGAATATTTATCCTCTCCCCAAATTTGTCACTAATAAAACACAATAAAAATTATTTAAAGAAAAAAAATATATTTACCTTTTAATAGTTTGTTTACATCTACCTTTTAAATATATTTTTTTATTAAAAAGGTTACAATTACAACAACAATTCAAGTGTAATCTTACAGTATATTTGTATCAGTATATATATGTCTTTCATATTTCGCCTGACTGTAACGTTGTTTTTATGAAATATTAGGGCATATTGTTAATTTGCAGTTTAATACGTTGCTTATACAAATAGCCTACATTTTATTTCAACATATTTCAGTCGATTTTTACTCATCTCAGTATAGCAATACAGTTTGCTAAAACATCATCATTCATTCACACACGCGATTTAAATTTAAACTGTCTTTTTGCCAGCTGTGGTAAACAGCGCGCATCTCGCCGTTCATTCATTCATAAACAGAAACCCGATTCACGTGAACTTACATTTCTCAGCTCGCTCCACGATATACCCGCACTTCTGAGATACATTCCATTATTCCTCACAGCGCTGCGAAACAGTGTAAACATGTAATGATCTGATAAACTTGTATGTTTTCTCGAGCTGATGGGGGCGTTCACAGAATTGCGCGGATTGCCTCAGACATTTGCGTTCGAATAGCACGCGCTCTCCGTGGGCGGAGTCACATTACATTTGAATTGGCTCTAATGAGGTCGACTGGGATCGCTCTCTTTAAATACAGGTTTCACAAGATGAGAATATTTGTTTTTTATATAAATTAAGAATTCAAGCTTCATGCCTGTGTGACTGTCTGCCTGTTTGACTGAGTATTCGCTGAGTTATTGTTCATTTTCGGACGCGTTTCAGAATGGACTACACGGACAGAGAGAAGGCAGAACTCGCTTCGTGTTTATTTTTCTTTATTTGGCAAAAAGCACAACACTTTGTTTTTATTGTGAGTATACACAAAAATAATACACATTTAACAGAATCGATTGATGTATGAAACTCCTATGGAAAATCAAAGTCAACAGAGTATTTATGAGTTTTTTTTACACTGATAAAAAAAAAGCGAGCTGGTATCGCCGGCGATACCGCCGACCTCAGGGGGTTAATGTGGGCACACATTTCAAGTGAGAGCAAGGTTACATCATGTTACCTTGTAAGATACATTGTTACAGTTTTCATGTGTCAAACACAACTATGCAAAAAAGCCTTTGTTTGCATTATCTTTGTCCATTTGACAGAGATCTAATATTCTATTTGTCGTATTTCTGTTTTGCACAAAAATGAAGAATGTTCGGTACATCCTATACTGTATTCTAAAATTATCTCTAACTTTTGCACGGATTTCATTGAAAATAACTTAGGCTCATGTAACCAGAAGTTTTAAGATATATGAATATACTTTTAAGTTTTTCTTGCCTCATGGGTTTACATTATCCTAAAAATTGCAAAGCAATTCAACATTACATTAAATAAAATATTTGGGCAACAGATTATCACAAATGTTTTATGTTTATTGAACACAATATACAGTCATTGACTGAACATATTTGGCTTTGGTGTAAGCACTGAAAACATATAACAACATAGTGCAGATCAAATACATTATAAAACATTCCAATATGGGACATTAACATAAGGCCATGAATTGATAAACAATATTAAACATTAAATACAAAAATTCCAACACAAGGTCAGCTTAAAATATGTAACAGAGCAAAAACATTCCCTGAGGTATTCTGTGGTGGTTTTCCTTTTTAGATTGATTGTCGCTTTGTTGATTTTGTCTTCATTTGCTTTTCAATTCATTCAATTTCTCAGAGCGACTTTCCACTTCCACCATTTCTGGTCTCTTTTCCTTTGCTCCCTTCCTTAAGCTGTTAGATTTGGCAATTAGAGTTAGTTTGCCTGTTTTCTCTGCCTCAAGAGCCAATTTGTCACAGAGGTCTCAAGTGCATCCATGTCATCTTTCAGTCTTTTTTTCTTCATTTTAAGTTCATCAGTTTCATCCAGCACATATTTTTCTCTTATTTTTCCCCCCCGCATCATCTCTCTTTCTTCTCATATCCTCAAGATGTGTGATGTATCTCTGTCGGGCACCTCCAACTGACATCAATAGCATTTTGTCAATTGTGACATTCTTGGTGCCACCCACAGCCCTGAGGTGGTCTGAAATGCACCTCTGTGCCACGTACGAATCTTCTGAAAGGTTAGCATCCTCAATTTGACGGTTGATTGAAAATCCACGCTCTACAGAGACTTGCCCATGTGAGAGGAGGAGGAGTTGGCGGCAGAGTCTCCATAGCTTTTCATATGGTTTCTGTGTGGACATCCTGTCATGCAAAAATGTGTCAACCCTGTCTGTGTATGGATCAAAGTGGGAGAATTGTGAACTCTGAGGCAGCACAATCTCCTCAATGAATTGACTGTAGAGTCGAATTAACTCATCACAGTCTTCTTCATTCACACGGTGGACATGGACAAGGTATGTCAAAGCCTTCCTGAACTTAGTTATTCCGACACCTGCATCTTTGCAGGCCATTTCCCTTGGATCAAGGAAGGAAAGGTGAGAGACAAGAGGGTATTTGAGGGGGGACTTCTCAATAAACTTCTGTACAGTTAAAACCAAGCATTACTTGCAAGTGTGTTTGAAGAGCAGGAGTGTTTTCTGTCCTATTGTCTTCAATGTGGACACGTCCCCTTAAAATTCTCCCTGTAACAAAACCCAAGTCCACCTGTGAGGAGTCAACATGACAGTCTTGATCTCAACGTCCAGAAGTTTATGAGGTGTTGTTGCTTTCTTCATGATGTCTTTTTTGATGCATCTGCACATCAGGCTCTTCGGCAGCTTGAACAGGTCTGTTGAAACAAATGCCACCATGGGCTTATCAGTCTGGTAGCACGCAAGAAATGGAGTCACTTCCTTGCTCACTGACAAGATGAAATTAACTTTAGCAGCCATGAGTGGATCTTCAACAGCCTCCTGAACCACCTCAAAGGACTTTGTCCCTGGATTTAGACACCTCTTTTCCTTAACAGCATTGACATATGCAGCCATGTGTGGTAAAACTTCCAACGCCCTTTCTAGTACAGGCACATTTTCCAGCAAAACTTTAGTGGTGTTGGGGAACCTGATCCTGTTATGTTGAAATAATCTTCTCTACGAGCTGGAGAATCCCTCAGAAGGTGGTGCATGGATTGCAATATGCTGCCAACTTTCCAGTCTGTCCCTTCCACTCCTTTCATAAAGGCTCTGTGTGCAATATGGAGGCCGCAGCTGCCAATATTGATAAGGTGTACATTATGAGTATCTTGGAGGGATTTGTCAACCTTTGAATAAAAAGACCAATTCACGTTTGGTCCATCCATGGAGATCTGAACCATGTTTTCTTTTGGCAGATTTTCATTACTCCTCTCATAGACTGATTTAAGGTCTACTGCAGTGGCGTGTCCCATGAATTTTGAGTCAAAAAATCTTGTCACAACTTTGTCCCCATCCCATAAACGGACATGAAAGTCACATTGCTTTGATTGTGTTTTTCTGTTAAAGGCTCTCATCAAAGAGAAGTACATAGTCCTCCCATTTAGAAGAGAGTTTTTTGCACAACAAGTGTTTGAAATGCGGAGCCAAACCATGCGTGCAAATGTACATGGACTTTGTTGCTCCACAGGCAAAAGTCTTCACAATTACACTGTCGGGGAACATTGCAGAAAATAGCACACCAAAAAGTAAAGAAAAAAGAAAGAGATTGAAATCAAACATTTTTATTTGTGTGGGTGTGACTTAGGGATGTGACGGTGAGGATATTTTCCCACTGGTTAATCGACGTGTGACAACACCGGTAATACACCGGTCAGCTGGCGGTTTATTAGGCAGACACTGTTCAGTTTTTAATTGTAGTGTCTGTTCTCTGACTGAACTAAATGATTTTATTAAAAAAAAATAATAATCAAATCGATGGTGGGCAACTGATAACCGGTGTTGCTTCTGAACACCGGTAACACCGTCACCAACTATCGTACCAAGCCTAGTGTGACTGTGTGTTTTCAAAGTACAGCCACCACAAAGTCAGATTTCAGCACCTCCTTTTACTGTGTGAAATCATTTTGAGCACATAAAATCATACAAATACAAATCTTTGCATTCAAATCTGTGACTGTGTGGCAGAAGGAATACACATAACAGGGCTTAGGCCCAGGCAGTTAGCAGACTACGCCACGATGGGACTTACACCCAAATAATTAACTATTTTGTTCTAACCAGGCTCTCAAGTTCGTTGATGGATAGCCAGAGACAGTGGTCCAGTACAAAAATAGAATTTTTATTTTCACTCCAACAATGATTGATATTTCACAGTAAACAACATGCACTGTATACCAAATCAAATAACAAAACCCACACTCAATATTCACTCCACTCACTATACCAGGGTTCACCAATCTCGGTCCTGGAGGGCCGCTGTCCTGCAGAGTTTAGCTCCAACCCCAATTAAATACACCTGAACCAGCTAATCAAGGTCTCACTAGGCATACTAGAAACTTTCAAACAGGTGTGTGTATGTCTAGTGAGACCTTGATTAGCTGGTTCAGGTGTGTTTAATTGGGGTTGGAGCTAAACTCTGCAGGACAGCGGCCCTCCAGGACCGAGATTGGTGAACCCTGCACTATACTCTATTCGCAACACACACACACCCCCGAAAGAGGAGGGGAATAGGGCGGAATCTTACCAGTGGGAGACTAATGGCTCGAGCAATGAGCATCCATGAAAAACACCCCAATCACACGTGTCAACTTTTACACACACACACACACCACAAGAGAAGTGACCACACTTGGTGAACACGCAGCTACAGCACACACCAAGGGACCCGCCACCGCAAGGGGCACTGCTCCCACTGGCAGTTCTCAGCACCTGGACAGTGGACAGACAATGGAAGTTAAACAAAATTACACACAAAAATTACGATACACAATGTCTAATAAGCCACCCGTTCTAAAGCCCAAGGTGGTACTTGGGTTAGCAATATGAACAGAGACTCACAATCACACAATAAATCAAAATAAACAATTAAACATGGACAAATCACATAAAAACAAACAAACAAAAGAAATCAAAATTAGGCCAATCTTCTTGGATATCAGCAGCAAGAAAAGGCCTCCATACAAGAGTTAAAATAAATAAACACAAAACAAAACAATTTAAGTGGTGTCAGTCCATCAAACACTCTACACTCAAACACTGATTCACAACAAAGATGGGAAGAAGGATCAAACAGTGTTAAACAGGCATCGATGTAACCCGCCAGCCAGCCGCCTGTTAACTTAAGCTAATAATTGAGTTCAATAATCCTTGGTCCAGTGTGAAAAGGCAACCGGGTACGACGAAAATCCGTGAACACGTAATGTGAAAAGCATAAGCAAAGCAGCAGATGTTCAGCGTCGATGTAGCCAACTGGTGGCCGCACCCCCGGTTAAATAGCACTCCCTAAAATGCACAGGATGTCCATTTACAAATATGTCCCACATTAACCATTCAACCATTACTCAGTATAGCAACATACCTATGATTAACAGCGTTGCGCCAAAAGCCCCGAGCTCTGATCGCTAATAGCAGGGCGCACACTCAGCTGGTGAAAGGGCTGCTGCCGCACCGGGGATTCTATAGCACAAAACATTCCCTATAAGCCCAAGTTATGAAGTTAACGAGTGCAAAGAGAAACAAAGCTAACCATACCTGAGGCGCTACGGTAAACAGAAAACCAAGGCAGACATCAGGTCGCTGGGCAAATAAACAAGACAACAAGTCGCGTACCGTTGACATCACTTGTCAAAAGAAAAGTCCCGGTTTATAAAGGGGTTTAGCCCTCGCGATTGGCTAAGAGTTAACAGCCCAGAACCACTCACTGCACAGCAAATTAAGTGTCACTTAGGGAAGCATGAGCCAGACAGCTGCATCCTGCTACAACTGCATTAAATCAAACTTTGGCATTTGGTATTTGGCATTTTGCTGCACTTAACGCCTTGGAATCTCAAAATGAAGTCATAGGTAAAAGTTCAAATCATTTAATTTACCTGTCCCTTCACTGGAATTTAAAGAGTAGTAAGACTCCATCATGTTCAAACACCACAGGACCTCAGCTTTTAATGTGTCCTCTCTGGGAACGCCTGGGATTATTGATTGTTTGGAGGACGTGGCGATGGTGCTAGTCGTTGCAGGTGTACGTGGTATAGGAGATGATGTCACCAACCTTTCCACAAAGTTGACTAAAGTGGGCGCTGTAAGAAATAGTAAGACATATTGTAAGAAATAACACTGACTTATTGTAATAATACTGTTATATGACACCTAAATATAACACCGTTTGGGCACAAGGACTTAAATGCCTCCTTTAAAAACACTCAATCCAGACCCATGTAACGTCTGATACAACTATTTCATGTGGTGGTAAATAGTCAGGTATGTATTTATATATGCATCATTATAAACGAATTAGCTTATAGCCTAGATATGTTAACACAATATTTGATTTACAATGGGTGACATACAATATCTTGGTAAGTGTCATGAACTGCTCCGAGACACGAAGGTGAGATCCAAATGCAGCTTTTATTATGGGCAATCCAAGGGTGTAATCCAAAGTACAGGCAATGGGTCAAAACACAGGTAGGCAGTCCAAACAAACAAACAAACAAACAAACAAACCAAAATAGGCAGGGGTCAGAGGCAAGAGAGTAATCCACGGAACAGGAAAGAAATCCAAAAACCAAGAGACAGGAAACCAGGGAAAATGCTCAGAGATGCAGTGTGACACAAACAAAACTTCACAGAGTCGTCGTCGTCGTCGTCGTCGTCGTCTTCTTCTTCTTCTTCTTCTTCTTCTTCTTCTTCTTCTTCTTCTTCTTCTTCAGAGTTTATCAGCAGCTTGCATCCATTAGTGTTGCCACCATCTTCCAGATTTATTCACAGAGAGTACTTGAGAACATGGAATAAATAGACTGAAAATAACAAGATAATGAGACACAGGTGAATGTGATAATGAGTGCTGATGAGTCCAGGCAGAGAATGATGGGAGATGTAGTTTGTGAGTGAAACATGTAAGGGATAATCCACGGCTAGCCATGCATTAAAGGATTTTAATGCACGACGTAGAGGCGAAGAACCACCCGACGCGAAGCGGAGCCATGCATTAAAATTCTTTAATGCATGGCTAGCCGTGGATTATCCCGCTTATACCTTGGTTATTTGCCAAGTTAAAAATAAGTTAAAGCTGTAACTGATGTTTACAGTGTCATTTTTTAACAGACGTGTAAAAATGACGGTTATTTCTTAAGTTAAGGCTCATCAGTTCTTGCACTCCGTCCGCTTTAAATAAAGTAGAGCCATCAGATTGCTTTTATTTGAATGAATTCACATTTATTTAAATTCATTATTAAAAGAGAGAGACAGAGAACTGAAGGAGAAGGAACAGAGAGAGAGAGAGAGAGAGAGAGAGAGAGAGAGAGAGAGATGCGTGCGCGAGTTACCTGTGTGCGTCTCTTCTTAAAGTCTAGCAGCTAACAGAATATAGCTAACTTAAGCATAGCTAACTTAATGATTCTTTAATGCATTTATTACAATTATTTATGAATGACAGGCAACGCTGACAGTGACAAGGCAATCTTTATTTGAACTAATCATGTCATTTATTTATTGTTAATTCTTTGTGCCGCTTTTTGTCATTCAACGTCTTCTCCAAGTCTTCTATTTCGTCTTGTGCCTGGGCCCATTTCTCAGAGTTGCCATATTCACCATACAAATTAAACGATATGCAAAAATCATCCATTTAGCCTACCTAAATAAACGTTTTCATATGCCTCTCACTCTGCTTGCAAGTGTATCTGTGTTACTATGGTTACCAATGTAGCGGATTAATTTCGAACTGTAATCAAACTGACTGGAACTACCTGTGCATTAAACAAGGCTAGTATGAATCCTCCCAGAGAGAAGAAGACCTATGGAATAGTTGGAACTGGTGCTGTGGAGAACATACATGCAGTGACAACTAAGCTGGTGAGTGTGTTCGTGACAAAGCTTGCTCCTGACCTAGACTCAGAGACTCTGGCTAGTTATTTAAAAGAACAACTTTCCAGAGATGTGATTTGTCAGAAGATTGGCACTGAGTATACTCACTATAGCTCTTTCAAAGTTACAGCTGAATGCAAGGAAGTAGCAGAGATGTATGCACCGCAGCTGTGGCCAGAAGGGACCTATGTAAGGCGCTTCTATGAGAATCGCAAGCCTAGGGCTGCGGTAGGGGCAGGTATTAAAGCATCACTTGACACAGAGATGAGTGCGCCTGAGCCAAGGGCGTCCCATGCATGTTAAACAATGATAAACTGCTATGAGAGTTGTGTCTTATAACTCCCGTGGTCTGCAGCTTGGACAGGATGCTGGAGCGAGAGCCCAACGCACTGTTATTGACAAGCTCTTTGAGAATGCTGATGTGGTGTGTTTGCAAGAGACTTTTTTAGCTATTCAAGATCTGGATAAACTTAATACTGTGCATAATGATTTCCATGGGGCAGGGGAATCCACGACAGACCTAAACACCAGAATTCTGCGTGGCAGGATCCCAGGAGGTGTGGCCATATTCTGGCACAAGAAACTTGACCCTTTGGTCACTGTGATCAGGTTAGATGTGGACTGGTGCATAGGAATTAAGGTGATGCATAATAAGAATGTTTTTATAATCTTAAATGTATACACTCCATATGAATGTCACAAAAATGAAAATGAGTACTTGAATAAGCTTGCTTCTATTGGGTCTTACATAAGGGAAAGTGAATATACATCCATATTTGTCTTGGGGGATCTGAATGCTGATATATCAGATACTAATTCACTCTTTGGTCAACACTTGACACAATTCTGCAAAGATAACAAGGTTATTTTGTCCACTAAGGAATTACTGCCAGCTGATAGCTATACACATGTGAGTGAAGCTTGGCATACTATATCCTGGTTGGACCATTGTATATCTACAGCGGATGCACATGATTGTATAAAGGAGGCTGAGATCCTATATGGTTTGGCCACAGCAGACCATATTCCTGTCTCTATGTTCATAAACATTAAGGGTCTACCTGAGCTTGTCTGTAGTGACAGCCATAAACCAGGTGAGATACTGGACTGGACAAGGCTCACAGAAGATGACCTGCAATATTACAAGTTACTGACTGATGTGCACTTGAGAAATATTGAGTTACCTGTTGATGCAATTATGTGTGTGGATAGCAGCTGTAAGAATGTAAGTCACAATAATGACCTATGTGCAATGTATGATAGAATTGTGAACTGTTTAGTTGATGGAAGTGAACCACTAAGAAGTAAAGTGGTGAAACAACATACTGTAAGACCAGGGTGGAATGACTATGTCCATGATGTTCATATGGAGGCAAGAGATGCATTTAGAAGATGGGTCTTAGCAGGCAAACCTAGGCATGGCCCAGTCTGTGAGCACAAGGTACGGTCTAATGCTAGGTTCAAATATGCTGTGCGTTTTATAAAAAGAAATGAGCAGACTATGAGGGCGAACTCTATGGCGAAAAAGTTACAATCTCATAATGTTTATGAGTTCTGGAAGGAGGTGAAAGTGGTTAACAACAGCAAAATGCCACTGCCTTCTAGTATTGATGGCATTACTGAACCTGAAAACATTGCAGAGCTATGGAGGAGACACTATGAGAACATTTTTAACTGTGTGAAGAGTGATGTGTTTAACATAGGAGAGATACCTCACAGTGATGGTGTAGTCATTGGGCCGCAGGAAGTATGTTATGCTATTGACAAACTTAAAATGAACAAAGCCTGTGGGCGGGATAGAATAACAGCAGAACATCTGAAATACGCTAGTCAAAGTATTTCAGTTTTACTTGCTCTATGCTTTTCTGGGTTAATGAAGCATGGCATACTTCCTGGATCCATGTTATCTGTCTTGCTAGTACCTGTAGTTAAAAATAAGACTGGTAAATTAACTAGTATAGATAACTATAGACCTATTGCACTTGCAAGTATACTATCCAAGGTACTAGAAGGGATCCTTATGGACAGGCTTGCAGAATACATAGCGTCAACGGATAATCAGTTTGGTTTTAAGAACAAGCATGGAACTGATCTGTGTATTTATGCACTTAAAGAAATTGTCCATAGGTACAGATCACGCAATAGCACAGTCTTTATGTGTTTCCTGGATGCGTCAAAGGCTTTTGATCGTATCAACTATGGGAAACTGTTTGGTAAACTACATGAGCGTGGTGTCCCCTCTTACCTAATCAGGATATTGCAGTTCTGGTATTCTCACCAAACTATGCAAGTCAGGTGGGGGATGAGTTTGTCAACACCCTTCTATGTCTCCAATGGAGTGCGGCAGGGCGGAATTCTGTCTCCGCTGCTATTCAATCTGTACATGGATAATTTATCTAGGGAGCTAAAGGGCTGTAGAACTGGCTGCTTGGTGGGGGATAGTCTCATTAATCATATGCTTTATGCTGATGATTTGGTGGTACTGTCTCCCTCCAGTGCTGGCCTGCAGCAACTTCTTAGAATATGCTCTCAATATGGACTAATGTTTGATATAAAATTTAACTCAATGAAGAGTGTGGTACTGATCGCCAGAACCAAGGAGGATATGAAGTGTGTCTACCCTTCTTTCTCATTGGCAGGTGAATCACTAGAGGTTGTAAAGAAAGTTAAATATCTGGGACATGTGATAAGAGATGACCTCTGTGATGATGATGATGTGCAGCGTCAGTGTGGAAAACTGTATGGGCAGGCAAACATGCTGGCACGCAAATTCCACATGTGCACTCCTGATGTTAAAATCTCACTCTTCAAAACCTATTGCACTCCATTGTATACTCCCCACCTGTGGTGTAATTTTAGTGAGTCGAAAATGAAAAAACTTCAAGTGGCTTATAATGATGCATTGAGAATTGTGCTTAAAATTCCTAGGTGGAGTAGTGCCAGTGAAATGTTTGTGTCTAACAATGTGCCCACTTTTAATGCTGTTTTAAGAAATTTTATGTATAGATTCATGTGCAGACTGACAGGGTCTAAGAATATGATCATTGTGTCCATAGTTGATGTTTCTAAGAGTGACACAAGGTACACATCTTGCTTTTGGAAACATTGGACCCGAAGCCTGTATATGTTTTAATGATGCCTCATCTGCATCATTCTTAAATGTTTTGTATTGTTTTGTACTTATGTATATATCTGTACTGTGTTGTCTCTATGGACCTTTGTGTCTTGAATAAAAGTTGATGACTGCACACCTTCCAGCCAATCAGAATCGAGTATTTAAACAGCCCATGGTATAAGATAGTCTGGTGTCTGTTACAGTAAGCCTACTGACATGCGCGTAATTTGCACAGGGGTTACGGGGGTCATGACCCCCTCAAAAATCAGATCCAGCTAATATGATGAAATGAAATATTCCGAATGAATACTTTTGTTCGTTTTCTTTATTAATTTCATTTACCAGCAAGAAAGATAGTATCATATTTTAAATAATCTGTTATGTACCCCCCGCCCACCGCACCGACTACTTGGTATTACCCAACCTGCTTTTTCTACCAAGTTTGTTCACACTATTTTGCGCAGTCGCTGGGATGAATGGTTGGAGAAAGCTGACGGTGCATGCTAACGGATGGAAAGATGAAAAAGGACACTGAAAGCCAGCCAGACAACGATTTTTCATTGTTGGTCGACACCAGTCAAAAAGAGGAAAAATCCTGACCAAACGGAGGTACCCCTATTGCCAAGTTAGCTGTTAAGTTAGCTCAGTGTTTCTCAAAGGGCGCGGGCGCGGCCCACTGGTGGGGAATAGAGACATGACAAGTGGGGCGCGACAAACAGGTTTTGTGCCCATCTATTTAATTCCTGCAAGTTTAAAAGTTGTTCAAGGCGACCGTTATTGATCGTAGTATCGCTTTATGGTTCCCATGGAAACGCGTCATTCATTGCTTGTCACACCGCAGCCACAATGATATGCTTTTATTTCCTTCTTTATTCAAAATTTCACAAATTTGTTTGCTATAGCAGGATATATCATATATTTCGATTGTCAAATATGTGCAAGTGGATGTGTTTTGTTGTTCAAACACCTTTATAACGATCACGTTAGTTGAGCTGTATGCACAACGTATTTTAGGTAACGTTATCTTATTAAAATACCTAAAAAAAGGTAACACTTTAGAATACTGTATCTTACTTACTGCATAACTAATAAGTAATTATTGAAGAACTAATAGGTAATTATTCATTAAAGCTACAGTATGTAACTTTTGTATGTGACCACAAGAGGGCGCAGTTTCCAACAATAACAAAGGCGAAGCTTGATGACGCTATGAAGGAGGTGACGATGGGAGATGTCGTTTTTAATGCGTTTTCACCATAGCAATGTATCTAAATGAAATTAATGAATCATGATCACGGATGAGGTAATTTATTCGTTTTTGTATTACCTGTATGTCTGATCGTATTATTTTATGTCATCATAATTAATGAACTGCAAGGAACGTGAAATGTTATGCTATATTATCCCGTTACAACATACAGCTATTTGTCAAATGATTTGTTTGGTTTATGTTGTGCAGTTTTACGTTTTTATGGTTAATGCCATGTTGTTTAACGTGTTCAAACCAATATCTAAAAGTAAATTTGAACGAACATTTGCAAGTAATGACTAAATATATTTTTTTAACAACATATCCGATTGTATTTAATTGTACTGCCATAATCTCGGTCACCATACGTGATAAAAAGCCTTACCGAAGTACAAAGAGCAATATAACTTTGTTTATAAGTGCTATTATTGACAGTTGCATGTCTTACCTGTCTATCAATACACTCGCGAGAGCAGTCTCTGTCAAGTCCAAGATTCACGCAGCTCTCTCCATCTCGAAAACGCCTGGCCGATATTTATCCGGGTTTTATTCCTCCGTTTGTCACACAGTCCGTGACTCCGCGTGTATCCGAATATGGACGCTTTCGTTTTGTTGGCACTTCAATACTCGCCAAAGAGTAATCGTGATCCATAACAGCTATAACCATACAGTCTATGGCAATAACGCTATAACCACCACTTCCGCATTTGACCGTGATATTCCAGTGTGGTGGGTCATATTTTTTATTTTATTCTTTTTTTATTCTTTGTCAGACGTCTTTATTGTTTATTGTGATAAGAAAAAAAAACTCAATAAAGTTGTTGTAAAAAAAAAAAAAAAAAATCCGGTGTGGTGGAATATAAAAAAAAAGGATAGAGCGGACATTGCGTCACTGAGGCGCGACATTTCTTTTCCGGGACGGCCAGTTATTTAAAATCGGAATTTCTCTGAAATAAAAAATCTTTGGAGACTTTTGAGATATTGTAAGTACACAACTGGAGGAAATATATCACACTGTGCAAGTTATTTTCGGAAATTTTATTACAAAATTCCTACATATTGGAGCTTTAACTACTTCTTCACTACTGTTAACTACTAAGGAAGATGTGTTAACTAATCAGTATGTAATATATTTTTATGATTGTGTTAAGTAACAGTTAGTTAATCAATAAATAATGAATTCTGTCATAACTCTTGAAGAACTACTACTAATTATCTACTAATTAAGGTTCAAGAAAAATAACCAAGAAGTAACTACTAATGAACAGTCATACAAAACTAACCACAGATTAGTTTTTATATTTTATATACAGTACTGTGTGTGTCTGTTTTCCTCAGCATAGAATGCCATTGAGTAAATTCATGTTTGAGGCAATGACTGAGGGAAACTGAAAATATAGGGAACTTATTAGTGTAAGGCCCGCTATATTGGCCCAATCTGCCGGTTCGCCAATACACGGGGAAGGTCCACGTGTTCTGTCCTTACTCGTACAAAATATTGGTTGGTTAAATTTACAATGCATTTAGTTATGTGTTCTCTCGTTAATTCATCTGACTCCATAAATGAAAGGGTTTAATAATATCTGTGCCTCACCAAAAGTGAGTGGACGTTTGACTATTCCGTTTAACTCTTCAATGGAAATAATATCAAAGTCAGTTAGAATAATCAAATGTAACAATTTATTATGTCAGGTAAATGTATTATACCAATTTCATAATCAATTCAAAGATAATCGATACAAAACATCAAATTCTCTGGAATAAAGAAAAGATGCAAACCCAACATTAAGAAATACATGAGGCTGAGAGATCTCGGTCTCTCGGCCTCACGGGCCATCTGAAGTACAGAAAAGGGCTCGATCTCCCTGCTGCACTTCCTTAAATAGACAAACCTTTTCACCTGGAACCATGTAACAATAGAAATTTGCATGCAGTGGTTGCATCTTCATGGGGGTGTGGGACCATTTGCTTAGAGACCACCTTCCTTTGTAAATCAGTTATCCATAAGCTCTTAACAACCTTATTACCTTTTGTTTTATCTATCTGGATATGAGATATCTGTACCAGTCACACTGTGACATTTTAAATGATACCAAACATGAACATACTCTGTGATAATCATTCACATTAAACTATACATTTTCTTGGGTGATTTCAGCTGATTATCTGAGCATGAGAGAGGGGTGAGGGGAGAGGGAAAGAGATGTAGATTAGGATGACTCGGAGGTGAGACTTTCGTCTCGATGGTGCATGAGAGCCAGTTCAAATGCTAATCTCCAGAGAGGTCCTTTTGTCCTCTCAGGGCCTGGCCACCCCCAAAACAGACTGTTTGGAATTTCCTAATTTATCAATTCTTACAGTTTTCCCTCCTTGACTCCGTGGGTCAAATTCAAATGAGCTCCTATGGAGTCACTGATAAACGTCTGTTGTCATTCTTGAGATGTCACCCAAAAATTGTCTTTTCAATGTTAGCGTCTGTAGAATCTTGCAGAGGGCTGTGTTCACCTGCAGAACACCTGGTCTCATCAGGTGTATGTTGCTTGAGTCCAGCAGGTGGATGAATGCATTCAGGTTCTCTTCCTGTGATGCGAGCAAAATTCGTAGAGTCAATCTGGACCTTTGTAACTTGTTCAGTTGATGTGTCATTCCTCCATCGAGAAACTTCTGCTTCTCTGGCACCTTCTCCACGATGATGATCTGACCCTTCTTGACCAATCCTGTCACCTCCAGCGGTGCGGTTGTCTGGGCAGACCTCAGTGGATGAAGGGCTTCTCCTTAGTTCACACTGCTTTGTGTGAAAAGTTTGAGACACCTGAAAAGCATCTTAAATGTCCACTTCACGATTGAGCACTTATGAACTTGAAGTCGTATGGAAATGCATGGGAACACATAATGCAACAAAACAAAATCATGTCATGTCTAATTTAAAATATCATGTTCATGTCAGCAAGTGCGAATGGTACATCTGGTCTCAAATGTTTCTCAGGGTCATGTAGGATGGTCTCATTTTTAAATATCCAATTCTTCACTACCACTGTGATGTTAAATGGTAGTGGAATTTAATTATTCTTGATCTGAATTATTCAAAGGAAATGCAGCAAGAGGTCGGTGTAACCTAAATAAATAACAGCAATAATAATATTCAATATAATAATCACTTTGTTCATGAATCCTCCAATGCAAGCCACCTATGCAGATCTAAGAAGTGACTTGGAACATGTTTAAGCATATAAGAATGGAGATTGTTCATTCATTGAATTAGTCAATGGAAATGCAGAAATCAAAATAAGTTTCAGAAATGTTTTTCTGAACTACTCAAAGGAAATCAATATAAGTTTCAGAAATTAAAATAAACATAAGTTTCAGAATTATTCAAATGAAATGCAGAAAGCAAAATAAGCTTCTGAAATGCAGTAAGAGGTCGGTGTGAACCAAATAATCAAATAAATAGTAGGATCAATGGTTTTGTGTGTTTGTGTGAGTGTTTTTTAGAATGTCAGTGTGTGTTTTTGTCTGTGTGTGTGTGTGTGTGTGTCTGTGACAGAGAGTGTGTTTGAGAGTGTGTGTTGATCTGGCTAAGTCACAGTCGATGAGTTGAATTGTGAATTTTGTAATGATCCATTTTAATTATGTTTCTGTTATTAGTAGGTATGCTGAGAAATCAGGGGCCCTCTGATTTTCCAACTCCCACCAACAATCATAGAGTTTGAAATTTAATGGCAGGTCTGCCTTAGAATTTGTCTTGATTTGTGACTGTAGCCACTCAGTTGTCCATGTGTGTTGCATTAGTTGGCAGTTTGTTGTGAAAAGCGTATGCTATTCTCTGTGTCTCTGTTAGACCATTATCATGGGATCAGCTTTACCATCCTCTGTGTGTGAAGCTATCTGGATCTGTTAGTGTGAAGATGACACATCTTCTTATTATGTGTAGTGTTCATTTGTGAGGGTATAGTGATGGAGGTGTGTGTTCAGTGTTCATGTCTAGGAGATGGGTGGAAAATAATCTATAACAATTGTGTTGCAAATTTAGTTCCAGTTCTAAACTGGGAGGCCATATTTACGTAGTGATGTACTATTGTGAGTGTGAATGGCCTCTTGAAGTGTCTTTTCACCCATCTCCCGAGGTTATGTTCTAACAATTCCGCTGTCCTGGCCTTGATCCAGGTGGGGTCCGGCCCATCCTGGCGTCCGTCCTTCGAGGAATTTGCAGAAGAAAACCTGAGACATAAAACAGAGGAGAGCGAACCACAGACAGATAATTCCAATATTTCAAAAGCATTAAATTCAGACGTGTGGAATTCTTTTACTTGTTCCATTATCATGTCAGTTGCAATTTTAATTCCGGATGTCACATGAAACCGAGTTTCATTGACCACGTCTGAATTGTTGCTGTCGTCTCAGTGTGTTGTGACACCTGAAGCTGCTTTTTCAGTTCAGCCTTCAGTCTGCTACATGTGCAATGCTCATTGCTTTCTCTCATTACAGCCAGATCTCTGGGTTGTCTGGTTAGCATTTTCCTGTTTATGGTGTCGTTCACACATTTGAGTTAGTGCAGATATTTTTTGACCTGCAAAAAACTGTGGTACTTCTGTCTGCTGTTTAGCATTTCACACCCTCCTTGTAAATTTAGTTCTCTGATTAGATTACATTTTAGTTGTTGCACAATTTGGTTTGCTATTACCTGTGCCACAATTCTAGCCGTGTTTTCTAACGGTGAAAAATTAAGGCATACCCCTCCCCTTTTTGGCACTGGGTAGCACACAAATAAAATTATGTTTCAGAAATTCAATTTTAATGACGAAAGTCACACTTCTCCAATTATTGTCCTGCTCGGCGAGTGTAATATAATGTTTATTATAATTCAAGTTATAATAAAATGATATTCTTTAACAATACAAGTCAAATTATATTGTTTTCGGTCTCTGAAGAGTTTCTGGAACAACTTAACGCATGGTCAAATCTCTACTTGTTCTCATGTCAATACATTTGAATATTAAAAGGCTTTTTGGCTCAGGGCTGATAAGATGTACATTCGCTGTTTTTCTTTTTTCCTTTGCTAGGTTTCAAATACCTTTTCTTCTCATTTAGTCTTTTTAAATGGCCATTTTTAACGTTTGGTTATTCTATTTACTCTTACTTTATATTTTTCCGTTTATAGATAAGGAAACTATATCACTTTGCAGTCCTTCCCAAGGATGCACGACACAAGTGGCCAGTCCCGAAGATCAGGAGCAGAGGCAGTTGGCTAATTCTCTAGGATTTTGCCGAACACGCGCAACAATCAAAGAGATTTTTCATAGCCCCCTTGGATGACCTTCAGGAACTTAATTCAATCGTTTTACTTTAGTAGGTTTTGGCTCTGGATTAATCAAGCCTGTACATTTATCTAAAGTAACATTAAATTAGAACAGAAGACATCGGAACACATCCACCCACCCAAGTCGCCAGCAAACTCCCTGATATCAGCTGTTAGCCGTCGCTAACCTCTGACGCAAACTTGTGGAAATATACGAATCCGTTAATCTATTTTGGAAAAAACAAATCTCAGAGTAATTCAGAATACATTCAAACATAACAATATTTAGTTCTCCAACGCCTTAAATATAAAAAGGTTTTTGTTTCAGGATTAATGAGATGCGTTCACTGTTTCTGATTTTCAGATTTGTTTGTCTTATGATTTACATCGTAGCCACCAAATTTAGCATAGACACATGTGTTTAATTCAGTTTTACACAGGACACACGGCCTAGAATACAACATCTACAACCCTTTTACCTAAGTGTTCCAAATACACTCACAGCAAAGCAATAGAATACAACATCTATATCACCTTTGCCTAAGTATTTCAAATACACTTACAGTAAAGCAATCCTGTGTTAAAGAATAAACTTTAAAGTAGCCTATGTGCATCTAGCACAAACAACAAAAGTGTGTTCTAGCACAACGTGTTAAGCACGACTACAAATTTGAAAATCCAAACAGAATATGCATTGCTCAGAATAGTATTCTCAAATATTTGAACAGCTTGACATCAAAATCAGGATGCGCGCGATCATAGCTAGTTATAACGGCGCCTTTTTATACTTGTATTATCCCAGCGTGTTACAATGTTTTAGAGTTTATTCTGCCATCGTTTTTACAGACTCGCCACATTTAACAGCTCCTGTCAGTTGTGTTGGATATATTTTAGAGATTACTCTGCCATCGTTTTTACAGTTTCGCCATATCCCCAACCACCTAACAGTGATAACCAAGCAAAATTTACTAATTTTCCCGAATTTTTGACTAGATAGCATATCAAATACTTTAGAGGTTTACTTTTCAGAGGAACTGAAATAAGCCAAATTAAATTGAATACCTTAATTTAATTCCATCAATGTTAAAGTTTTAGCATTTAGCATTAGCCTTAAATTCAGCATGGACAATAGCATTTAGCATTAGCCTTGAGCGCAGCATGGCTTTAGCATTTGGCGTAGCCTTGAGCGTTTTGAAAGCAACATGGACAATAACATTTGGCATTAGCCTTGAGCGCAGCATGGCTTTAGCATTTAGCGTAGCCTTGAGCGTTTTGAAAGCAACATGGACAATAGCATTTAGCATTATCCTTGATATTTGAGTTTTAGCCTGTACATCATATCATCCTGTTTTCCCAAAATTTTCTTTTCATAAACAATGCATTGATCTGCCTTTTTATTTATAAAATCATGTGTTTTCCGATTGTTTACAAACATAGATTTTTCTTTCTCTGTTTCTCGTTAGTTTGCTCATTCTCTTCACGTGTTGCTGGTTTGTTTAACAAGCCCAGATACAACAATGGCCGGAAAACATGCGGCTGATTTTAAAACTTTTTAGGCTTTACTTTTTTCAGCTCTTCATCGAGTTATTAATTATTTGGAAGATGTTATTCTTATTTTAGGTTTTGCTTCCTGTTGCTTAGGCAAAACAAGGAGATCTTTAAAATATAATCCATCTTCATCTGGCTGCCGCATCAAACATTCCTTCAACACTTCTAAAAATGCAAAGAAAATTGACTTACCACAACCGCAGAAGAAAGAGAAGATGTTAAAACCTCTTGTTGATTCTAAACTCCCAATACTTGCTGGAAAGGACGTTTCTCGTGAAACTGTTTTGATCTGTTTTGAGATCACGTCGAGGTCACCATTTTGTAAGGCCCGCTATATTGGCCCAATCTGCCGGTTCGCCAATACACGGGGAAGGTCCACGTGTTCTGTCCTTACTCGTACAAAATATTGGTTGGTTAAATTTACAATGCATTTAGTTATGTGTTCTCTCGTTAATTCATCTGACTCCATAAATGAAAGGGTTTAATAATATCTGTGCCTCACCAAAAGTGAGTGGACGTTTGACTATTCCGTTTAACTCTTCAATGGAAATAATATCAAAGTCAGTTAGAATAATCAAATGTAACAATTTATTATGTCAGGTAAATGTATTATACCAATTTCATAATCAATTCAAAGATAATCGATACAAAACATCAAATTCTCTGGAATAAAGAAAAGATGCAAACCCAACATTAAGAAATACATGAGGCTGAGAGATCTCGGTCTCTCGGCCTCACGGGCCATCTGAAGTACAGAAAAGGGCTCGATCTCCCTGCTGCACTTCCTTAAATAGACAAACCTTTTCACCTGGAACCATGTAACAATAGAAATTTGCATGCAGTGGTTGCATCTTCATGGGGGTGTGGGACCATTTGCTTAGAGACCACCTTCCTTTGTAAATCAGTTATCCATAAGCTCTTAACAACCTTATTACCTTTTGTTTTATCTATCTGGATATGAGATATCTGTACCAGTCACACTGTGACATTTTAAATGATACCAAACATGAACATACTCTGTGATAATCATTCACATTAAACTATACATTTTCTTGGGTGATTTCAGCTGATTATCTGAGCATGAGAGAGGGGTGAGGGGAGAGGGAAAGAGATGTAGATTCGGATGACTCGGACGTGAGACTTTCGTCTCGATGGTGCATGAGAGCCAGTTCAAATGCTAATCTCCAGAGAGGTCCTTTTGTCCTCTCAGGGCCTGGCCACCCCCAAAACAGACTGTTTGGAATTTCCTAATTTATCAATTCTTACATTAGTAATTCATAAATAATTATCAAATAATTCTGCAGGAATTACTTAGAACCTGGAACAGTATTCTAAAGTGAACATATAAGGAAATTAATTGGTAATTAACAAATAATTATTAGATAATTCTTCAGGAATTACTTGGAACCTGGAACAGTATTCTAAAGTGAGAATATAGGGAACTCATTAGTAATTAATAAATAATTATCAAATAATTATCCAGGAATTAGGCTACTTATAACCTGAAACAGTATTCTTAAGTGAACATATAAGGAAATTAATTGGTAATTAACAAATAATTATTAGATAATTCTTCAGGAATTACTTGGAACCTGGAACAGTATTCTAAAGTGAGAATATAGGGAACTCATTAGCAATTAATACAGAATTACCACATACTTCTGACTCAAATCAAACTTACTGTAAAAAACACATTATTAACGGTATTATCTAAACCTTTGTAAAATAGATAAGTTATCATACATTATGATACATTTTGCTTATACATTTTGAAAAAGTTTGCTTATTTGCAGATCAATATATAGCCTAGTAAATGTCTGCACTTATCTTTCTTATTAGTGCTGAAGAATGACTAAAACTGGCTAGAAAATAAAATAAAAAACATTGATCAGTGCTTTTTACTTTTCAAGTAATTACCTTTGTACATTTACTAAGATAATTTTGAAAATGAATAGGCCAATAGTTTATCATTTTACTGGAGTAATATTTTATTGGGTTATCTGTACTTTTACTCAAGTACTTGATTTGTGTACTTCATCCACCACTCCACTGCTAAAATAAAACGGTTTATTGTAGTAACCACTGTGTATGACTGTTCATTAGTAGTTACTTCTTAGTTATTTTTCTTGCACATTAATTAATAGATAACTAATAATAGTTCTTCAAGAGTTATGACATAATTCATTAGTTATTGATTAACTAACTGAAACTTAACACAATCATACAATTGTATTACATACTAATTAGTTAACACATCTTCCTTAGTAGTTAACAGTATAGTGACTTAAGTGTTAATAAATAATTATCTATTAGTTCCTCAATAATTCCTTATTAGTTATGCAGTAAGTAAGATACAGTATTCTAAAGTGTTACCAAAAAAAATACGTACATTATTAGGAATTTACCACCTCCGGCTCATTTTGAGATTATTATTATTATTTTTATTTTTAATTTTTTTTGTTCTTTTTGCATAGAGTTTGCAAAGTGACTAAATGAATCAAAGCACAGCTAACGTTAGTCCACACTTGTATTTTCTCAGTTTCTGAATTTGATGTTATCAGAGGCTAAATGCAAACACAATTTTTTTTTTTATCTACTTTTGAGTCTTATTTCATGCAAAGTGATAATATAATTGCACTTTCATTTTCTCTTTTTGAAAGTTTTTAATGCTGTTATTTGATGTTAAGTTTTTAAAATGTGATGTTAATAAAATACATTTTAACAGTTCAACTTAAAGCCTAGTTAATTAACATGTTGTTGGGGTGATTGGGGACAGGTGGGGCTTGGAACCCTTTCCTACCTCCGAAGTGGGGAATGGCAGAAGAAGTTTGAGAAACACTGAGTTTTGGTAATGCCCACCAATATGTGAAATCTGTTCAGAATAAAGGTGCAAGCTGCACTCCAGTGTGCCACCCTGTATTGTGTAATGTATTGAGAGTTGAATTGTGCATAATACATTTGCTGCATGTAGGTGCTGTAACAGCAATTTTCAGAGGTTAATAAAAACAGCATCAACGGTGTAAGAAACTTTCAAGAGGCAAAATTGTAATAAAGAGAAAAGGTTTATTCTTTGAGGATTCTTTTCACAAAAGTTGCAGCTACCCAACTTTGAAACAGAAATCCTGTTGGACTCAATAAAACATAGACATTTTATACAGTTTTCTGGCATCTTAACCCCTCCCTCACGGTTTCTGTAATTTTCCTTAAAGATACCCCATATCTTCAACGGGTTTCTACCCCCCCCCCTGGGCAGGTCAAGCTGTTCTTTGTCCCTGAGAAGCCAAAAGGCCTTCATTTATGACCTAAATTACCTCCTGCTTCCCTCAGGAGAGGGCATGGGACTTCATTTTATTACTAAACGACACCCTGTATTCCTGACTAAAACTCTTTCTCGTGTCCAGGTGTCTACTATCTTCCTGGCCCATCTGGTTTATTACGTCTGCTCTTTCCTGCCACTGCTGGCTAGTGCTTAAACACTTAATTTAAAGGAACACTCCACCGTTTTTTGAAATAGGGCTTATTCACATTCTTTCATACATTTAGATAGGTGGGTAAATGCATTTTTGTCTCAGTGCATGCATTGTTTTAGTTTGACAGGGTCGGAGCTAGCTTAGCTTAGTACAATGAATGGAATCCTTTGTTGCCAGCTAGCATGTCCTGAGTAAAAGTGATATAAAAATTTTTTAAAAACCCACATAATTACTTCTTGTGGCCCGTGTATTCACAACGAGTACAAATAGCGATGCAGATTAACACTAGGTGATTTCTTAGGCAGATATTGACTTGGGACTATATTAGGGGGAAGCACAGGCGAAGCACAGCTGCTTAGGTGAAGCACTGCTACTTGGGCGCAGAGATATCACGCAACACATGAAATCCCACGACTTCTGTCAACATACCGGTGTGAATAGTAGCTGGCTATTTTTCCTACAGTACATGAATGGCGATGAACATGGCTGATTTTGTGTGAGCCAGAACCATACCTATGTACAAGAGTTTACAGAAAATGAGTGGAAATAGAACGACAGGCAGAGGTTGCGATCGCTCAACAGCCCGAGGACGTGAGGATGAGAGCCAACACGAACTGGTGGTGTGAATGTGGGGGAATATCCCGACTGAAATAGATTGTCTGTGCTGTGGAGAGTGGGACAAGTTACTGCCATCGATGACCAGGATCAGCGCGTCAGATCAAGATGAGCGTGCCCGCAGTTGAGTCACAGCAACCGCGGATTTCACGGCGCTGATCCATCCGGCAGTAGCTACTCGATTTTTTTTTTCCGGTGTGATAAAGTGAACTGGAAAAAACGCCCCACGCCGAATAGACCAAATGGACAGCTGTCCACAGAGTAAGTGATTATTGTAAACATGACACATGTATAGTTAACTGCTTGTAGCCTTCTCCTCATAGTAGTTGTACTAAAACTCCTGAGTCAAAAGAACCAGGCTAACTCGGTGAGAGAAATAGCTAACTTAGCCCTCAGTCATTTCATTTTACAGGTAACGATTTTATTTTAGTTTGGTTGTTCATGCTAAACAGGTTGAATTCAACAAGAGGTTATACTAGAGGAGGCTAACGTTATTTGAACCGTAGTCTATATACAGCTTCTCAGCATCTATCTTACAACCGAATAAGACACAGATTAACATAAGGAAGAGTAATAAAAGACAACTTACATGTGCACTTTGTTCCGCCTGTGCTTTGAAAATAGATGGGATGGGACGGCCGTATGTTTCAGAAATAGTAACTGTTAGCATCTTTCTGGGCCCATATTCCATTTTTTCAAAGTAACTTAGTCCTCCGGTGCAAAATGCTCTTCGCAAACACGATACTGTTTAATTTTATAGAGAGGCGTTGAAGTACAGATCTCCAGAGTAGCTAACTTAGCCATTTATTTCTCAGTTCCACATTCGATGGAATTCTGTGAAACATTACATTCGTGTATGTCCTTTGCTTGTTCTCACAATCTTTTGCTACGCAGATAATTACCATATTTGCTGTAGCTGTAGCTGTAACTTCTTAAAGTGCAGATCACGCGTGTTGTTCTTCTTCTTCTGTGTTTTGACTCGTTGCACACCGGTATGTTGACAGAAGTCGTGGGATTTCATGTGTTACGTGATATCTCTGCGCCTAAGTAGCCGTGCTTCGCCTGTGCTTCCCCCTAATATAGTCCCAAGTCAATATCTGCCTAAGAAATCACCTAGTGTTAATCTGAATCGCTATTTGTACTCGTTGTGAATACGCAGGCCACAAGAAGTAATTACGTGGGTTTTAAAAAAATTTTTTTAGCACTTTTACTCAGGACATGCTAGCTGGCAACAAAGGATTC
The DNA here is from genome assembly GCA_022828995.1 of Vimba vimba. NCBI lineage: Eukaryota > Metazoa > Chordata > Actinopteri > Cypriniformes > Leuciscidae > Vimba > Vimba vimba. The sequence continues at coordinate 696,817 of CM040826.1, forward strand.
CATTCATTGTGCTAAGCTAAGCTAGCGCCGACCCTGTCAAACTAAAACAATGCATGCACTGAGACAAAAATGCATTTGCCCACCTATCTAAATGTATGAAAGAATATGAATAAGCCCTATTTTAAAAAACGGTGGAGTGTTCCTTTAACTACTGTGTGTCATTATGGCATAAATAGTCAAGTGAACAGCTGCATTTACGTTAAGTATCCTAAATCAGTAAAAGTATCACAATGTATTTCTAATACAGGAACGGCAAATTAGCATGTTACCTTTTACGCAAGAAAATTATTCAATAAATAAATATGCCGCGAGTTTAACCCCCCCAAAGTTACGCCCAAAGTTACTAATGCCACTGATTGGGCTGTAACAAATGATTATTTTGATAATTGATTAATCTAACGATTATTACAACAATTATTGACTAATTGACTAATTGTATAGTTACACATTTTTCTTGAGTTACACATATTCTAACTAATAAATAAGGTATTTTCTTAAAAAATATATATTTGATAGTGTAAAGCTGCTTGCTTTAAATCAATCTATTGTATAAAGCGCTATATAAATAAACGTGACGTGACTGGAGTGCCGATACTTTCAAGTTCACTGTTCAACTCAACAGCCTTCACTGACTAACATTTCACAGCGAGACATTTAAAGGCACGTTGCAACCTGGTCTCATAGGATTCCGTGAAATGTCCACGGGCCCTTAACTCAAAATCCGTGGAGCCATCACGGAATCGCCCCAAATTCCGTGATGCGGCCACGGATATTACTCCAGCGCAAGTCAATGACACTGACCTTCCGTGGTCCACACACGGATACCCGTTTCAATGACAGAGGACAGATCTCACTCAATGGACGTGCTTTCTCATTTGGAAACACGACATTTTAAGTATTTATTTCTTTTCCAACACCAAATACCATAAAGACTTTAACCTCTCTGTTATTGTAGCTGTTGCATTGCCCTGCCATCATAAAAATTCAGTTTGATTCTGTTAGCCTAACTGAAGTCCCGTGATGGCACCACGGACCTCAACAACCTGACCTCACTCACTGGATGTTGTAATGTTGCTGGCTTGTTTAGACACTTGGAAGCTTTATGTCGACTGTGTTGCAATTTTGTCTTGTCCTGTCATCATAATATCCAGTTTGATGGCGTTTTACACCTATTGCTTGCTTGGCTATGGTCAGATCTAAAATCTGTGATAGGAGCACGGATTGAGTCTGTGGTGAGACCACGGATAACTCCAACGTTCGTGATATGGTCACGTAATTTAATCTATTGATTCGTGCCACGGACACGTTTATTTCGTTATTTTTCGTCTTTCGTGATCACAGCTCGATTATTTCTGCCTGTCGGCTGCAGCAGAGAAGCTGTTTAATCAACATTTATTCACGAGATCTTATCTTATCGTGGTTTATGTATTTTTTTAATGTTATTATTTCGGTCTTATTGCCAGGGAAGCTGGATTGCTTTGCTGTTTATTGATATTTTTAAAATTATATTTTAGGAAATCGCGCTGAAGAAGTCTCGTTCCGAACACATCGCGATATTTGGCATCAGTTCACGTGTGTCAGCTGTTGGTAAGTAGCCTAGTAAATAAATACCTAAATACGCTGTCCTAATAATGTGTGATATAATGTATTTTCTGTTTGTCGATATTAATCTGCCATTATATCTGCCATTTCCACGGAGACTTTGCGTTTCATTGCTTTCTAATTCAAAATAGGGTGATTACACGTGACACTGCCTGTCACGTGACGTGCTATAGGCCTAGATATTCATATCAGATTAAAAATAGTACAATTAGTTCCAAAGTTGTATTTGTAGTAGAAGCACAGTAAAAACAACACTTACCATGCTTTTACCACAGTAACATTAGTTTTACTGTGATAAGTGTAGTAAAAAGACAGTAATCACAAAATTTACCATGCTTTTACCACACTATTGGTAGTTTTAATGTGATACTTATTGTAAATGCACAGTAACCACAACACTTACCATGCTTTTACCACAGTAACCCTAGTTTTACTGTGATAGGGCGTGGTAAAAGGACAGTAACCACAAAATGTACCATGCTTTAAACCTCAGTAACCTTAATTTTACTGTGATTGGTGTAGTAAAGGACAGTAATTACAAAATTTGCCATGCTTTAAACCTCAGTAACCTTAGTTTTACTGTGATTGGTGTAGTAAAGGACAGTAATCACAAAATTTACCATGCTTTTACCTCAGTATTGATAGTTTTAAAGTGATATTTGTTGTAAATGCATATTAACCACAACACTTGCCATGCTTTTAATGCTTTATAATGTAACATCCAATATTTGTAAGGTAAATCAGTACTTTTTCCTTTAAATAATCCTATATATTGTACATAATGATATTTATTTATTTTTTTTTCAGCTGAAAAGACCAAAGGGGCCTTTCGGACTCAGTCAGCCCATTATTGTTGGAGGAGAAGTAAACGGAGGAGACGGACAGCTGCAAAGGCAAATATTCACAATGGTATGTATGTGTTGGTTTTAACCCTAAATCAAACATTTTATCAAGCATTTGTTGTTTCTTAAAACTTTTCTCACAAAACCCATAGCCCAATCAGTACAAACATAGTCTGAAAGACTTAATAATTCACAAGATTTAACAGGTTGTCAAATTTGTACAATACTCGTACATATTTGTATACTCATACACAATCCTGCAGCTTTTACTCCTAGTGCTGTCATTGGCTACTGCCTCAATTCCTGTACATATTTATCGCAAAATTTGTAAATCAGTTGCGCCACTTCTTGGAAAGTTGTCGGATGTCACACACACTGTCAGAAAGTTTATATTAATTGCAAATTGGTCCCCGTCTGTTTATGTTCCAGTGATACATGATGTCTCTCCACACCTCATAACGGACCTCTGTTTGCAAGAGTGGAAAAGCTTATGTGACTTGTCACATGACATCAGATACTCGATTATTTTGTCATAATCAGATCAGTAACACTGCTGATAACTGTCCCGTTTGCATGTAAATCTTTTTCATATGCTTATTGCTTGCTATTAAAGACATACTTTTATTCATAGAAATGCCCACATTTCAGTGAACTTAAAATTAAACATAAAAATGCTTTTAACATTTAATTATGCAACACTCTTTACAGAAAACATATCATACAGTTATAAACTGACTATTTGCAAGTAATGTATTAAAATTACCTTCCTTTCTGTTTTGCAGGATTACTACCAATATCAAACTCAACAGCTCTTTTAAGAGCCAACCATTACAAGAGCTACTAGTGAGTCGCAGCGAATCTTGCCGTGATCAGCCCTTCCCAGATGAAGTTTCTAGAATATTTCAGTCAGAATTTACTCATCAAATGTTCTCTCCTGAATCATATGGTAAATTAACTTATTTAATACTGTCTTAATTTATGTTTCAAGAACAATAGTAATTGCACATAGAGTAAGTCGAGACTTTCTTGTTTTACAGCAGAGAAGGAAGACCAGTCCTTATATCAACGCAAGCTAATCGAATAAGTCCTTTGTTTCGGGTGAGGAAGGAACATCTGGTGCCCAAAGAAGACAGAAAAGTGAGCGAGTCCATTGTTATGTCTTGAATTGAAACAATGCTGTAAAATGTAGTACATAATTTGATGTTGACAAATTTACATTGTACAGGTTATCACGTGGTTTTTGATCATGTGAAGCTCTTGAAACAATTGACAGAAGAGTATGTTGTCTGGAAAGAAATCAAGCATCACTGGCAAAGGCTCAAAAGAGACCATGCCTTTCTTAAAAATCTTTTAAAATATGTTGCTGTTGATATGGGTAAAACAGTTTTTGTTCAGTACTTAGCTTATATTATGTGCTCCAATATTATATATATATATATATATATATATATATATATATATATATATATATATATATATATATATATATATATAATACTTCAATGTGTATATTATATAATGTACTGACTGCTGCTTTGTAAATTTCTGTAAGGAACAGGCAACTCTGGCTCTTTGCATTCTACTTTTTGAGGTTAGTTAACCCTCTGAGGTCGACAAACGCGCCGGCGCGTTTTGCTGGATTTTCTCCACATTGTAGCACTATAAACTTAAATTTCTCCGTCATTTATGGTCATACAGAAAAAAGAAATATAAAAAAAGAATCTGTGATATTTCTACTTTTGTATGTGTCCACTTACAATCAAATCAAAACATTGTGCTTTTGTAAAATAAAGAAAATAAACAGGGTGTGCGTTCTGCCTCTCTGTCGCGGTGAACTTTTTTTTCTTGAGCACGTCTATAAACTGAAACAAAACTCTGCAAATACTTGTCACACATTTATGAGCCATAAACCTTTAAAAACATATAAGTGTGTACTTTTAAATTATCCGATTCAAAACGAAAACAAATATTCTCTGTTTAAGTAATTTGTATAAAACCAACAAGATGTCCAGATTCTCAAACGCTTGCTCATTACAGTTAATTTGGCCACGCCTACTCGCGCAAAAGAGATTCACATGCAAATCTCCACATGGAACGCGAACGCGCTCATTACCTCAACAACAAAACACTTCACTTCACTTTTCGTCGAGTTTGAAAGACGTGCCTGAGCTTACATTGGATTTACATCAGGAGAAGAAGAACGCGATTTGAAGACAAGAAAGATAAGGTAAGAAATTCTTACATATTAGTTTGCTATTGTTGCATAAATTTCACATTGCAGTTGAACTGTTGCTAGATGGTGAATATTATAATATTTAGACCCGTGTTTACTGTTACTGTGTTTGTGGATATCTGCTCAAACGTAGATATGTATTTGGTAACCATAATGTTTTATATTTGAGCGTGATCGCGTTTGAATGTATCTTATTTTGGATCGTGATCACGTTTGAATGTATCATATTTTGGATCGTGATCGCATTTGAATGCATCATATTTTGGATTGTGATCGCATTTGAATGTATCATATTTTGGATCGTGATCGCATTTGAATGTATCATATTTTGGATTGTGATGCATTTGAATGTATCTTATTTTGGATCGTGATCACGTTTGAATGTATCATATTTTGGATCGTGATCGCATTTGAATGTATCATATTTTGGATTGTGATCACGTTTGAATGTATCATATTTTGGATCGTGATCGCATTTGAATGTATCATATTTTGGATCGTGATCACGTTTGAATGTATCATATTTTGGATCGTGATCGCATTTGAATGTATCATATTTTGGATTGTGATCGCATTTGAATGTATCTTATTTTGGATCGTGATCACGTTTGAATGTATCATATTTTGGATCGTGATCGCATTTGAATGTATCATATTTTGGATTGTGATCGCATTTGAATGTATCATATTTTGGATCGTGATCGCATTTGAATGTATCATATTTTGGATCGCGATCGCGTTTGAAAAACAAACAGCTTCATGTTTTTACTATTATCTCATTTCATATGGACCACGAATGGAAACATTTTAAGTAACATGATAATCAATATATTTTTCTCTAGCTTAGTTGTTACTTAAATCTTTTGGAAGATTTATACTGTTATAGGTTATTATTATTTTATCCAGCACTGCGCATACTTAGCTTATGCCTACAAGGCACAACAAACCTGGTGTTCACTGTTCATTATATCTTGTTGGAAACATTTGTGTGTGTGTGTGTGTATTCTGTGAATTTTAAAAAACAATTTTAACCAGAAAAATCTAAAATGTATTCCCAAAATCGTGCAGGCCTTTCTCTTGATATCAGTATGTTCACTTTTTTTTTCAGGGCCCAGATGACACTGAGGACTGCTGAATTCAAAATTCACATGAGTCTCTGTACATGGTAAAGTGAAAATCAAACACCTTGGAAATTAAAGGTATGTATGTTTTTAGGAATGGCACAAAGGTCTCTGTCTTTGGATCATTGTTTTCAATAAGTGCTTTTTTGGCATGTGTTGTGTATCTTTGGACGATGCTGTGTTGTAAATAAATCCAAACAATTTAAAAGCCATTATTTTTTAAATCTCCTCATTTACAGTATTGTGCAAGGTTGCCCAGAATGACAGGGCCTGATAGCTCCTAATAGGGCCGTTAGGGGAGGTTCTTTGTCTTTCTCAGGTGAGAAAAGCTTACATATTAATGAGCTCTCGCATAAGGCTTTTTCACACAAAACACGTCGTAAAATTTTTAAATCAATATATTGTCTTATCTGAATGAGCAGTCAGGGTGATTTTCACATAGTTTTGCAGCAAATATTCTAGGCTACGTCATACAATTTTCAAAAGTCTTGTGAAGAAATAATCAGTATGGGTTTCATGGCCTTATTTCAGTGAGAATTTTTTTTTGTATTTTCACAAACCACGCATAAATGTCATTATCTCAAAACTACAATCTTTTACATTCATGCTGTTGATATATTATTGTAGCAGAGGTTGTGCTGAATACAGTGTAATTAGACTTTAACCATGAAAATGTCACAAGAAACAGAAATAACCAGAAATGTCAGAGCATGTCAGAACACCTCCAGGGCCCAGAAAACAGCTCAGACCTCAGAGGGTTAAGAGTTAACCTCCAACCTTAATTGAGCACATCTGAAAATTTTAACCAAAGTCTTCAGGTTTATTTCTAGACAATAGGCAGGAGGGTTTGTGGTCGGAGCTAAATCTGCAGGACAGTGGACGCTGAGGGCCAGAGTAAACCATCACTGCTTTAAAAAACGCAGAACGTAAGCTGACCCGACTGTCCATTAAACAACTTCATTTGAATGGTTTGTGTTTTCTGTTTTACTTTCAGACCAGGACTGGAGAACGCCTGACGATGGGATGTTGAGACTTCTTCCTCTGGCTGAGAAAAGCTACACCACATCAGTGATCACATCTTCTGTTCTTCAACTGAACAAACTGTTTAGACGAGGATGAAGAACACAAACACGATAGAGACGTGCAGGGAAGAGCAAGAAACCAGTTTAGCTGTGATAATGAATCATTATTTTCCAAAACAATATAAAATCTGTTTTCTGTAGGTGACTGAATATGATTCTCTGGCACTAATTTTATGGCTTCAGCAGCTGTGAATGGACTATTATGATGTTAATGTCTTTTTGAAGACACATTTTTATTTATCTTGAATCTCATTTGTCTTTATGCTACTTTATTAACTTTATGCTGTGTCCTCCAATAAAGTGTTGTTTAATAAAGTATGGTGACTATTGTGTATTGAAAGTGGTGTTTGGGACAGTAAATAGACATTTTTATTTGAGAAATTTTAATTTCTTATTTCTTTAGTTTAATTAATTAATAAATAACTAGGCCTACATATAATTAATAACTTATAAATTACTACATATAATTAATGACCAAGATTCTTTTACTTGGGACATAAATTTTTTTAGATCTGGTTAATGATATTTGGGACAACAATGCAACAAAAGTTGCACATACTTGCATGTATGCCAGTTTGCAGTGAAATAAAAGGAAGCTATGTGAATAACAAGAGGCTCCAGTGGGCTATCTTGCTATAAATACTTAACGCTTAATTGAAGATGATCCATGTTGATCATTCTAGTACATCTACTGCTTTTCGAATGAAAGCATATCACTGATGTCAGGCATATAAGCAGCAATCAGAGGGGGTGAAAAGGAAATGTTGGCATTGTTTTTTTGTTGTTTTACTGAATGGTGCATTACCCTTGTGTAATAGTAATAGTGTGTGTAGATCTGTGTAGATTGTACGGCCCAGCAATGGCCCCCAGAAGAGCAAACAAATGCACATTTCAAATGGCTGTAACTCAAAGTCCGGTTAGTGTATCAAAGAGAAAATCGGCAGGACAACTGCTTATGCTATGTATAATAAATAATGTTGGCCACAGTTTTCAGATATATATGTAAAGCTGGCATAAAGTTATTTTTAAAGTGCTCACAGTAAAATATCAAATTTCAGCCTGTCCCTCATATATGTCATAAAGGTTAGCACAATGAACAGATTTAGATATCCAGTTGTCCATTAAATATATGATTTATTTAACATTTATTGTTTTATTACTAAACGTTTTAAACTACATTACCCACATATCTCTGTCATTCTATCAGTGCAACAGGAAGCATTGTTCTGTAGTTCATTGAAATGTACAGACATGCTTAGGGTTAGGGTTAGGATCTCGGTAAAGGAGTAATTTCTCACATTATAGAGACACTTTATAGTTAGCTTAATGTATAACTAATGTAATAATAATACCAAACCATACTTTGTCACATGAAGCGGCGTTTTATATGAGTTAAACGATTGTCCAATCACAGCGAGTTCTGCGATAAAGTCACAGCCAATAAAAACCCAGCTGAACAAATGCGTCACACTTACATGCCCATTTATGGTAAATGATGACAGATCTCTTCTGGTTCCGGCTGCAGGGATAGATACCTTAAATATTGAATATTTAGGCTGCTAAACATGTATTATTTCTAATTAAATTATAAAACTCATATTTAAAAACAAAAGACTCCTTTGTGTGGTTACCATCCAAAAACGAGTTCACATGATCAATGACACAAATTTGCTTATTTTATTAGACTGATGCATAAATACATTTGAAAGAGAAACTTTTTTCTAAGCAATGTCCTACAGCAGGAGTAGTTTTGCAGTATTTTAATTAAAGATAATTGCATGTAGGCCTACTAAAGTGCTTCTAACATTTACAGTGTATGTATAGTCAAAGGTATATCAATTATATTCAAATAAATGTAACTAAATGAATGGAAAAGCACAATGAATGGACACAATTTTGAAAGCTTATTCCAATATTTAATGTCAAACTGTTTAAAGACAAATGTAGCACCACAACTACTGCACAACAGTATAAAGATCAGTTAATTAAAAATATCCAGATACAGGGGCAATCTATTATAGACATACATCATTAACGTTAAAAAAAAAATTGCTATGATGAAGTTATATATTTACAAACCAAAAGATGAGATTCAACTTTGTTATGTGAAAATTTGTTTCGTCGCTTTAAAGAACAAATAGGCAAAAACATAAGAACAGCATTTTACATTCTCAACTTTCATTCTATATCCTTGTGATTATTGGTCACTTTTATCGTAACTATGCAATGAATATGTACTTTAGCAAAACACCTGATGAGCACTGACCCTTTTTTATAAAGGCATTAGGCAGAAATTAAGTACAGTTTATGAAGCTGAAAAGAGAAAACAAAATGCTTTAACAATATGGAAAAAGATAAATCACTATATTCAATATTGGTTCTGCATATATCAAAGAGATCATGAGGAGGAGTGGGACTACACATGAAGACTTTCAGAAACTGTGACAGAGCAAAGGGTGCACCTCGCTGGACACATCCTACGCATGCCCAAACAACAACACCCAAACACAGTGATGAAGTGGACAGGACACCACCAGGAGGATGCAGGAGACAGGGAAGACCAAGGAAGACACGGAGACAGATGTTTCACGAAGATCTGAAGAATGTCAGTGTCCCATGGGAAGATGTGAAGAACTTGGCCACGGATCGAATACGCTGGAGGACACTTTTTGCCCAATGTGCCCAGCACAGGACTTGATGATGATGTTGTGAGTTTATCCATAACCGTGGGATATGTTTTCTGTAAAGAGTGTTGCATAATTAAATGTTAAAAGCATTTTTATGTTATAAGTTCACTGAAATGTGGGCATTTCTATGAATAAAAGTATGTCTTTAATAGCAAGCAATAAGCATATGAAAATGATTTACATGCAAACGGGACAGTTATCAGCAGTGTTACTGATCTGATTATGACAAAATAATCGAGTATCTGATGTCATGTGACAAGTCACATAAGCTTTTCCACTCTTGCAAACAGAGGTCCGTTATGAGGTGTGGAGAGACATCATGTATCACTGGAACATAAACAGACGGGGACCAATTTGCAATTAATATAAACTTTCTGACAGTGTGTGTGACATCCGACAACTTTCCAAGAAGTGGCGCAACTGATTTACAAATTTTGCGATAAATATGTACAGGAATTGAGGCAGTAGCCAATGACAGCACTAGGAGTAAAAGCTGCAGGATTGTGTATGAGTATACAAATATGTACGAGTATTGTACAAATTTGACAACCTGTTAAATCTTGTGAATTATTAAGTCTTTCAGACTATGTTTGTACTGATTGGGCTATGGGTTTTGTGAGAAAAGTTTTAAGAAACAACAAATGCTTGATAAAATGTTTGATTTAGGGTTAAAACCAACACATACATACCATTGTGAATATTTGCCTTTGCAGCTGTCCGTCTCCTCCGTTTACTTCTCCTCCAACAATAATGGGCTGACTGAGTCCGAAAGGCCCCCCACATAGCAAAATTGGTTTGGCCCAGTGATGGGCCACACAATCCACTTTCACTTGGCCCAAATACAACAATGAATTACGGTACATGACTGGACCAGGTCTGGTTGCCAGAACTCGGGCCACATATGGCCCATGGCATAGCCATATCTCAGCCAAATGTATGACTATAGCTGGCCCTATTCTGGTCCTTTTAAGGACCAAACAATTGATTCTACATGTCAGCCTCAACTAAACCTTGATCTAGCCACTTTATACACACCCTTGGCCCAAATGAAAAATGCCAGAAAAACAACAGTATTCTTAACAAATATTTATTGTTTCACGTTTAAACGAAACAATTAGCAAAAAAACTTGTACACAGAGGCCCTGTGCACACAACTCTTCAACATCTGATTCAGTTCAGGAGCAAGAGGCACTGTGTACATAACTCTTTAACATCTGATTCGGTTCATGAACAAGAGGCACTGTGTACACTTCAACATCTGATTCAGTTCAGGAACAAGAGGCACTGTGCACCAAGTCGCAAGTCGGTTAACCTGTTGTACTCTCCTGACGCTCTTTTCTTTTCATTCTTTCTCTTCTGCCACCATCCCTATCCGGGGCCAGATATAGCCATCTCTTAATGGTGGAATCTATTTCCTTTTCTGTGGCCGCAGACGTCAGGTGGTTACGCCTCACAGCCGCTGAAACATACATGGTCTGAAATTAGTTTCTGTATCAAAAGAAAATATGGCTATTGGATTTTAAACGGATAGTTCACTTTAAAATGAAAATTCTGTCATCATATACTCACCCTTCAGTAAAACAAAATCAAATAAAAATAAATCATATGCTCACCCTCAAGTTGTTTCAACCCTGTAAGCTGGCATTCTTCAAAATATCTTCCATTGTGTTCAGCAGAAGAAATTCATACAGGGTTGAAATAACTTGAGGGTGACTATATGATGACAGAATTTTCATTTTAAAGTGAACTATCCCTTTAAAGGACAATTACATTAAAACTGAACACAGAACCTATTGACAGACATTATGTAACATCTACACAGAGACTGTAAATTGATGCAGATCAGTAGTGAGTCTGGCACCATCCTCCTACCAGGTTCCAATATGACTCCAGGAGAAATCCAGTCTAAGCAGTTGCTTTTTACGGAGTCATGTGCAATTCAATAAGGACAGGTATATGACTACACTTTTTTTATTTTATTTTTTTATCTCGGCCTTAGTGCAATGCTATGATTGGTTCAACACAATTTGCTCAGCAGAAAATAATAAGGACATTATGAATCATGGGAACCAGTCATATCATGTACGTCTACACTTTCAATTTAAACTGGTCTATGTATGTATAGATCAGTTTTAGTGGAATTGTCGGTTACACTATGTTTTACGATGTCCTTTTTACACAGTTGTAATTGTTATTTAAGAACAGAGTAAAATTATGTATCATGTACTTTCTATAGTGTTAGTATTAAGGTTTGGTTTAAAGTTACTGCATATAACTATTCATAATTCACTTTTATTATTACATTAAGTACATGTAACATGTAGCAAGGACACTGTAAAATAAAGAATAACAGAATTGTTTTTCTTCTCTCCTCATCTACCTCCTCTACATATACCTTCTTCATGTCCCCTCCTCTCATCTTTTTCTTTCCTCATCTCCCAATTTCTCCACCCTCTCCTCTTCCTCTGACTGATTTTTCAAACCCCCTTTCCATCCCTCACATTTCCATCATCTTGTTCTCCTCTGCTTTTTTGTAACCTGAATTTAAATACATTTTAATTATTCTAAAAACTTAAACCACTCTTATGACATTAAGTAAAACTTACCAATCACAACATCCCGTAAACGCAAGCGCTGGAAACCAATTTTTCCATTTATTCCTCTCATATTGATTTTTTTGGCCAAATCGTTAGTAACCAGTCCATGCATAACCCTCCAAATGCACTCATGAACATCCACCCCACCTTTGAGAGCCAGTGCGTGTACCTGAAATCATAATGATTTTTTTTTTTAAAGCAATGGTTAAATACATCATGAAATGCTACGAATACTATAGGTGACACTGGTAACATAGAGTTATCTCTATCTCACACACACACACACACACACACACACACACACACACACACACACACAAAAATACATTACAAATTACATCAGTCTGTTAGAAAAGATGTACACCATTTTGATGTAATTTTGTCTGTATTTGTTCATACAAGCACAAAAAGAAGCAGAAGAGAACTCAATTCAATATTTTCGTGCATCTGAGATGTGGCTGTCTGTGTGTGAGTGCTTTGAATGTGTGCACACATTCACGTCTTTACTGTTCCCACATTTAACAGGGGAAGTGCCACCACAAATAGATTGCAAGACTGTGGAAAACACTGAAGCTAGTCAATTTAGTTTTGATTTGTCAACATACCAACTGTTTCTGGAGGTCAGGATTACTTCGCAGTTGTTCCTCCATGTCCTGAAGAGAACTGACGTCTTTAAGTGGCAACACATTTTGAGCCAGGTCTGTCTGTGACTCATCAGTCGATTTCATACTTTGAAGGGTCTTGAAGATGATTCGCAGTTGGTCCATCATCATTTCCTGTTTTGTTAATATATTACGCAGGAGAGCTAAGAAAAAAAAACAAGTTCAGTCACTTAAATTAGGTAAAATAGACTATTTGCTGGTATTATTATTATTTCTTACTAAAACTATTCCAATGAAAATCAAATTTAAAAGTTAACATGCTAAACCATCAGGACTTCTGGAACATCACAAATTATTATTATTATTATTTTTATTAAAAACAAACAACTATAATAAACATTAATATACTCACATGATTGCAAACTAGATGTCTGCTCCCTGGACTGGTGTGGCTCAGTATGTTTCAATGGGTCTGGAGAAGGTGCAGTGTGGCATGGTCTACGGATATCAGAGCTGGCATGGCATGATCTAAGAATTTCCCTGCTGGCATGATTTGGTCTACTTATCTCACTGCTGGTGTTGCTTGATGAGTGAATCTCACTGCTGGCATGCCTTAATGGACGAATCTCAGGGCTGACGTGCCTCGATGTACAGCGCTCAGTGATGGTGTGCCTGCTTGAAGATAACTTGGTGCTATAGTGATGACTTGAATGGAGCTTATGACTGTTGAGGCCTCTTGGGTTGGGCTCAGGACTGCTGTGGCCTCTTGGGTAGAGCTCAGGAGTGCTGTCGTCACTTGGGTAAAGCTCAGGACTGCTGTGGCCTCTTCTATGGAGGTCAGGAGTGCTGTGGTCTTTTGGGTGGAGGATAGCAGTGCTGTGGCCTTTTGGGTGGAGGTCAGCAGTGCTGTGGCCTTGTGGGTGGAGGATAGCAGTGCTGTGGCCTTTTGGGTGGACCTTTACTGGTTCTAATGCAGGACCTTTGTGCTGCCTCACAATCTTTGGAGCATTGGGCAACTTTCTGCTCAGACGTACAAAAGATCTTAGCACTTTATCTGGTATGATAAAATAAACTATAATTTAAAATTGCAGAAGATTCTTACCCTTTCTTTGACTTTTTTTCTTTCAGAGTGCTTTCCATCTCATCATCATCCTCTCCAGGGAAAATATTGTTTTTAGGTCTAAGAACATATTCCATAAATTCAAGATATGCAATTATTAGTAAATGTTGTGCACCATCAAATCATTTAAAAATAAAATAAAACTTCCCCCTACATTCTTTTTCTTTTAAATTGAATTGGCGAGTTCCCTCCATCACTTCCAATGTCAGTGTGATCAACAGCTTGAGGAAGTTTTCTTCTAGCTTCATTGTAGTCATCTGGGTAAGTAATTTTAAGAAATACATGAGGGTTTTAGTAATACATAACATAAGTTCAGTTTATAGGAAGAAGTGAAAGAATGTTACTTACGGGATGTGAATATAATTCTGGCCTTATGGGGCTTCCATTCATCTCCAGGACATTCTTGCAATTTTACAGCTTTTGCTACATCAATTTTATTTGGAGGCCACATGCACTCTCCATTTTTTATCCAGATGGAAGGCACAACTTCTACCTCATTGGTGTTGTCAAAAACAACTATGTGAAACATCTAAAGATAAAACAAATCAAAACATACTCTTTAGCCAACTGAAATACTAAACTAAAAGGGCTATTTGTCTCAATGCAATAGTGGAACAACAACAAATCGGTTTTGGAATGGTAATCTCACAAACTTCTGGGGCTTATTTCGAATCATGAAACTTTTGATGTTGGTAGAGAGGTTGGAAACAACACAAATTCCCAGCTCTCTTGAGTCGATAGGATATGTAAAGAAGTGGTCCACCTGTTTATATTCTTTGGCCACAATGTACACTACTCCTTTATCCTCAACAATGTTCTGGACCAACACCAACTTGTTTTCAATTTTGATGCAACAATCTCTCTCTTTGACCTTCACAACTACATCATCTGAAACAAGCACTTTATATTGACGAACTTGTCGTGAGAAACATTCTGGCACTGGCCCATCCATGTGCTCATTTTCCAGTTTTTGAGTTGCCTCTTTAACATTAGGACTGTAGCTGCCATTTTCCATCTCTGATAATCTGCGCATCACCTGAGTCAAAGGATTAAGTGGCCCTCGAACCAATTTTTTAAGTTTTCCTAAGAAATTTTCAAAGGGAAATGCTGATATACGGTCTAAATTGCCATGGACTTTGACATCTTCACTGAGATGCACCAGACCATGAATATTGTAAACCAAAAACTCTTCACCGTAAAGCTGGCCAAAGTGTTCAACGAATGACACCAACAGAGTTTTAGCAAAGTCATTCAACTCCAAACAATATTTTGGACTTGCCAAAATGTACACACCTACTGACAACAGCATGAAGTTGTCATAGATCTGAGGCTGTAGAATACCACTCAGCACAACTGGACCAGTGTACAACAAGAATTGGCGTAGTTCGGTGGCTTTCCACCTACATCGTTCAACCAGAGCCCGTGGCCTTCGAGCAAACTCGCTTGGTATGTAATTTCTCAGTGCAAGAAGTCTATCTGTAACCATGGAAGCTTGACTAGATGAAATGCGACAGTGCAAGGGACCAGTGGTGCTGATCCACAAGTCTAAAAGACGCCTCATTACACCCAGACAAACAAGATGCATATAATCGTATGGAAAACAAGTGATCATGTCAATGCCAACCTCTGTAAAAGGTGAGTGTTGGACATGGTGTTCTTCATCTGTTTCTTGCCTAAAACTATCATCAGTTCTGCCCCTTGCATTGACCTCAGGAAATGTCATTCTATTTGATTTTCGGACACCTGATTGGTGACACTTGTCACATCCATAATATGCAGTGTGGGACTTTACACCTCTGATGAAGGCTCGGGCTGGGGTGTCACACACAACAGAAACAACATTCAAAAAGAAGGTTTTCTGCTTGAATAGAAACCCATCTTTCAACACTTTCAGCTCTTGAACCAGATCATGAAGATATTCAGTCAATGAATTTGGCTTAGAAGTACCACAAAACAATCCAATTAAAATTGGTTTCTTGGTGTATCCTTGCAACAAACCAAGAATTGGCCAAAACTGTGTAGAAGTACTCTTGAAGAGGGGCAGACCATCAAAATTCAACTGTAATTTAAAAACATGTCTGTCTGGCACATTTGACCAAATTGCATCTAGAATTTTCCAAATAGAATTCAGAATTCCACAATAATGGAACATTCCACCAGCTACACTGCTAATTTTGAAGCTTGCATTTGTTTTCAGCAACGTTCGTCCATCCTTTGGCAGAGAGGGATGATAGATTTTGAGGATACTGAGAAGCGCTGACAGAGCTATAAGAGATATTCCAAATTCAATTGCCCAGTCTGCCAGAGAACTCTGCAAATCACCATCCATCTCACTACACTGTTCTCCAAGATCAGGAAGATCCTCAACAGAAGCTGCAGTCTTTTCATGTACTTCCTTATCATCAATGCCATCAACTAGATCCTCATCACTTTCATCACTAATTTGCATGTCAGATTCCTCTGCATCATCAACATAAACACTTGTCTCATCATTCACGTTTCCTTCACTATGGTGCTCATTTTCCATTAGTTTACCGACTAGCCTTAATGCCCTTCTTCGTGAATTACCCCTATCATTGTACATCCAAGTCTTTTCCATACCGTGGCTTTACTCAGGTCTTTTGATCTTCAACCTGAAACAAACAGAAGAGAAAAAAATATTTATATAAATTATTAATAATATAGAAAGCAAACACACACCAAACAAAAACAATAAAGAAAATTATCAATTCATTTGACTACAAGGCCCGTGAACACTTTGATAAGTTTGTTTGTTTTTCAATTTAAAATGAAATAAGCAGAAACAAGAAAATGGTGCCTTAAATATTTTTTTTCATTTGTTCCAAAAATAACCAAAAATGTAAGATTTTGTCAGTTATTCATGGTTTTATTCATGTTTTTACAAACGTAAAAACATGAATAAAGGGTTGTTTTTATTTAAAATTGAAAGACAAACTATCAAAACACATAAACCCATTTGATTACTTGCTATATAATTTGTCACAAAAAAAAATCTACAATGCAGAACAAACTGCAGAAATTAATGCGTGACACCACAACAAAATCCACAATGGATAAGAATGCAAACACACACACACAAACATACACTTGATGTCAAATGTTAGGAGGTCCAAAACTAAAACCTTTTCACTTTTACTCACCATGGCTACATTTACTTGCTAAAACTTGTCAAACTGTAGCCTATTCCAAACGGTTATTCCAGACTGCTAGTGTGTAATATATATGACAATACCATGTAAAACATGTAATGATAGCATAATTGCAAACAAAACCTGATGCTTCATTTATGTTATGTTTTTTGTTTGTTACAATACTTATTTTATCTCTCTGTATCTCTGTGTATGTTAATTTTTAATAGGGCTTTGTGGGGTTTATATATAACACAAATTAGCATGAAAATGATCATCTCTATAGATATAAATATCGTAAGGGAATACACATTAAAGAAAATATAGAATATATTTATATAGAATATAAACAAAATTAATCAACATCCTTATGGTAGGCTATTTATATTTGTGTGTGATGTTTCAGGTGCCAACCCAGCAAACACATTAACGTTGTGGCAACGTCTGTGGCACGTTGCATTGTCTAGTTATGGCGACCTTCTGGCCATGTTGTTTAAACGTTGTTAGAAGGTTAGGTACGTTGTGCCAACGTTCTGTGTTTGCTGAGAATTGCTGCTACACATTTTTGTATGTTAATCCATCAGTGTATGTCACTTAAATTGAAATAAATAAATGGCTGAGCCTGTGATATAAAATAAAGATGTCTGATGTCATCTAACGATAAATGTTATCGACGCACATTTAGTGAATTACAACATTTTAAATAACATCTACGATTATACATTGTGGCACATCTTTAACATTTAACTTTCCGAATATGTTAACTCATAGCCTACTAACTGTAAAATTCAAAATGATTATTACTTACCAAACTTCGCTCGCTTTGTTCTAGAAGAAGTCGCAACCGTTAGTGAAGTGCAGCCTCAAGTGCATCAGTGCCACTGCCTGCCCGCCCACTTTTTAAACTGCGGCGGCGCTGGATCCGGAAGTATCAAATTATATATTTTTTAATTTGGGTTGAAGCGTTTTAAACCATTATTTAAATCGGCTAAATCGCAAGATTACACAGTTTCACTTAAAGAAAAAATATTTTTTTTAAAGAAAAAAAGGAAAAAGTACAAGATTGAGTGTAAAGACTACAATGATGTACAACTACAAACCCATGAAGCATTGCGTTTTAGGCGCGCTATCTGGGCGCGCTTTTCTAGATGCGACCTGATTGGTGTCATTTTTTTGTGTGTGTGCCATATGAGCAAATTGGCCTTATCTTGTGCATGAAATGAGACAATCAAACAATTAAACTTCTATTCTATCTTGCTTTGACCTTTCACACTAACACACAATATATTGCTTATTACTTATGTTGCCCTCTATTGTAAACCTCTTTGGATAAAAGTGTTTGCTAAATGATTAAATGTAGCCTAATGTATATTTAAAGTTTATGTTGTTTCATAAAATTCATTAAACCTTGTTGATAGAGACTAGAGAGAATAAACCCACGCTGCAAACAGGAATAGGGGAAACAGCTGTGTTGTATGAAAATATTATTAATTATGAAATATCTGAAATTACATTTTAACTATGGGATAAGTCTGGCCACACATATTTGGGCCACATTTCTATATTTTATATGTGGGCCAAATAATACACTTAACCACTGGCCCATATCCTGTTTGCCACCTTAAAGACGGTCCAATCTCCCCCATAACCGGGCCATGTTCGGTTCACATGCCGCATGCCAGTGCCGACTGAATGCCAGCTGTGCCGGCTTCATGCCAAATCTGGGCCAGAATTCTTTGCTACCTGGGCCCTTTGGTCTTTTCAGCTGAAAAAAAAAGAAAAGAAAATATCATTATGTACAATATATAGGATTATTTAAAGGAAAAAGTACTGATTTACCTTACAAATATTGGATGTTACATTATAAAGCATTAAAAGCATGGCAAGTGTTGTGGTTAATATGCATTTACAACAAATATCACTTTAAAACTATCAATACTGAGGTAAAAGCATGGCAAATTTTGTAATTACTGTCCTTTACTACACCAATCACAGTAAAACTAAGGTTACTGAGGTTTAAAGCATGGTACATTTTGTGGTTACTGTCCTTTTACCACGCCCTATCACAGTAAAACTAGGGTTACTGTGGTAAAAGCATGGTAAGTGTTGTGGTTACTGTGCATTTACAATAAGTATCACATTAAAACTACCAATAGTGTGGTAAAAGCATGGTAAGTTTTGTGATTACTGTCTTTTTACTACATTTAAAAGTCAAGAAAGTCGCAGCTTGATGTAAACCTGCTGAGGTATAAGACTGTGAAAATACGTAATTACAAAGACTACAAACCCCGAAGGCGCACATGCGACGTCATAACTTTTCTCTCAATGAATGAAGCTAACTTTACTGATACTAACGTCTGTCATTTTTTCTATAGTCTTACATTATAATCGTAACGTTACGCCGTCATGCCTGAGTGTTTTGAGCCAGAATACTTTTTTTTTTTTTTTTATTAAATGCTTGTAGAAGATAACAGGAAAAAAAAAAAAGAAAAATAAAGAAAGAAAGAAAAAAAAAAAGCACAAAAACATTAACAACAGTCATTGTCATTACATTACAACCATACTCCAGAGACCCTCAGTCCAGATTAAGTTCCTTCAGTCCAGATTAAGTTCCTTCAGTCCAGATTAAGTGCCAAGTCCTTAAACACAGCCACTGTTCTTATAGCTTTTAAGTTTTTAGAGAATTCAATAGACTCAAAGTAAATTTTCATTTCATGTTTAAATCTCAAAAAAAGAGGATTACATTTAGAAAATTTACATTTGTGAATGTGAAATTTAGCTAACAGAAAAATAAGGTTTATAAAATAATTAGCACTTTCCTTATCACATTCATGAAAACCAAAAATTACATTTCTGTATGTTAATTCAAAGTCAGGATTCACATAACATTTGATAAAATCACAAATGTCACACCAAAATGTTACTGTGAAAGAGCAGTTCCAAAATAAATGTAAAGTAGTCTCAGGTTTCTCTGAACAGAAAGAACAGAGGGTATCAATGTCATTCTTAAGTCTTTTGAGAGAGCACTTATCTGGGTAAAACCTATGAATTAATTTAAAGGTAATTTCTCTCATTTTGTTAGTTATCAGGTATTTATGAGGTAATGTCCAAACTTTTTT
This sequence comes from Vimba vimba, assembly GCA_022828995.1. Lineage (NCBI taxonomy): Eukaryota > Metazoa > Chordata > Actinopteri > Cypriniformes > Leuciscidae > Vimba > Vimba vimba. Next base: position 716,971 of record CM040826.1, read on the forward strand.
CCATGGAATATCACTTACAAAACCATTCCAATAAGAAATTACATATGGCACAGAAACCAACTCCTCCTGAAACAAGACTCGAATTTTCTTATTGTTTTTGGATTTAGAAGAAGAAAGGCATTGTTTACCTACAAATGTCGTGCACAGATCCACTGAGCGACAAAGTGATGAAAAAGAAAAACCTTTAAAAAGCATGATAACTCCTTGTGGCACTGCATCAGCCACGATGGCAAACTCTTTTGGAGTAACAGGAATTCCATGCTTTACCAAGAACTCAGAATAATTGCAAATTGAACCATATTGATTGAAAAGTTGAGATACAAAAATAATTCCATTACTAACCCAATTATCAAAGAAAAGAGATTTATGTTTATACAGTAGGTCCTTATTATTCCAAATTATATAAGAGTGAGGAGTAAAATTATGTTTAAAGATGAGGGACCAAGCTAATAACATTTGCCTATGAAAAAGGGATAATTTGACAGGGATTTTCATTATGCTATAATTACAGGTTAATAAGAATTTTAAACCTCCTAGTTTGGAAAAAATAACATTAGGGATCAAATTCCAGATAGATGCGGGCTTATTAATAAAGTTTCTTATCCAGTTTATTTTAAAGGTCTGGTTTAAAGTAGTAAAGTCTAGAAAGTTTAACCCCCCCTTCTCAATAGTGTTCATAAGTACAGATTTTCTGATAAAATGAGTTTTATTCTTCCAAACAAAGTTGAGCAGCATGGTATCAATTTTTTTAAGAATGGCGGTGTCAACACTCAAAGAAAGAGCAGCGTATGTTAAGCGTGACAAGCCCTCAGCTTTGGCTAGTAAAATTCTTCCCTTTAACGACAGATCTCGCTGCAGCCACATATAAAGTTTTTTCTGTGTACTCTCAATTAATGGATTAAAATTTACAGAGCATCTTTCTAGTTCATTTTTTGTTATAATAATACCTAAATATGATACCTGATCTCTAATTTGAATATTGCAAATTTGTGACAGATTACACTCTTTGATGGACATGAGTTCACATTTCGAAAGGTTCAAGACTAAGCCTGATGCTTTGGAGAATTGCTGGATATATTCTAATGCTAACGGAACTTGACTAGCATCATGCAAAAAAAGTGTGGTATCATCAGCCAACTGACTGATGAGTATCTGTTTGTCAGCAATAGAGATACCACGAAGACCACTATTAGAAACATAAGATGCAAATATCTGGGAAACTAGTAAAAACAGATAAGGGGATATTGGACATCCTTGTCTAATACCACGTGACAAGTAAAATCTAGGAGAAGTACCGTATTTTAATTTGATTGAACTATTACAATTATAATAAAGGGTTCTTACAGCCTTACAAAAATACTCACCAAATCCGAACTTTTGTACCGACTTAAAAATAAAATGATGCTCTACTGAGTCGAAAGCTTTATAAAAATCCAGGAAAAGAATAAAACTATTATGTTCCACCAAGTTTTTATAATCAAATAAGTCTAAAACTAATCTAATGTTATTCATTATGTGTCGGTCTCTCATAAATCCAGACTGAGTCTCATCTATAACGCTATCCAAACAATCTTTAATTCTTTTAGCAAATATTATGGCAAAAATTTTATAATCGTTGTTAAGGAGTGTGATGGGTCGCCAATTGTCCAAATTGGTAAGATCTTTCTTTGGTTTAGGAATTAGTGTGATGATACCCTGCGTTAACGTAGGAGGTAAAGCTTCTTTATCAATACTCTCTTTAAAAACATTTGTTAAAAAAGGAGAAAGTTCATTAGCAAATAATTTGTACAGCTCAGCTGTGAGTCCATCACATCCTGGGGATTTATTGTTTTTCAAGCTCTTGATAGCACTTTGTACTTCTTCATGAGTTAAAATTCCATCACAACACATTCTATCACTTTCGGAAATAGCTTTAACATTATTAACTGAGTCCAGAAACAAAATCGATGTCTGCTCTGTACATTTTGAACTATACAGATTTTTATAAAAATTGGCACTAAAATTGGCTATATCCTTTGGATCTTTTATAATTTTGCCATCAACACATAATTTCTCAATTGTTGAAAGGGTAAAATTTCGTTTTTCAAGCTTAAAGAAATATGCCGAATTGAGTTCACCTTCTTCAAGCCATCTTTTCCTGGATCTTATATAAGCACCCCTAGCCTTCGATAAATATAAATCATCTAATTTAGTTTGCAGAGCTGCAAGTTCAGATTTCTCCTCCAAAGACAGACAACTAAAGTTACAGGTTTGAGATAATTTCATGATCAGGCTGTCCTCAAGAACTCTTCTCTTTTTAGCTAAGACTGCTCCAATGTTTCTTAAGTAAACTCCAATTTCAAATTTTAGAAGCTCCCAATTGGTACAAAAAGAGTTTTGAATTGTGGCTGCTTTCCAATATTGAGCAATTAATTCTTTAATTTTATCATTTACATCTGGTAATTCTAAGAGTGAACTGTTCAGTTTCCACAAAGAGGCTTTGCTATGGCCTGGAGCATAGTCTGCCGCTAAAGGGGTATTAATATAGATAGTTTTATGGTCGGTCAAAGGGGTATATTGAATGCCAACATTTAAATCAAAATTGGACATACATTTTGATATGAGCCAATAATCAATTCGAGATTGACTAGACCCACTTTTGTTGGCCCAGGTAAACTCTACATTAGGGTATCTTTCTCTCCAAATGTCCACCAATTCAAACTTATTTATTAATCCTAACAATGCAGGGCTAAGACACGCAGTTCCCTTTGGCGGATATCTATCCAAATAATTATTTAAAGATACATTAAAGTCCCCTCCTAGTATGAAAAAAGCATTAAGGAATTTATTCGACCAATGTGTGAGTTTCTTATCTAACTTATCATAGAAACATTTATTATCCTGAGAAGTATTGTACCCATATATATTTCCCAGAATTATTGTTTGTTGGTTAAGTGAAATCACTAATAAATGAAAGTGGCCCAAACTATCTGAATCTGAACCTAATATGTCCCCATTAAACGTATTTCTCAAAATGCTTACTCCAGCAGAGCGTTCAGTGCCATGTGAACTCCAAATATCATTACCCCACTGAGATTTCCACCATTTGTAATCATCTTTAGTAGAATGACACTCCTGAAGAAAACAAAAATCTGACTTGTGTTTTTTAGCAAACAAAAAAAGAGCTTTCCTTTTGACACTATCCCTGAGCCCTCTGGCATTAAAAGAAACTAATGACAATGACATAAAAAACGAACAATATGAAAGAGAAAATAAAACAAGCTAAGTAACTGAATGAACCACTTGTTCAACTAACTTTCCTCAAAAAGTGCAAACAACCACAAGAAAAAAAATTGCACACCCGGTACTTAAGTATTCATATTTTAAGTTCAGAAAGAAAAAAAAAGATAAAATATAAATTTCTGTTTTCAACGTTTGTAACGTTTCAAAGCATAAAGTTATGAGAGAAAAAGAAAGTATTAAAAAGCCTTCAATAAAATAATATTTATCTGTGTATAAGGGAGATTGTAGCTATTGATAAAGTAGTCTATTGCTTAAACCATAAGAGAAAAGCATCAAATCCCCCCCCAAAAAAAAAAAAAAAAAAAAAAAAGAAAATCCTAAGCAGATCGCACGTTAATCATTGAAAGAAACGGTTGAATATGAATAAACGTTACTACTAAGTAGGTTTGTTGGCTAAATCTTTAGCAGACAGTCTTTTACCCTCGATGACAGTGAAGGGACCGTGAAAGCCAGCCCTCTTCCCTTCCCTCCTCGCCTTCTCTACTGTCGGCCACAGAAGAGTCCTTGCATCCTTATCTTTCTGCGAGAGATCCTCGAAGACCTTAATCTTCTTCTCCCTGAGCAAGTCGGAGGTTTTGGCGTCTTTCCAAACTTTGTCCCGCTGGGAACGCGATGAGAAAAGGACAATTATGCGACGGGAGGACTTTTGCGCAGCAGAACGAGGGCCCAGTCGATGAGCGATGTCAATTCCGAAGTGCAGATCAGCAGCGATGCTTGGGGAAACCTGGCTAAAGAGGTCGATGATCATCTGCTTCACGTTCTCTCCTGAATTCTCCGGAATTCCATCGACACGCAGATTCCACCTTCTCTTGTAAGCATCCAAATCATTACACCTATCACGAAGTTCGACGTTTTCTTTCTCCAGTTTTCCGATTTTCCTTTGCATTTCGTCAGATTTTTCATTCAAACACTTAACCTGTTCACCGTGGAATTCGAGAGAGCTGATTATCTGTTTAATAGAGTTCGAGTTCTCAATCACCGTCTTTTCAACTCCTTGAATTCGACGCAAAGTTTCTTCGTGCATGGCCTCCATTCTCTGCATGAATCTCATTAGCATAGTATCACTCACCACTGGACTATCAGAACTTGGCTTGCTTTTTTTGGCAGGATTGGGTTCAGGTGTATCGGGTAAAGGCACGAAACCGTCAGACTGTCCAGCAACTGTCTCCATATCAGTGCTTAGAGTTCTCCTTACATAACTGTGCATAGCGAGACGAGTTTCTTCTTTCTCTTCCATATTCTCAAGTCCGTGCAGTAGTTGTAGCAAAAGCACGTGAGAGCACGTCGATAACTATAGCTTGGAGAAAAAAAGTGCGTCTGCAAAGATTAACAAAAAAATTTACAAAGAAAAAAAGACTGTTAAAGTGCGGCTATTCAAAATTATTTCTGAACATGACTATTTTAAAAGTAAAACCGGGATTTGAGCAAAAGTTTTTAAGAGCTACTGCAAAACCGTCTTGTCACGACGCCATCTTGGCCCCTCCTTTTGAGCCAGAATACACACGTACGAGGAACGGATCTTGTGACGTACATAGTGCGAGACGAGAGATGTAGTTCATTGAGCGATTTTCACATAAAACTAAATGTTACTCTTCTGTTTTATGACAAACTGCGACTTTCTTGACTTTCATAATTACCTTTTAAATTGACAAACATCATATGTGTAGTTCAGGGCACAGTTCAGACGGAATAAAAAATATCTCTCGCCATTGACTTCCATACATATTTTTTCCGAAATAAGGTCCCATGAGCCGGAAGCGGAGGGGCGGGACTTAGGCTCTCTATAGGTCTCTGCGGAACAACAAGAAGGCGTTTCCCAATTATTGGGCGTTTTCAAACCGGTCTAGGCATTTTCCAACCATCCAATCAAAACCGTACGGAAGCCCTATCAGAAGCGGAAATGCGTTATTATTATTTCTCGTACGGAAGCCCTTTCAGAAACGGATATGCGTTATTATTTCTCGTTTTTTCCATGTTGTTTTTTTCTTGATTTTTACTATTATGTCGATATCGCGACAACATGTATGTCAAAATAAAATATGTGTATAAAATACAGGCTACAGTACCTATTTTCTTAAAAATAAAATTTTAAAAAAAGTGTTACATTAAACTACGGAGAGATCTTTAATATGGAATTCTTTCATAAACCAAATTTCCCGTTCTTATGTTATAAGATACAGATCTTGTATAATAGCCTGTGAGTGTGTATTATATTTTATAATCTCTCCTACCTGCATGCAATTTTTCTCTAAATGTAAACCTTAAAAGCTAAAAGTATTAAAAATTACTTTATTACTCAACTATAATTACATTAGTTTTATTTTCGTTTTGTGTGTGTGTTAACAACACAACATAAATCAAGTTGTAACGGTGAATAACAAGGAAAATTAATAGCAATTTCCAATAAAGTTACCAAATCCTACAGTAAAGCAATGGTGAAAATGATTGTATTGGTCTTTCTCACCTGTGTTTTTCAAAATATGATATTTATATGTAATGACTGATATTTAAGTGATATTTGTAGCTTAGATTAAATGATATATAATGTAAAACGTATTGACCTTTAAATTAAGGTAAAATGTGTTAACTTAGAATAATGACTCTGAAAACTTAAAACATTAGCATCACTTTATTGACCGTATAGATACTGTAACCAATATGATGAAAAACTATATTGATAAATGCAGCATTCTCTACTTAATGTAATAGTAAAAAAGAGAGAATCCAATAAAATAAAATAAAATAAGCAAGCAATAAATGTGGCAAGTTCAAACATGAGGAACACATTGCATGAAACATTAGATGCTTCCTCCAGCCTCATAGAAACAGTCGTCTCCGCAGTATCCTTGGAAGTCATCAGAGCCAAAGAACGTCTCGGTTACGGATGTAACCCTCGTTCCCTGAGTGGGAACGGAGACGTTACGTCGGATGACGACGATTGGGGTTTCGCCTAGAAGCCTATCACCTTCGAGTATATAAAACGAGCCAATGGCAATGAAATGCCATGGGTCTGCGGAATTTGCATAGCGTATCTCCGCCCACCGCAGGGGGTATATAAGGAAGTACGCTGCAATATTGCAGATATGTCTTCGCTGAGGAGTCGAGACTGGCCCCAGGTGTTTTTCAGCGATACAGCGGAAGTGGCAGGAAGACGTAACGTCTCCGTTCCCACTCAGGGAACGAGGGTTACATCCGTAACCGAGACGTTCCCTTTCGTGGTCACTCCGAGTTACGTCGGATGACGACGATTGGGGTTCCAGTCTAATCACGCCACCTCGGCTGTCTTCCAGTGCCCTGCGTAAGTCTGAGCTCCCTGTTGTGAGACTAGCACGAACGAAGGAGTCCTACTTAACACAGGGATACCAAGGTACACTGGGAAGCATATCTCCAGAGAGAAATATGCAATTATGCCCAGCCATTGATGGGGGGGACTTAGAATACACATATGACCCAGAGGGCTGCATATGGAAGATCACTGGGGTGTCCAGCCGCAGGTGGAATTTTAAACCCCAGGGGTGGCAAGGGTGGCTTGCCAAGGGAAAGACACACACTCACAAGGAGACTTACAGCGGAATACACATGTGGGGGTCGCACAGAGGGGGAACCATGCACATGGAGGCACCTAGTCAAGCGCAAAAGCTGTGTTATGGAATTTGGCATAACTCAGGCGATGACGTAACCAGTGCTGGAGGAACTCAGAGCTTATCAGACTCACCTGAGAGAAATATCGCACGTATCCCGTCCGTGGAGAGGAATGGCGAGCAAGCGAAGACACCTGAGCAGAATCTAGCACCGGCTGGTTGAAGCGAGTACATGAGAAGAAACTGGCTCTACTCGGAGATTATAGAATCTCGCGAATGTGTTGGGTGTCGCCCAGCCTGCAGCTCTACAAATGTCTGTTAGCGAGGCGCCATGCGCTAGAGCCCAAGAGGAAGCCACACTACGCGTGGAGTGGGCTTTCACACCAAGGGGGCACGGACGACCTTGCTGCTGGTATGCCAAAGCAATGGTATCCACTATCCAGTGAGATAACCTTTGCTTTGAGAGAGCCTTTCCCTTCAGCTTCCCACCATGACAGACAAAGAGCTGGTCTGAGGTCCTGAAACACCGCGTTCTGTCTACGTAAGCACGGAGGGCGCGTACTGGACAGAGCAGTGCCAAGGCTGGGTCTGCCTCCTCCAAGGGCAGCGCTTGCAGGTTCACTACCTGGTCTCGAAAGGGTGTGGTAGGAACCTTGGGCACATATCCAAGCCGGGGTCTCAGGATCACGTGAGAGTCAGCCGGCCCGAATTCCAGGCACGCTTCGTCAACCGAAAATGCCTGCAGGTCCCCTACCCTCTTGATGGAGGCCAGTGCAACCAGGAGCGCTGTCTTCATTGACAGGAACTTAAGCTCCACTGATTGCAAAGGCTCAAACGGAGCACTCTGCAGGGCAGTTAGAACCACTGAGAGGTCCCAAGAGGGAACGAGGGGAGGACGAGGAGGATTTAGTCTCCTCGCTCCCCTCAGGAACCTGACGATCAGGTCGTGCTTCCCCAAAGACTTACCATCGACTGCTTCGTGATGTGCGGCAATGGCGGCAACATACACTTTCAGGGTGGAGGGAGACAGCCTTCGCTCCAACCCATCTTGCAGGAAGGAAAGCACGACACTGATCGGGCATTTCGTGGGTTCTTGATGTTTAGAAGAACACCAGTTGACGAAGAGGTTCCACTTCAACGCATAGGCATGTCTCGTGGACGATGCTCTAGCGGAAGTGATGGTAGCCACCACCGCAGGTGGTAGGGTACTCAAACCTGCCTCGTCCCGTCCAGGAGCCACACGTGGAGGTTCCAAAGATCGGGACGAGGGTGCCATAAGGTGCCCCGTCCCTGAGAAAGGAGGTCCTTCCTCAGAGGAATTGGCCAGGGAGGTGCTGTCGCGAGGAGTACTAGTTCGGAGAACCAGGTCCGGTTGGGCCAATACGGGGCAACCAAAATGACCTGCTCCTCGTCCTCCCTGATCTTGCGCAAGGTCTGCGCAAGGAGGCTCACTGGGGGAAACGCATACTTGCGTAGGCCCCGCGGCCAGCTGTGCGCCAGTGCATCCGTGCCGAGCGTGCCCTCGGTCAGGGAATAAAACAGGTCGCAATGGGACGAGTCGTGGGAGGCAAACAGGTCTACCTGTGCGTCGCCGAACTGATCCCAAATCAGCTGGACCGACTGGGGATGGAGTCGCCATTCTCCAGCGAGAGGCCGAACTCGAGACAGCTCGTCGGCCGCCTGGTTCAGGTGTCCCGGGATATAAATGGCTCGAAGCGACCTCAGATGCTTCTGACTCCATATGAGGAGGTGGCGAGCGAGTTGCGACATACGGCGGGAGCGTAGACCACCTTGATGGTTGATGTACGCTACTGTTGCGGTATTGTCTGATCGGACTAGTACGTGCTGACCCCTGAGCAACGCCCGGAAGCGGTGCAGGGCGAGACGTACAGCCAGCAACTCGAGGCAATTGACATGCCAAAGGCGCTGGGGTCCTGTCCAGGAGCCCGCGGCAGCATGACCATTGCACATGGCGCCCCAGCCCGTGTTGGAGGCATCTGTTGATACAACAACATGCCGGGAAACTCGTTCTAAGGGCACTCCGGCCCGTAGAAAATTGAGGTTCGCCCACGGGGTGAAGGTCTGACGGCAGGCTGGAGTCACTGGGACTTGGAGCGTGCCGTGTTGCCATGCCCACCTCGGGACTCGATCGCGAAGCCAAAGCTGAAGCGGTCTCATATGAAGCAATCCCAGCGGCGTTACTGCGGCTGCGGATGCCATATGCCCCAGGAGCCTCTGAAAAAGTTTCAGTGGAACCGCACTCTTGCCCTCGAACTGACGAAGACAAGTCAGCAGTGACTGCGCGCGCTCGCTCGTAAGCTGCGCGCACATGGCGACCGAGTCGATCTCCATACCGAGAAAAGAGATCCTCTGCATGGGGCAGAGTTTGCTCTTCTCCCAGTTGACCCGAAGGCCCAGACGAACTAGGTGCCGGAGCACTAGGTCCCTGTGTTCGCAAACCTGGTCTCGAGAGTGAGCTAGGATCAGCCAGTCGTCGAGATAGTTCAGGATGCGAACCCCGTGTTCCCGGAGGGGAACAAGGGCTGCCTCGACGACCTTCGTAAAGACGCGAGGAGACAGGGCTAGCCCGAAAGGGAGAACCGCGTACTGGTATGCCCGCCCCTCGAAAGCAAACCGTAGAAACGGTCTGTGTCGAGGTAAAATGGAGACATGGAAGTAGGCGTCCTTCAGGTCGATCGCTGCAAACCAATCCTGCGGCCGCACACACTGGAGGATGTGTTTGGCCGTTAGCATCTTGAACGGCAGCCTGTGAAGGGAGCGGTTCAAGACGCGCAGGTCGAGGATTGGCCGTAACCCACCGGACTTCTTGGGTACAATGAAGTAAGGGCTGTAGAAGCCGGACTTCATCTCGGCTGGAGGGACAATCTCGATCGCACCCTTCGCCAGTAGGGTGTCGACCTCCGCTCTCATGACAGGGGCATTGCCACCGACCATAGTGAAGCGGACTCCCCTGAAGCGGGGAGGAGATCGCGCGAACTGAATCGCGTAGCCGAGCCTGATGGTTCTCGCGACCCAGCGGGACAGTCTGGGAAGCTCTAGCCAGGCTTCCAGAAAGTGCACCAGCGGGGTCATACGAACCACAGACGTACCGTCGGTGGGGCAGCGAGGCGGAATGACCGGCACCGGCGAGGGTGGCATAGCGGCCCTGTGCGGGGGCACGGTCATTAACCGCGTCCTGCCAGAGGAGGCCAGGGGAGGGCGCGCGTCCCACGGGGGCGTGCTCTGGCAGGGGTCTGGCGACAGAGGGGGATGAGAGGAGCGTGGCCCGTGGGCGGCGCGTGCTGTCATCCCACACCTCTGGAACAGAGGAGGGCGGCAGTGGCGGGACCCGAGGGTGGCGCGCACTGCGGCCCTCGGGCTCTGTGGGCTCAGGATTGGGGAATTCGATTCTGTCTTTAACCACATTAGGGTGCTGCTCGTCGTTGGACGAGCAGCGGGGAGTGGAGAACAAAAGATTCTCCCCCGGCCCTCCACCGGGGGAAGGAGTGGCCCTGCTACCAGCTCCTGAACAGAAGGAAATGCCAATCCTGAGCGGCCCGTCTCAGGAGCGCCGCTTAGCCTGGCGTTTAGCGGGCTGCGGGGCTGGAGAGGGCTGTGGCGCCTTCCTACGGCTTCCTCCACGACGCGGCCCAGATGAAGGCTGCTGCTGGGGCCGTGCGGGAGGGGCGGGAGCCGCGGGAGGGCGCCCTCGGCGGCGAGCAGGCTGAGGATTCTGTACCGACGGCTGAGCAGCAGAGCGTCGGGGCAGAATGTGCTTAATCGCCTCAGTCTGCTTCTGGGCGGTCGAGAACTGTTGGGCAAAATCCTCGACCGCACCGCCGAAAAGGCCGGCCTGGGATATGGGAGCGTCGAGCAGACGAGTCCGCTCGGGCTCACGCATATCAGCCAGGTTCAGCCATAGATGTCGCTCCTGGACCACAGCTGTGGACATCACCAGACCCAGGGAGCGCGCGGTCACCTTCGTCGCCCGGAGAGCGAGGTCGGTGGCGGCGCGCAGCTCATCGAAGAGCCCTGGGTCTGTCCTACCCTCGTGCATGTCACGAAGCATCTTGGCCTGATAGACCTGTAAGATGGCCATGGCATGCAAAGAGGCAGCTGCCTGTCCCGCCGCTCTGTAAGATTTCGCGACCATAGTGGACGAAAATCTACAGGCTTTGGACGGGTGCTTAGGATCACCACGTGATGAAGCGCTTGCCGGACACAGCTGCATCGCGACAGAACGTTCAACCGTGGGAATCCCAGTGTACCCACAAGCATCAGCCTTATCGAGGGGAGGAAAGGCGGAGAAAGCCGACGAACGATCACGGGAAGACATGGGAGCCTTCCAGGACCGCGTGACTTCCTCATGCACTTCCGGGAAGAATGGTATTGGGGTTGGGCGGCGACGAGGGTCAGCGGCCGCTCCCAAAAACCAATCATCCAGCCGCGAGCGCACTGGATCGGGTGGCGGGGACCACTCGAGCCCAATGGCCGCGGCTGCCCGGGAAAGCATGGCAGTCAGCTCGGGATCAGACTCGGGCAATGCTGGCGCGCCCGAGGGCGGCAACACAGCCGAATCCTCACTTCCCGAGGACTCACGCCCACCTTGTGATGCAGCGATCGACATCGTATCTTCCTCTGGAGCGCCAAACGAAACACGCGGGGCCTCCGAAGAGGGACCAGCGGTCTCAGTCTGGACACTCGCGGGTCCTGATGCTGAAGAGGGGTGTGTGGACCGTGGACGTGTCGGCGGTATGTCCCACACAGTTACCCTCAGGTCACCCTGGCCACCAGCCGAAGTACAGCCTCCAGGGGAGACCGTAGATCGGGGTGTGGATGAGGGGACTCTCGCTCTGACGAGCTCATTGAGTCTCGACCGCAGCATGGAGATGGTCATGTTCCCGCAGTGAGAACATGAGTCATCCACAAACGCTGCTTTAGCGTGATCAACACCCAAACACGCTAAGCAGAGATTGTGCCCATCAGAGAAAAATATGTCGCGACCGCAACCAGAAGTGCACGGGCGAGGCATCTTTAAAAAGACGTGCCGCGTGCAATGCTCTTTTTGTGAGAGGAAAAACTCTGCGGATGCTGAAGCGAACAGGGAGAAACACACTATCTGTCAGATCACTGAACAGATCAGCAGGGTAGTGAGCACTCGCTGAAACCGCCGTCACACCAACACCGGAGAGTTCGCTCGTCTCGAAGGGATGAGAAGACTAACTCAGAATGGCTTGCAGGAGTGGAGAAGTTCTCGGCTCCGAAGCGAAAACATATCTGCAATATTGCAGCGTACTTCCTTATATACCCCCTGCGGTGGGCGGAGATACGCTATGCAAATTCCGCAGACCCATGGCATTTCATTGCCATTGGCTCGTTTTATATACTCGAAGGTGATAGGCTTCTAGGCGAAACCCCAATCGTCGTCATCCGACGTAACTCGGAGTGACCACGAAAGGGAACCCCAGCATCACACCTCTTTGCCCTCTTCCTCTGTAGCCTTCACCACAGTCTTTGTATGTAGTCTCACAATGGAGACATCTGGATAGACTGTATGGAACCCTGTACAGGTTTCTGAAATTTTCCAGTTCACGACACCTGAAAAAAAAAAAAAGTTGTCAGCTGACATCATCATTGTCTTAATATTCAACCATACATAACTGAGAAAAAACAGAGAGAGAGCTGTGATTAACTAAACAGTGACACTAATAAAACTTACTGTCCAACCACCGAAAGTGAGCCTCTCGGCGGAAACTATCCATGCTCACAATGCTGTTGAAGCACCTGCAGGTGAGGGCAAGGGAGCCAATTGCAACGTCACCATCTTGAAGTAACAACAAATACATGCCTCCTGTATGTTCAGGGGTTGGTCAACGGTTGCCACTATGAAGGGACAAATGAAGAACATCAGTAAATGACAGTCAACATTTACTATAAATAATAGAGCACCTCAAACAAAATAAATCATAGCAGTTTTGTGTGGCTTGTCAATCCGCCTTCTCTTTCTTTGCTGGATTTCCATGACCGATTTTGATAAATTTATGACATAAAAACACATTAATACAGTATATCAAGTTTCATTGCATGAAGATATGAAAACTAAAAGTCACACTAACTGTAAAGGCATTTTGCAATCCTTGTCATTATTTTTTAGAAAAGGACTAATAACAATAAAAAAGAAAGAAAGAAAGAAAGAAAGAAAGAAAGAAAGAAAGAAAGAAAGAAAGAAAGAGTCAAACACCTTGGTGGGAATTTCTCCAGCAAAAGGACAGACCACCATCTTCTTATACTTGGTATGTCTGACTATAGTTGGAAAAAGCACAAGTTTATCAAGACAATTCTTAAAACTTACAGAATGTTTTTTAATGAGCTTGGAAAACACACCTGTGAAAAGTCAAATGTCCCCCCCAAGATGACATAGAGAGCATACAGCAACATGAATTATGTATTAATAACTGCACATGGGTTTAATTCTGACATGGCACCTGCAGAACCAACAGTAGCCATTGATCCTACCATTAGAATGAAGACTCCACAGCAGCAAGGTAGCGCTGTGGTTGAGGCTCTTGTCCTCTCCGCTGAATTGTGATGTGCTGAATAGACAACAAATTCATCCATTTTAATTTAAAAAAAGTTTCCTCCTCTGTACATAATCATTTTACATTTTAACATTCATCCATTATGTTAGTCTATAGGATTGACTACACATGTGAGGTATTAATGCCTGCACTGATATAATGAAGAGTGTTGAACATTGACTAGTGAGCTGATCTCACTGCTAAAAAAGGTCAAATCATGTTTCTATTTAAATCTAGTGGTCTGCAGAGGTTTTTGTTAGGGTTATGTTTAGGGGTACATAATGGGTTATGAGATATAATATAAATAACAGAAAAATTATAAATATTACATTAAAATTGATATTAAAAATAATAAACTTAACAAGCAATGCTTTTTCAGCTTTTCTGTGGAGCTTTTCTTGTTTTCTTACAGCGCACCTCACACTCAAACACCATTTCATATATAAAGGGAGTGTGTTCTGGACTTAATGAAAACGTTATTTATCCAAAATTATTATAGTTTTTAATAATTTTTTAATTAGATAAAATTTTCAGTTAGATTAATGTGCACAACACTTTCCTTAAAATGTATTTATAGTTATTTTTTGTACATATTAGTACCTATATACCCCCCGGTTTCACAAACAATTTTAAAGCCTAGTCCTAGACTAAAATGTAAGTCTGAGCTGTTCCAACTGAAATAAACTTGCACTGACTGATCTTAAAATATATCAGTGCCTTTGTTTTGTCTCTTTTTTTTTTCTAAGCATGTTTATGAAAATTATTTAAATGTCCTAATTGAACTATGGACTAATCCTGGTTTAGGCTAAACCCTGTCTGTGAAACCGGGCCATAATGTCCTGGGGACATAAATGGCACCTATTCAGTGGAATAGTCCATTAACATTTGTTTACAACTATTGTTTTCTAGTCTGACAAGCTAACTATTTTTTTATATTAGAATACTCCGACAGGAAAAAAATAAGCAAACTACCACTATCAACACTAAAGTAACAAACATGCACCAAAAAGTTAGCGAATGTTTGCTAATGGTTAGCGATAGATTGTAAGTGGCAGACCACTTGGAGCTTTTTCTGTCTAATCATGTTGCAAGCAAATTTACACAAACTAATTAAAACGTTAACTTAGACAAAATGAGAATTTACAAAAATCCACTTACATCCATATGCAGGACAGGTGATCTCTCTCCTCATTTCACCGCTTTCTCGCTTTATCACTCATATCTGATGGGAAAAGCATATTCAAGTATTAGGAATCGCCCACTCAAGTTTTAGCAAACCAGGCACAGAGGTTGTAAAACGCCTACCCAGTTGGAAAACGCCCCAAAATTGAGGAACGCCCTTTGTTGCTCTGCAGAGACCTCATTCTCTCTCTGCTGCAGCCGACAGGCAGAAATAATCGAGCTGTGATCACGAAAGACGAAAAATAACGAAATAAACGTGTCCGTGGCACGAATCAATAGATTAAATTACGTGACCATATCACGAACGTTGGAGTTATCCGTGGTCTCACCACAGACTCAATCCGTGCTCCTATCACAGATTTTAGATCTGACCATAGCCAAGCAAGCAATAGGTGTAAAACGCCATCAAACTGGATATTATGATGACAGGACGAGACAAAATGTCAAGTTAATTACATGCCATTGCAACACAGTCGACCTAAAGCTTATAAGTTCCTAAACAAGTCAGCAACATTAACATCCATGAGTGAGGTCAGGTTGTTGAGGTCCGTGGTGCCATCACGGGACTTTGGTTAGGCTAACTGAAACAAACCGAAATTTTATGATGACAGGACAATGCAATACGCTACTTGCACACCTACTTCCGCGTTCTTTTCAATAGGGCTCAGTCAGTTCCGGTTTAGCAATGGCTACGTTCTACTCCCGCTGTCTCCAAGATCTCCCACGGATTAACGTTACTGACGTGCATCGTATTTGCAAAACAACCAAAGCTCCATCCAGCAAGCTGGAGAAAGGCTTTAAATTATACGCAGCCTCGTATATACACGGTTACGAAGGTAAGCAACATTTAATGTTAATCAGCTTTCAGTGCTAACTGTTAGCTAACTGTAAACAAACAGGAATGCCTTAATTGTTTGCATAATATGTGCTTGTGTTATTGCTTTCAGTATCAAATAAAGACAGGCTGTCAGGGGAAGTCTGCGTTAGAGCCTTGTGTTACAGGTCAATGAGGAAGAATGAGGCACCACACAATTTAATAGTATGCTAGAGACATAGGGTTCAACGTTCACCGTTCTCCAAAACCAGTTCAGGTGTTCAAGTGTGTTCAGATGCCTTAATGTGTGTGTTCTGAATTGTTCATGTGTGTTCCGATGTGTTCATTTTCTTGAAGTATTACAAATAACAAGGAGGTTTTGCAGAAGAATCAGAATGTTGTCAGTCTGAATTTGAAATCCATATTTCTTTAGATACCTGTGTGGTTCCAGTATGAAGTATTGCATAAACCCAGAGTAGCCACAGTGTATTCTGCTCCTACAAAGCCCACCTTGGTTATTGTTCTACTAAATTTAACATGCTACTAACTTAGACTTTATTAGCAAGAAGTACAAGTTAATAATTATATTTTTTTTTTTAGGTTGGACTCAGGGATGTTTCACCTGTGGTGCTAACACACAGCAAGTGTTCATGTGTGGCAGGCACTGCTTTGTGCAATCACACGGTTGCCTTGCTGTTTCAGACTGACCATTATTCCCAGCTTAATTTATCTGTTGTACCCCCTGTGCTTAGCTGCACTGAAAGAGAACAATCCTGGCATAAACCACGAACAATGGTAATTTAACATCAGAAATTTAGCCTTATTTATAAGAAAGTATAATCACAATATGTGGCATTGCTTGTGAAATTTAGACTAAAATCTCAGTGTAATTTTGACACCAGGAGCATCAAAGTTCAATTTCAACCATTTATTTCACCATGATTTCAATATTTGACATGATCTTATTCAGTTCATATTAAAGATATCAAGGTTACATTTTCACAGTATGTTCTTTACATTATGCAGGGTAATTTTATGTAGAAACTGAATTCTTTAAAAGTGCATTTTAAGTTTATAGTTTCAGCTTTGTTCTTCTCTCTAAGATTATTTACACTTGTCTGTCAGGGCGTGAAACCAGGCCCCATCAATGCCATGGTCATCACAAAACCTGTAGCAAATCGTTCTGCACAAGGTGGAGTGAGGCAAGTTCAGCAACCACATTTTTTTCTTTTTTTTTGTTACAAGGATGCTGAGAACAAAGATACTTTGCTGCATTTCATTGCAAGGCTTTATGCTATTAAAGTGTTTAAGCATTTAAAATAATACATAAAAATTGTAAAAAACTATAGAAATAGTAATTAAAGCAATAACAAATGTAATGTTATCAACAATAATACAGCTAAACATGTTCCTACAGAAGTGGACTCTACAGAGGGATGGTGGGCCCTTTACCAGATTCATGCATGTTTAGAGTTGAGGAGGCATACGCAGAATTCAGCCCTGAAGACAAGCCACTTGTTACCACCATGAACATGTCACCTGACAAGCCACTTTCGGGTTGGTCCAGGAAGGAAGCGTATTGTCTTACCAGCAGCCTGTCTTAACATCACGGTACATCACACTACACGATGCCCCATCAACTCCACCTTTACCTCTTGAAGGATATTATCTTGCTCCATCTAAATGCATGTTTGTTTGCACTGAGGAGGAGCTCTTACACCTTCAAAGTCTAAACACACCATTAGATACGGCTCAGAAAATTGAAGAGGCAACACGCGAGCAAAGCTCTTGTCCTGACTGGCATCAGCTTCGCAGATCAAGAGTAACCGCTTCCAGGTTTCGGGAGATATGCCATGTCAGAGGCCTAAGCTCTGCAGAGTCCCTTGCAGAGCGAATCATCAGAGGAACCCGACAGACAGCAGAGATGAGAAGAGGTGCTGAAATGGAGTCAGAGGTATGTCGTTGAAATTACTTTCACAACTTTAAATAATAATTGGAAGACAGCTGGAAATTTCAAAAGTTATAAAGATCTTTATTACTTGCAAGAAATTGGCTGTTCACACATCAGTCAGAGTCTGATATGAGAAGGCCCTGACTTCTCCTTTTTGCCCAGCTTATATACCCTTAACACATCCTGGTCTGTCTCAAAAGATCGCCTTGGTTTACCTTAAAAGGCAACACGTCTTTGTTCGAGATCTCTGTCTAACATAAATTTGATCTAGACACAACAATATCACGTCTGCAAAAGTTTCCTGTTATTAGCTGCAGCTTTTTCACACATTTTGCTTATCTCTATTTCTATCAAAGCTGCGCACATACTTTCACACTTAAAAGTATACAATAGGTCATTTGAGTACTCAGTCTCTTTGCTACCCAGAACATTTTGTTCCTGCAAGCTTATATGATTATATTTCTTTAAATGCTTATAAGTACAAATAAATGTTCAACATTAACACAAGTTGCACACATCTAAAAGTAAAAGAACACATCTAAATGTAAAATTTCCATTACAGGTAACAGTGGAATACAGCAAGTTGAAAAATGTGAACTACTCACCCTGTGGTTTAATCATCCATCCTAATGCTCCCTGGCTTGGTGCATCCCCTGATGGCGTAGTTTTCGATCCCACTGACAATCCTCAGTTTGGACTTGTTGAAATTAAATGTCCTAATGTCAAAAACATTGTTGACTGCAAATATTTGCAAATGGACCATGGATTTCTCACCCTGAAAAAGAGCCATGCCTACTATTACCAAGTGCAGGGACAACTACTGGTCTCAGGAATGCAGTGGTGTGATTTCATGGTGTGGGCCCAGGAGGATTATTTTGTCCAGCGTATCTACAGTGACACTTCAGTGCACAAAGTTATCAGAGAGAAGGTGGATTATTTTTACTTTTACACATACATGCCAAAATACCTGTCAATGAAATAACTGGATTATTTTGTCCAGCGCATATACAGTAAATACTTACTGTATGAAATAGTCAATGTAATAACTGAAATTTTAAAGGAGTCAGAGAAATTAGATAAATCTGTAAAACAGCACTCAAACATGTTATTAAATGTTAAATGTTTTATTTGTACAATGTCTGTTTCTTATGTTCAATTCCATTTTCTGATATGTACAATGTCAGTTTAATTTACAGTAAATTCTATTTATCTTGCTTGTCATAACAATTTCTTCTTAAAATAAACATAGATTGAGTTAACATTTATTGAGTTAACATTTATTGAGAATGGCAATGAAACATTAACAGTTAGAGTAAGTCATACATATGGAATAGCATTCCAGTAGTTAAAATAAAAAGTAATCTAAGATTTGATTTCATTTGATCCATGCCTTGACTAATGCCTTGTTTTGATAATTTGACAACAGACATGCAACTGTAAAAAGTTGATTAATGTTAACACTGTGGGAAAGTGTGATGACACCATCAAAAAGTTTGTTTTGTTTGATCCTCCTGATGACCCGTTCCACGTGCACACGCAGTCTCGCTATTGCCTGCGTTTCTTTGACCTGATGTGCTGGTATGTATGATAAAGTGATAGAGAGCAGCCCTGTAACAGACAAGAGTCTTATGAGGTAGACTAAGAGTAGTATATATAGATAACACATTGTAAATACTACCCTGTACTGTGTTCTGTAAATGTAGTCAGGCTTACTGTGTGAATATAACCTACCTCTGATGGTGGCAGTACACGTATGATGTCTTCCTGCTTTCTAGCAGCAGATTTAGCCCTGGACACACGGATGATTTTGTGTATGGATGGCTCGATTAGCCACCAGAATGACATCAGGTGACGGTAGCTGGGGAACCTATAAGCAGAAGTGTTAATGAATACATTTACAAATTGTTGACATGTTTCCGTGTTAGTAATGCAGGTACATGCATCTAAAACTGAGTATATGTAATCACATCTAATCGTAAAATTCTACCAATCTTTAGACCTACCTTGTGTAAAATCTAATGTCCTCATCTGAGCCGGCAAACCGTTCCAATCCAAAATCACGCTGAACGTGTAGCTCTTGTAGCTGTTTGTTCAGCTCCTCCACTTCATTAGAAAGTTCGTCTATTTTAGCACATGCCAGGTCTAAAAATGAAGGCTCAGGAGTGCTACAATAATCATGATCCATCGTTACATCCATGGGTATGGGTTCGACGGATACCACTTCAGCAGGCCTCTCTCTCCTCTCCCACACACACACTGGACCGCGATGCTTTAACGGCGTAATCATTCCAGGCAAAAAGCACTGGCACAGCGCCAGTTACTAACTTTTTTCGTGCCTCTGGTGTTTGCGGTTCAATAATCTGATCACTGCTAAAATGTTTACTGCAAACCTTAGAATTGCTGGTAGGACAAAAATCGTCTCGGCGTATGTTCACAAGCCACCGTTTTCTAAGGTCCACATCTGAAGGAAAACTGTGAAAACTTAAAGTTCCGTTGAACTTTGCAGAAGATGTACACAGCGGAACACAACAGTGTACGTTGTATACCTTCTGCTGTCTCTGAAATCTATAAACACACTTTTTTCTGAACATTTTCCACCTAACTCCAAAACAATGGCCGACAAACCGGAACTCAGCGAGCCCTATTACTTCAAAGCGGAACTACGTAACGAGTCTGCGTGCAAGTAGCGTATAGCTACAATAACAGTCAGGTTAACGTCATTATGGCATTTGATGTTGTAAAAGTAACAAATACTTCAAATGTTGCGTCTCCAAATGAGAAAGCACGTCCATTGAGTGAGATCTGTACTCTGTCATTGAAACGGGTATCCGTGTGTGGACCACGGAAGGTCAGTGTCATTGACTTGCGCTGGAGTAATATCCGTGGCCGCATCACGGAATTTGGGGCGATTCCGTGATGGCTCCACGGATTTTGAGTTAAGGGCCCGTGGACATTTCACGGAATCCTATGAGACCAGGTTGCACAATATGTAACTTTTTTGCTTTAAAAATAGCAAAAATCACTATATCTATGTTATATATATTTTTTTAGTTGTGTACTTACATTATCCCGACTGTTTCCAACAACTTTCAAACCAGGAGAAATTTGTAATTTAATTCGAGAAACGTCCCGTTTCTTTATTTCCGTTTTGTCGCAGTCAATGGCGTCATATCCGCATTGTCCCTGGTTTCCGCTCGTGCTGCCATGGCAACCAGAGCTATGAACCAGAGCCCTCTGATAGTAACCAAGACGACAGACGTGGACCACTGTAGTTCGCAATGTCTATCTGCACGCTGTTGTTGTTTCGTTCAAACATTATGGACCATGGCAAGCAGACTTTGGATAAAAAAAGGAGAACTAAAACGAGAATCAATATGGGTGCAGGCGGTGTCCCTGCAAAGAAACCACAGTGTTATACTGTATGTGTTTGTACGGATTAAAATTTCTGTAGATATTCAGTTGGGAGCCTACAGCCTACATAAGACTATTTTTTTTGTGAATTAAAAAATGAATAATACATAGTTGGATCAGATGACAAGTAATGATATATGACCTACTGTAGAATAATTATATTCATGGTAGGTTATACAGGAGACAGAGTGAAATATGTTTTTGTGTATTTATAAAGTTACATTTAGATATTAACCATATTTAGCCCATTAGACATACAGTACCATGTAATCATATGGATCCTCGATGAAATATCTGCTGTACTATTCACTATTGGTCATCATATAGCTACAAAACAGTGTCCTACATAGCATTTTATGAAGACAAACACAATTTATCCCTTTTCTAAAATTCCATGGGCCATTTAGAAGAAAGAGACAATATTGTTGTTCACAAAAAAAAAAAAAAATTATTAACACCATTTATGAATTATGATGACTCCCCTATGGCGTGTCACTCTTCTTTAACTGTGCTTCTATCCTCCTGTCAAAGTGCTTCTGCTCACTGATAAAAAATTAAACATTAAAAAATTTTAAATAGGAACACGCCCGTGTTCAGGGGCTTTCGTTTCACTTTGGTGTCGAGCGAAAGAGCCCATTGTGAATTAGATCTTGTCACTGTGGGTGTGTGTGGGTGTGTGCCCAGAATTGAAGTCAGGTGAGTGTGGATTGCATCAATTTGCTCCTGATCTTCAAAGTACAATGACACAGGCACTTGTTGGTGGAACACTTTTGGAAAAACTGTCAAGCCATTTTGATTTCTTTTGGCCACTGATGATGGACTGTGCAGAGAAAATTGAAAATGACATTAAAAACATGTCCATGTATGTCTCTGTAAGTTGTTTATTTACTAGACAAGCTATTGGTTTGGAATGCAGTTAAAAAAAAAGAGATGGGTGTTTATAGTTTATACAAGTTAAAAGAAAGAGAAATGTTCATTTCCTTAAGTAGCTAAAGCAAACACACACCTTTATGAGATGAAGAGAACTTGGGAAAGACAGAGTATGATAAAACCCACATTTTACATACCCTACATTTTAGTCCAGATCAATAAGCTATTTTAAGAAAAATGTATATTAAGATATAAATTAGATAATTAGATCATCTCATTTATAAGAAACAACTTAAACCAGAATCTACATTCAAACCATATGGGAAAAGTTTTTAATGTGGGTTTTATCATGTATGACTTTGTGTGCTTGCGGGTGCCTCAAAAGAGGACTTACAGTGACAAGTCAAATCAAGTCACCTTTATTTATATTGCGCTTTTTACAATACAGATTGTATCAAAGCAGCTTCACATTGATAGCATGAAAATAATACAAGTTTGTTTCTAGAAGAAAAATTGCATCATCATCCACCCTTAAAGGGATAGTTCACCCAAAAATGAAAATGCTGTCATCATTTACTCTCCCTCAAGTTGTTCCAAACCTGTATGACTTCCTTTCTTCTGCTGAACACAAAAGAAGATATTTTGAAGAAATATCGGTAACCAAATGTCTGATGGACCCCATTGACTTCCATAGTAGGAAAAAAAAATACTATGGGGACCAGCAACTGTTTAATTACCAACCTTCTTTAAAATATCTTCTTTTGTGTTCAGCAGAAGAAAGGAAGTCATACAGGTTTGGAACAACTTGAGGGAGAGTAAATGATGACAGCATTTTCATTTTTGGGTGAACTATCCCTTTAATAAGGCAGATCAATAATATTGTTGAATATTAAATGTCCCCAACTAAGCAAGCCAAAAGCCAAGGCAACAGTGACAGGAACCAGAACTCCATCAGTGACAGAATGGAGAAAAAAACCTTGGGAGAACCCAGGCTCAGTCGGGGGTCAGATCTCCTCTGGCCAATGAGCAAACAGTGTGTGATTATGATCCAGGCAGCATTACAGGTCAGAGGTCAGATTGGTCATGTCCATGAGGCCTTCACAGGGCTGATGAGGCTGGCACTTCAGGATGCGTCATGGTTGGGTCCAGGTGCAGATCCACCATCTGATGTGGATATGGCCGGGGTCCACCTCACTTCAGGAAACGGAGAGACTTGTTGACTCTTCAGTAATGTGTTATCGCCGCGTCCAGGCGCAGGTCCTTCATCGGATCTGGATACGGCCTGGATCCGGTGGACTGCGGTAAACCTCGGGATAAACAAGAGAGACTAATATTAGCGTAGATGCCATTCTTCGTATGATGTAACGAGTACATCAGGATTTATGGGAAGTGTTCCCGGTTCCGCCTGAACTAATCTATGCAGCCTAACATTGAACTATAGAAGTCTATAATGTATTATGTGAATGCTAGGTCAAAGAGATGTGTTTTTAATCTGGCTTTGAACTGACAGAGTGTGTCTGCTTCCCGGACAACGGTAGGAAGACTGTTCCAGAGTTTAGTTACACTTGTCTGACTTATAAAGATACATAACAGCTACAAGTGTATGTGCTACTTGCTTTATGCAAGCACTATATAGGATAAATCACTATACAGGATTTACCCTATTATACTTCATTGACATGAATTGATAGGTCAAACAGCAAACAGCCACCCACAAATAGTCTATAAATTGGCTGTCTTTTAGTTCACATGAACAACAGTTAAATTACTCTTCAGACTACAGAAGAATACCATAATTCCTCCGTTCAATTAGGCCTAAAACATCGAGAGTCACGCAGACCTATAACAACCCAGCCACAACACATAATTGGGAATAACATGCCTTACCTCAACACAGAATCGACCACAGAGGCCTGGGCTCAGCTTCATGACTATTTATACTTTTATTTCCTTATTTATGAATAATTATATATTTTTCCACATTTATTTATGTATATATGTATTTATGTCTACATTTATTTATTTCCACATTTATTTATACATGTATTGCTCTATGCTAATGAGGGGGTTTACCTCAGACGTAGCAATCGAGCTCAGAGTGGCAGTGCTGAAGCTTTGAGGCCACAGTGACACCTTGTGGTGTGACCAAACAATACGCAAGAGGTTTGTAGACTTGACTTTACAGGTCACGCAGGGAATAAATGACTTAGAGATGGGCAATATGGCCAAAATCTTATATCACATGCAAAAACCCAATTTTTTATTTAATTTAATTTATTAATTTATTTGACAGGGACAGTGTACATTAATTAGCATTGCTGCAAATGCACCAGAATTAGCCAAAAGGCTATTTTTCATCCGTTGTCCCTGGACAGATCTTAAAATTGTATACCTAAAAAAACACAATAAGAAGATTACAGAGAACAATACAAATATAAAAAGCAGTAAAACAGATATAACTCTTCAAATCCTGTTGATAAATACAGTGTACAAGTTTACTATAATACAGACATTATGTTAAAAACGCATTAACACATTAAATAAATACACATTAACACAGCAGAGACACAAGTGGCAGCAGGTTGGGTTGAGGGAAGATACATATTCTTATTAGTGCTGACATGTCTGATGTGTTATGAGCCCGTTTTTTAGATGCGTTTTGAACAGAGTGTGTGTGGAGAGTTCTCTGATGTTCTGAGGGACCGAGCTCCACTCCTGTGCTGCTGCTGTGACTGAAGAGGCACTCTGACTAAGAGGAACAACACAGCCTCCTCGGGCCGACCCTCGTGTTACTCTCTGTGTGGTGTTTCTGAGGTTTACAAACTGACTCAGTGGAGGAGATGACAGACCATGGATGATTTTGTATAACAGACAGAGGTTTGAATATTTAATGACATTTTCCCAACTTAAAAGCTTATGCTTCTGTAAAATGGCACAATGAGGATATCTTAATGGTTTTTTATCCACAATTTTGATTGTCTGTTTATAAAGTGACTCTAAAGATTTTAGTGTTGTTTTCACTAAAACAACTGGGGCATTTTATTTATTATTTTTGTTGTTTGTGAGGTGGCAGAAGAGAATTTTTTTTTTTTTTTTTTGGAGAAATAAACCAATTTACATACAAAATAGGCACTGAACAGACTATAGGCTATTAACAATTTACAATTCTCAAAAGGCAGACGTCGTTGCAAATTACAATAAATAACAGCAATGAAGTCTCAAATCATATTTACATCCATGAAAGGCAAGGAAGAGAAAATAAATGAATAAATGAAAAAAAAGAGAAGTAGCAAAAGCTTTATGTTCATTATGAGGAAAGGATGGGGTTTTTCATTTATGAATGAAGTGTTTAGCAAGTTCAAAAAGGTTATTGACCAAATAGTGTTGTGAAAAATCTTTCTTCAGTACACCAAACTTAATTTGTTTATATTCAAGGGAATTCACAATATACGCAACCTTTTACTGCACAATTGAGACCAAAACAACTTTGAGTAATTAGGCCTACAATAAAAGAAAAATTTTCAGTGGTGTAGCGACACCAGCTCAAATGAGGGGAATGCACAATTATTGATTATCAATTATTAATTATTAATAATCAATAACTGATAATACTGGTTATCACTTACACACTTTAAATCGCCCAAAAAGGGAATACAAAACCCATATATTTGTATCTCTATATATAAATAATTAACCACAACGAATTACAATTAATTATGAATATACAGATGGGCTATATATCAAATTTGTGAATTCCTACAAGATTAATATTACTTCGAATAATTCGTTTGTCCGCCAAATGAATAATGCGATTTCTTATCAACTCTCCAAGAGGATTCTTCTTATAAACTTTCCAGAAAAGTTATTCCTCTGGCCATGAAGAAGAACTTTCTTGTTCTACAAGATTATTAACTCGTGGGTTAATCACAATACATAAAGCTTGCTAAAGATCGTACACATTTAAGAGGCTTTTGTTCTGTGAGCAGCAAACAGAGACAATCAAGCGTATAATGCGGTTTTAATAAATGAAACTATAAATGTACAACTACATCTAACAAAGAATACATATATGATAATAACGAAAGTACATAAAGAAAGAAAGAAAACAGATCACAGTGTGGCAAACAAATAACAGACAATGAACCTTGGAGAACCAGCAAAGGAACCACCATCACCTTAAAGGGTTAGTTCACCCAAAAATGAAAATTCTGTCAGTAATTACTCACCCTCATGTTGTTCCGCAAAAAAAAACAAAAATAACGACTTTATTCCACTTTTCATTTCCTTCTCTCTGGGCCTCGAGTTAGTTTACGTAGTGTTTTAGCGCAGCGCGTCCGTGTTGCACGTCACACGCATCACACACACGACAAGCGTTGGCCAAAAGCGAGCCTACGTGTGACGTGTAACACAGACGCGCTGCGCTATTACACTACGTAAACTAACTCGAGGCCCAGAGAGAAGGAAATGAATAGTGGAATAAAGTTGTTATTTTGGGGTTTTTTTGCGCACAAAAAGTATTCTCGCCGCTTGATAAACTTAAGATTGAGCCACTGGAGTCACTTGGACTATATTAACAATGTCTTTAATAACTTTTCTGGGCCAGCAAGTTAAGGTGTCCATAAGCCTGCAGGAGGAGTGATCCAGCTCTCAGATTTAATCAAAAATATCTTAATTTGTGTTCCGAAGATGAACGAAGGTCTTACGGGGTTGGAACAACATGAGGGTGAGTAATTACTGACAGAATTTTCATTTTTGGGTGAACTAACCCTTTAACAGAGGCAGATAACATTCACGCATTTAAATCTTGGTAAAAGAATACTTGCATGGCTCTTTGCAGCTGAACATGCGTGTGTGTGCATGTCCTTCTCGGTGCGTGTCCTTTTAGCTGGAAATGTTCTGCCGGTTCTTCCGGAACTCGTGCAGTTGTGGGAAGTTCAAACGGTCTGCTTGTAAGAGTTGCTGGAAACTTAGTTTAAAGTTCGTTTCACTCGTAGTTGGAACTGAATGAGCACGAAACTAAACAAGGCAAGAAGTCGGAGATACGACTAATACAAAAACAAAGTAAAACACAAAACAAAACGGAGAGAAGAAGAGACGAGACTCATACAAGGACAAAAAGGCTAAAGCAAAGAACAATGAAAAAGTACAGAACACGGTGTGTGCCTCCTTTTCTAGGATTTCAAAGCCCAACCTTCGTTGAGCAGTCAAACCAATTGAAACAAGACATTCTGAGCGGGAAAGAGTTTCTTTGTCTCAGCTCACAGCTTAATTTGCATGTTTTATGGCAGTGTTAGGATTTTGTCAGTTCTACTCCAAATGATGGTAAACACAGTATAATACATTTTATCATAACCTAATACAAATATTTAGCCTAAGCACACCGAGAGGTTTAATTAGAGACCAAAATTGATATATCTGGAAGATACAACAAAGAGATACATTCTTATTCTTTAAAATAAGCATTTAAAAGTTCAACAAACAAGCTAGGAATAACATAACTATTTCAATATAAGGGCAAATCAGGCATACTTTAACCCTCAGGGGACCACAAACGCGCCCGCGCGTTTTGCTCGTTTTTTTTTTTTAGCAATGAAAATAAACACCAAATGCTCTGTTAATTTTGATCTTTCATTTTCGTGTAATACATCAATCGATCCTGTTCAGTTTCTATTTTTTTTCTGTATACTCACAATAAAAATAAAGTGTTTTGCTTTTTGACAAATAAAGAAAAATTAACATGATGCGATTTCTGCCTTCCCTCTGTCCGTGAACTCCCATTTGAAACGCGTTCGAAAATGATCAATAACTCCGCGAAAATTTAGTCAAACAGGCAAACAGACCCACGGGCATAAAGCTTGAGATCGCATCTGTTAAAAGAAGTAACTTATATAAAAAACAAATATTCTCAGTTTCTGTAATCTGTATAAAAAGAGAGCGACTCCTGTCGAGCTCATTAGGAGTTCATTCACAGTAATGTGACCACTCCCCGGAGAGCGCGTGCTATTCAAACGCAAATTCTGAGGGGTGTGAAACGCCCATCAGCTGTAAACACAGCGCGTCGCGATCGAGTGAGGCATAATATAGCCTACCTTATGGAGAAACGATTCCTCAGAACAGTGCTGATGAGGAGCAATATCTCCTGATATGAGGAGCAGATCCCGCTGCGCTGAGGAGTGAGGTAGGCTGTTTTCTTTTCTCACGTGTGGAATAACGTTATGGAATAACGTTAGTGTAGGCCTATGCAAACCGCAAAAAGATGAATCGCATTTCTATAATATGACTCGCCTTTCTGTGAGATGAATGAAGGGTACATATTTGTAAAGACTGTTTAGCCTGAATATGAATCGCGTGTCTGTGTGTGAAAGAATAAACTGCTTTGCTATAGCCTACTGAGATGAGTAAAAATCCACTGGAATATGTTGAAAAAAATGTATTTGTATAAGCAACGTATTAAACTGCAAAAAAAAAAAAAATACTATTTTTGTCAAAAATAAAGTCATAGACTAAGATGTTAGATGTTCCAATGTTGGCTATATTCAAACTAATGAATACATATGATAAAATTTAGGCCTATAATCTTTTTTCTTTTTTTTTTTTTACAAAGAAAGAGTACACTTGAAATATTGTTGAAATTGTAATTATTGTTGTAATTGTAACATTTTTAATAAAATAGCAAAACATATTTACAAGAGAAATGTAAGCGAAATCTTAAATGGTCAATATAAGTCTTCTTCTAAATACATCTTTTGTCGTTGCATTGTGGCTCAGTCAGTGTCACACCTGAATGAATGGCTCATTAGGCAGTCATTATGCAGAATGGGTGGGGAGATTATGCAGAGATTATGCAATCTAAGGTGTAAACTACTCCTCCCCCTTGCATATTGGCTTTCCAAGCAAAACCTGTTTTACACCATTTAAATCAATGTATTTTTTTTTTGTGAACGATAAAGCAAAACTATTTTCACATAATTTTGAAGCTAGAACACAAAGGGACAACATCCATTAGTCAAAAGTCTTGTGGACACATATTTAATATGTGTTTTGTGGTCTTAATTCAGCAACTTTCATTTTAATTTTTTCCAATAACCACGCATAAACATTATTCTCTTAAAAATACAAACATCTACATACACGTTGCTCGCATATTATGGTAGCCCTGTTTGTGCTATATAGAGTGAATTTACACCTTTGCCATTAACATGTTTATAAATAACTGAAAAAAGCACAAATGTCAAGGCATGTCAGAACATCTCAAAGGCCCCCAAAACACTGTGGTCCCCTGAGGGTTAATACATCATATACAGATCTTGAATCACTTATACTCTGAATTAAATGCAAGGGATGTTTGTGTGGATGTGTGTGTGTGTGTGTGTGTGTGTGTGTGTGTGTGTGTGTGTGTGTGTGTGTGTGTGTGTGTGTGTGTGTGTGTGTGGAATGCCATTCCGGAGGTCTTCTGGGCCACCTGGATTCCTGCTTGCAGAGAGAGAGTGGGGGAGAATCGATAACAATTCAACAGACATCAAACAACTCAGAGACATCAAATCAAAAATTCCCAGGGTGTCGGAAGAAAGTAGGCCTATCTAAAGTGGGTGACGACACACATCAGCTGTTTGTAGGGAGCAACTTGCAGTAGGACCATATTTTTTCTTGCATTTTATGGGCTGAAATTCAACATGGTTGAATATTTAAGATGTGAATATTTCAATTAAAAACATTTCAAACACCGTTTCATTATTAAAAATTCAATAATCCATATTCATCATTCATATTTCAAAATATTCAAACTGTTTAAAAATACAACCAATAATATTCAACAGGCAATTTTCGGACCATTTTATTTCACTTCCACAAATTCAGTGGTTCAAATTCGACAGTAAATTCAACATTGACGTCCAGGAACTGCAGGAAAAGCAGTAGATTACCGAGCATAATCTCCATCTGCTGTTAGTCGACCTCACCAGCGGGTGGTGCAACATGGTGCGAAATAAAATGGACCGAAAATTGCCTGTTGAATATTATTGGTTGTATTTTTAAACAGTTTGAATATTTTGGAAGTGAAATATGAATGATGAATATGGATTATTGAATTTTTAATAATGAAAAGGTGTTTGAAATGTTTTTAATTGAAATATTCACAGCTTAAATATTCAACCATGTTGAATTTCAGCCCATAAAAATGCAAGCCCTAAAAATACAATGCATTAAAATGCAAGCATGGTTAATGCAATGCCTATTTTTTTCAAGTAGTGCAATTCAACAGGCTTTTTATTTCAAAAACATTTGACATTATTTTACTTCCATACTGGCGGCCCCCACTTTGAAAACCCCAGTGCTATACAACAGTGGGTGATGTTCACACAAGACGACTTGGCAGATCTGAAGTATTTCCCTCTATTGCAGGGACTTTTTTTTTTTTTTTTTTGCATGTTCTGCAGACAGTGTGACCATCATCAATTAAGTTTCCCTCAGGACTTTTGTAAAAGCTAAAATATGACCACACCTCAGATCTGGTCCTCTTAAAAGGCTGAAAAATCTCCCGAGCACGATCACTGCCTTCCACCATTCCTTCTTGAATAAAAAAACAACAACATTGCGCGCTGCGCCTGCGTCACACTGAACCTGGCTAGACAGAATCAAACACAGCTTTAATGATAATTCAATTTTGAAAGATGACTAACCGTCAGTACATTTTATCATGGTTTATAGTGAAACCGGTAATCGTCCCATTCCTAACATACAGTTAGGGTGATATTAAAGGACATAAACCGTGATATATGATTTTGGCCATATTGTCCATCTCTAAATCATTTATTCCCTGCGTGACCTGTAAAGTCACATCCACAAACCTCTTGCTTATTGTTTGGTCACACCACAAGGTGTTACTGTGGCCTCATAGCTTCAGCACTGCCACTCTGAGCTCGATTGCTACGTCTGAGGTTAAACACGCCCCCCTCATTAGCATACAGGGCAAAAAAAAAGTATAAATAAATATGAATAAATAAATAAATGTGGAAATAAATAAATGTAGACATAAATACATATATACATAAATAAATGTGAAAATAAATAAAATACATGCATAAATAAATAAATGAAAATATACATAAATGTGGAAAAAAATATAATTATCACTGATTCTTGAGAGTCGGGACAAAACACATTTTTAAAAAACTTTTAAAAAAAATACACACTATATCAATTAGAGTTATGTTTCTGCAGAGAAAGGCCTTAGCCATGTAAAGGAACATGTTCTAAATAAAAACACATTTTTTACAAATAAACATGTTTCTCTTCAGAACTGGATTTGTGTCAACTCCGTCAGACACACTAAAAAGTATACAATTTTAATTCTTCAAATCCAACAAGAATCTAAAGTTCTGAAGTATATTGTAATAGTGTTTAGTTACTCTGATATGTAAAAAAAAAAATCCAATATATAAACTTAAGTTGTGATTTCACACTATTCTGAAAACTCAGATTTCTAAATATTTGCATTTTCAAACTTTGATTTTAATTTCAATATTGTAAAAACAAATTCCTTAAATAAATAAAACATAAGAGGATGTATTAAACTGAAGGAAGAATATTTTTTTTCCCCAAAAAAATAACAAAAACATTCATAAATCCAACGCTGTTGACGAAGATCAGGGGCCTGTACCATGAAGGTAGCTGAACAAACTCGGGGTTACAGGATTAGTTTTGAGTTGACAAAACCAAACCGATGCAATCAGGCTTTATTGGTACCATGATGCAGCTCATCGACTTTCTCTGTCAACTCAGGCTATGATCCTCAAGCTATGATTACTCCACGCACGCGTACACATAAAAGAGTGACGTCGACACTGAACAACCAATCGCGGGTAGAGCGAGAGCGATTTAGGCCTATTTTTCCGCGGAGGAGCAAGAGATAATCATTCATAATTACGATGAATTTAAATATGTATTTCAAGCTCGAAACAATACGGTCTCTGCTGCCAAAGCAAGAGAAGACTGTTGGAGAAAGATTGCTGATTGTTAATGCGTAAGTTAAACAAATACGTTCTATATTTATGTAAAATTATGTATGTACTGTATATACAGTATGTATATGTATGTGTAGCCTATGTGTAATATAGCCTATAGCCTATTTTTATAATATATAAAAAATGTGCATGTATGTACTAAGAAAGATTAATATTCATTGATTTTTAGATGCAACCCCAACTCCAAATGTTCTTGGCAGGAGATAAAGACAAAATATAAAAATATAATTCAAAGTGGTGAGTATTTACCACAACCTTTTATTATTTTTGTGAACATTTTATCACAAACACTTGTTTGCAGCAAACAGAAATAAAGAATTAAATTCAGAAAACCAGAATACACTGGTGGAGGAGTTGGCTCTGAGTAGGCAATAAGGGACGGCCGATTATGGATGGGATTACAGGTGCTGTACAATCTGACCCTGGTGCTGGCTCCTCCAAGCAAGTAACACTGGGTACGTGTGCAATACATTACTACTTTAAGTTTTAAATATAGCTGACTATGTTCTGCAGTAGAGGGAAATACAGTGTCCCTGTTGAAGCTAGCACACACACACACACACACACACACACACACACACACACACACACACACAGTCTCCCACACAGAGGTCAGTATGCAGCAGACACCACCAAACATAACCTGCTTTACAACAGTTATGCTTTACATTGGCCTATTTTTATTTATTAGGGTGAAGCAAATGATGAAGACACTCTGTGTGTGTGTTCAGTTGCTGATGTGAATGCACTGGGCTTTTTATTATGACAAACATTTGAATGTGTGGCATAAAAAAGGGACTGGCCCTTACACATCTCTTTTATTGTAGGATTTTTCACAACCTGCCCCAGAAACTGAGGCCTCTACCTCAATGGGCTTCAGAAGAAATGTGTAAGGATTTAAAACCCTTGACATAAATTACAGTCAGTCCTGTGTTTGTAGGAAGTCAAGGAACTTTTTGTGATTTGATGAGCCTCCAGAAAACTTGTAAAGATCATGTTTGTGGTGGACTCATATCAGACTATATATATATATATTAGTATAACTTATTTAACCAAGTAACACACTTTAGTATGAATATTTATTAATGCAACTTTCTCTTGCTCTCTTTCTCCCTCCCATCCCACAAAACCAATAAAACAGTTTGAGACCTATCTGCAGTTTCAATGTGCTTTTATTAAGTGTAATATTGTATGGTGATTGCATCTGCACCAGCTGGGTGGTCAAGTGTGATCGGGTCAGTTTCATCGGGGAGAAGCTGGTTTTGTGGTGTTTCTCGCTCCTTTCTGCTGGTGGCTATATTGTGCAGAATGGCCCATACAGCCACTATCTGTGACGCCCGCTCTGGTGACTCTGAAGCGCCGAACACAGTTGAAATGTGCCTTTAGGAGGCCAAAGGTCATCTCTATCTTCACTCTGGTTTTACTGAGGGCCACATTGAAGCAGTGCTGTGGCGGCCCTAATTTAAAAACAAATGATCGTTGCGACGGAAGCGAATCAATCAAAACTAACTTTAGCTGGAAAATAACTTTATTAAAGAACCGCTATAAAGCCAAAACAATCTTACGTTAAATTATACATTTATCTCTGTAAAGCTGCTTTGAGACAATCTACATTGTTAAAAGTGCTATATAAATGAAGATGACTTGACTTGACTTGCTGTGGCCCTGTCTGAGGGTCATGATAGGGGGTTATTGTGTAGGTTTTTCTATCTCAGTTTAAATGAACAGTGTTTTGTACTGTACCAAATTTAACTTGCTTTCCTCAAAGCGCTGACACAACACAGACTCATGGAAAATTTGTGAGACAAGCACTGGAGCCAGGCCATTTGGCATCCAAACTTGATCATATGTTCATGACCACAAGTCGTCTGCAGATGAAGTGTTTAGTAGATCATTGTTATATCTGTTAAAGTTACTATTAATTTAAAGATTCATCTCACAGAAAATAATCATCTCACATATTCACATCATCTCTACCTGAACATTATGGCTGTGATAGGACTTCCTATTAACACAATCTGCCTCATGTTCCCCTAGAGCAGTGGAGATTGGAGCAATAGACTGCATACATGTGGGAATCCTATCATAAGATTAACAGAATAATAATAAAAAAGATTCAAAATAATTCTTAACATGTATTATATTGTATAGTACATTTGTGAAATTTGCTTTTTGAGAAAAAAAAAGTGTTCATGTGATGTCACCCTATCAATATATCTTACCGGCAATTTTATAAAAGCCCTCTTTTATGGACATGGTCGATAAATGTCCGGGGAACATTATTAATTAAACTTTTCATGTACTCCTGCAGAGCGAGGACCACCTTGCGAATGGTTCGACAAACATATGTTTTCCCCCAGCTTCTGTGCGTCACCGTGCAAGAATGTACCACTTGCACAAAAAAAAACGCAACGCAATACAATTTGCGGTACAGTAAGTGCATGAATTCGACGTGTTAAATTCTTTATGTGCGGCTCAAGAAGTTCGCAAAGATAAGACATTCCTTCCGCGGACAATCTGTATCTTTCATATAAGTAACTATCAGTTAAAGCAAGGGGATTTTGTCTGGCTAAAAACTCTTTCTCTACGAAGTGCTCGTCAAACAATTTGCGCTGAGATGTCCACCGGATTTGGAAGAAAAGGTGAAGTCATTGCAACAGACACTGGGAATAAGTTACGTCACCTATATGTTTCTTTGCTCTCAGCTGATTGGTCAAACTTCAGTCTGAGATCTTGAATCCAGAACATAGCCTGCCCCGGAGCAGGTTAGCCGTGCAGCGTAAGATACCATGGCAATGAACACCGATTAAAGCCGAGCTACTTTCATAGTACCTAAAACCCAGGGTTGGCGGAAACTAAGCTGAAACACAGCTGGCTAGCCACCTAATCCAGCTTCATGGTACAGGCCCCTGATGGTGTTGACGGAAAAACTGACGGTGTTGACAAAAAATGTTTGAATGTTTTACCTCAGATTTGTGAAATGTTCACCTGTTTGTCATGATATGTTCTGACAATAAAGAGTAGTTTAAAACCACAATTAACGCTCTGTTTTCTACAACTTTCACTTAGGAGCAAAAATCTGCCTTTAAACTTGAAATAAAGATTTGACATTTATCGTGATAATTATCGATATCGACTGATATGTAAGGGATAATCCACGGCTAGCCATGCATTAAAGGATTTTAATGCACGACGTAGAGGCGAAGAACCACCCGACGCGAAGCGGAGTGCATTCAAATTCTTTAATGCATGGCTAGCCGTGGATTATCCTGCTTATACCTTGGTTATTTGCCAAGTTAAAAATAAGTTAAAGCTGTAACTGATGTTTACAGTGTCATTTTTTTAACAGATGTGTAAAAATGACGGTTATTTCTTAAGTTAAGGCTTGTCAGTTCTTGCACTCCGTCCGCTTTAAATAAAGTAGAGCCATCGGATTGCTTTTATTTGAATTAATTCACATTTATTTAAATTCATTATTAAAAGAGAGAGACAGAGAACTGAAGGAGAAGGAACAGAGAGAGAGAGAGAGAGAGATGCGTGCGCGAGTTACCTGTGTGCGTCTCTTCTTAAAAGTCTAACGTTAGCAGCTAACGTCCCCTAATGATTCTTTAATGGATTTATTACAATTATTTATGAATGACAGGCAACGCTGACAGTGACAAGGCAATCTTTATTTGAACTAATCATGTTATTTATTTATTGTTAATTCTTTGTGCCGCTTTTTGTCATTCAACGTCTTCTCCAAGTCTTCTATTTCGTCTTGTGCCTGGGCCTATTTCTCAGAGTTGCCATATTCACCATACAAATTAAACGATATGCAAAAATCATCCATTTAGCCTACCTAAATAAACGTTTTCATATGCGTCTCGCAAGTGTATCTGTGTTACTATGGTTACCAATGTAGCGGATTAATTTTGAACTGTAATCAAACTGACTGGAACTACCTGTGCATTAAACGGTTTTACTGCATACCTTCCAGCCAATCAGAATCGAGTATTTAAACAGCCCATGGTATAAAAAAAAATGTATCATGATAATTTTTTTTGGCCATATCGGCCAGCCCTACACTGGCTTCTCATTTCTCTATCTCTGTCTCTACATATACAAATATATATATTAAAGTGTTGTCAAAGTTACACATTACCAAATAATATCAGTCCACTGCCTGCCCATTATCTACAAGTCAGATGTGTATGGTTAAATAATGTAATGCATGCTATGTATGAGCATTTATGTGTAAATAAAACCCTGAAATAACAGTTTAACCCTTCACTATATTCACATATAATATTATATTCGCACATTAAGAGGTTATTGGTGGATTTGTCAACTCCGTCAGCTTACAGGTCAACTCCGTCAGACATAGAACCTGACCCGACATAGAACCTGACGGAGTTGATGTCTGATGGAGTTGACGTAAGGGCATGTATTTTCCTGCCAAAACATGTATTGTACACTGCAGCTAGGTAGTTTTTCCTCAGTTGCTAGCTGTCCCAATAACCTCACTAAAATGCTTAAATTCAATCCACTATGGTTTAAAAAAAAGTATCTTAACAGAAAGATGGTATTGACATGGTGCAGCTGTGACCTTAGGAATATTGACACTGTTTGTCTAAAATATAAAAAATGTAAAATGTACCAGAGCATGTGTGGTAGTGCTGCATTCACCACAGGCAGGGAGATGAAAAGGGGTCCTCAGGGATATAGCTGACCATGCTATTTCCTGATTTAAAGAGCTTTATGAAAAAATCTGACAGAGTTGACGGAAACTGAGGACACAACTTTAATAGGCAGATTTTTATGGAAAATATTGTTTGAAGTTCACTTAATGCATTGTTTTTTATATTTATACCCCTTATTTTTTATTTGATATATATGTTTTCACAGTTGTAGTGTCACGATGCACACACAAGAAACAGGGGTTAGATCCAAGTGCAGTATGAATTATTTATTTGGGGAATTCCATAAGCATAATCCAGTCCAGGCAATAGTCGATATCATAATCCATCCAAAACAAGAACATAAACAGGAACACAGAAGAAACAGAAGTGGCGTGATAAATACAAGGACTCCGTGACACATACTAAAACAGACAGGGTATATATACACAGGGAAATGACAATGCTAATGGGGAACAGGCTGAGTGCAATGATCAGTGATAAGGGACAGCTGAGTGCAATGAAAAGACAAGGATCATGGGGGATGTAGTTCAAGAGTGTGATGGACACCGTGGGGAAGGAGGACATCAAGTGGTGACCCAAGGAACATAAACCAGACACTAGCTGTGTCCCAAAGTGAAGGCTGCGTCCTTCGAAGGCCGTATTTGAAGGCCGGATGGCCGTATTTGAAGGCCGATTGCGTCACCGCAGCGCGACGAAGGGCGTCCCAATTCAAAGGCTGCATCCTTGGAAGGTCGCATTTGAAGGCCGATTGCGTCACCGCACGCGATGAAGGCTGTCCCAATTCAGTTCTGCATCCTCCGAAGGCCGTATTCGAAGGCCGGTTGCGTCATCGCGACGCGACGAAGACTACTCTGATTCAAAAGCGACGCCAAATGCGCACTTCGTTTCCCCGTGAAAGGAAGGATACATAAATGGACACTTAGCGGCCTATCCTACCCTATTCTACCCCATAAGTCATTGCGTGCCGGTGACGACAACATTTATTTATTTATTTTTAAAGGCGGCCGAGACTAGAGTTCGGTGGTGGACAGCAAATTCACATTTAAATGTAAGTAGGCTATTATGTTTTCATTTACTCAAATAGCTAGCGAAACCAGGGTTAAAGTTTATTATAAACTTCATCTTAACTCCTTCGTCACCATTGCGTGGCTTCATTTGTCAGGTAGTTTTGGGCAAAACTTGTGGTAATAACGTTATTAGTTTAACAACCTATTTGTAATATTTGCACTAGTCTATCTCACTTGTGTATTATAAGAAATATCACTCACCCTATAAAGCCCACAACAATAAGAAAAGCAGTAGATAAGGCAATGGGGTTTCACTTTTATGTGTTTTTGTAGTGCTGTCATGCAAGGTATGTGGTTTTAACCAAATTTATACAGAAATATTAAGTATATTTTGCATGTCTTGATGTGTCATATTTTGCAGTGTTAACAATGCACTTAAGATTGCACCCCTGTGTTAAGTACCCCTTTCTGCTTTTTTAGAGCAATTCAGGAAAAAATGGGTCTGGGGTACGCAACTCCCATACAGGCACAAAATAATATGTATATATATAATTATTATTATTTTTTTTTATTTTTTTTTTAAGAAAATTAATACACACATCTTTGCTGAAATGTATTGTGCTGTTGTTAACAAGCCATGGTTAATTTGCTCTGCCTTAGGATTGCACGTGTCCTGGGACAGGTGAGGGTGTGAGTGGGAGTGGGAACCCACTGCTGAAACCTGGCCCTGGTTTGTCCTCATGGATGAGGTGTTGGGACAGAGGCATTGCACCACCCCCCTGTCCTCATTGCCTCAATCCCTGAGGACAGACCAGGGCCGAGTTCAGCAGTGTGTGACCAAGAAGAGGAAGAGCCAGGGGCAGCACCAGCACCAGCACCAGCATCAGCACGAGCACGCGCACCAGCACCACGAAGAAGGCGAGACAGAGAGGATGAGTTTTTGGACTTGATTAGAGAAGACATGGGACTGCAGAGGCGAGGAGAGCACAGGAGAGGATGGACAGGCTGTTTTCTCTTCTTGAAAGAATGAAAAAAAAAAAAAAAAAAAAAAAAAAAAAATTTATATATATATATATATATATATATATATTCATATATTCTTCTTTAACTTTTTTTTCACTTATATTTTTTTAAAGGAAAAAACAATTCTGTACATTTATATATTTTTATGCAACTTTAAATGTGTAAATAAAAGAGAATTCATTGCTCTGGACATTGTTTATTTTTGTAATGACAGTCATAATTTCTACATGAAACAAATTCTTCTATACCTTTTTTTCCCCCCAACTATTTACAACATACGTTAAACATATCAAAATCAACATAAACATTTAAATTTACAGTAAATAAAAAAGAAAAAATGATGTAGACTTTTATTCAGCTGAGTGGGAGACCCTGGTGTGCTGCTGGATCGGGATGGGCTCCACAATAGAGACCCTGGTAAGGCCTCCTGCTGGTGGGACATCATCTGGGATGCTCTCCAGAGTGTTTGACTGCATATTTCCACTATCCACTAAGTTGTCTACCAACAGGTTTGCAGGGCTGACTCATGGAATAAATAATGAGATACTTCATTACACTAAAGTACTTTTAATAACCACTAATACCGAATTGGGGAAAAACTACTAGTCATATATTTCAAACCTTAGTTAAGCAAAATTATCTTGTATACTCTAATGTACTTAAGGCATCAAGAGTAAAAGTAAAGGAATTTTGCAGGGAAAAAAACCTTGTCAGTTTTTATGATGTTTTGCAATTATATTACTGCATATGTTGCATTTTACTTATGAATATTTTCAAGGTTGATACATTTAAACTATATACTTTTGTGTAGTTTAATGTAAAACAATGCATCATATTGTAAAATAAGATTTTTTAAAATTTTGTAGTGTTGCTGTCCTGTGGGAAAATTACTTTGAGTATTAACGAAGTATGTAGTTCCTTACATACCACCACTGGTTATTTTGAAAATTAAAGTAACAAAATGTAGGCCTATTGTCACAATATTAACAAATTGTTGCTAACTACAGCTTCGTCCCATTTCAAAGGGCGCATCTGAAGCGCTCGGACCGGTATAGCCTACGGAGGATTGTTCTTGTCGCCTAGCAACAGTGACTGACAGCTGCCGATGACGAGCGGGAGTAACATTCACACTGGACTTTTTATATTCAACTGGGTTTTATATTCAAATAGGGTTGAAAACCTGTGTAAATATATTTACCATGGTCCATTTATGTGCATAATAAAAAGAATACACTAGCCTACAAAATCGCATCAAGGTAAGATATAAATGAACATTTGAATCTTCGGCTAAGCCGAAAGTACATGACCTGAAACATCCTTACATATAAAACATAAAAATGACAATAGCCAATTCTGGCTCCATAGCTGTTTACTCAATTATATCAAATGAATTATCAGGATGGCAGCATACACTCGCACCGTTGCTTGGCGCCTGGAGCGGTGATCAGGAACACCTGGCTAAGCAATTAGGAAATCCCATGAAGGCTGCATGGTGTGTCCTTCGGAGGACGCATAGGCTGCATCATTTGAAGTCCGCGGCCTTCGAAGGATGCAGTCTTCACATTGGGACACAGCTACTGTGACATGTAGAGCTTTTTTTTTTAAGTTTTTTGGGTTGGTTAATATTGTGACCTCTTGCTGAGGACAAGTGCAATAACATGGACCTTCTAACCACAGACCATACATTTAAACAAATTTTCCCCAAAAAGATAAAAAAGTTTATTCTAAAAATCAGATAGGTATATACAATTCCTTTAGATTTAACTTTGTAAGTATGTCAATCATGATGAATTTCTTAATTTTTAGCTATAAATTAGACTTTTCTATGTGGGACATGTTTTGTCCCGACTCTCAAGAATCAGTGTTATACATAAATAAGGAAATAAAAGTATAAATAGTCATTTATTTTTGTTTGTTTTTTACATTTTACAATTTATTTATTTATTTATTTATTTATTTATTATCAAGTCAGGTTTGGCATTCCTTTCCTATTATCACATTTATCACATTTATTTATCTAGTTATCTATTTATTTATTTATTTATTTATTTATTTATTTATTCATTCATTCATTCATTCATTCATTTATTCATTTTTAATTTCTGCAGGTTTGGTCCTCCATAGATGAGAGGTTGTTTTCACGCAACCTATTGCTGTCAGTATCATTGACTGATCCCCTCTCACACGTGTCTTCTCAGTTCTCGCGCATGCATCGTGGCACTCTCGTGAACTCACTCAGAGGCCCACTGTCATGAATCAGACCTCTGTGGCTCTCTCTGATGGCCACCGGAGGGCACCCTCACCTGAATATTGACTTTCCTGGACTCCATTTCCCATGCACTCCGTACAGAGACTAATTACCCGCACAGGTGTTTTCCATTATTTGCTCTACTTAAGCAGCATTCACACTCATACTGATTGCGAAGTCTTGTTTTGCCCTGGCTGACATTTCTAAGCATTTTCCCGGATATCCTGTGACTCTTCTGTGTATGACCTTGGATTGTTTGACTTCTGTTGATTCTCTGCCGCCTGCCCTTGTGACCTTGCTTTCTGGAACCTTGACTGCCTTGCTGCCTGCCCTGACTTTTGCCCGGTATCGTTTTTGTTTCTGCTCTGCCTCTGATATTCCTGCCACTGTTGTTTTGAACATTGCCTGTTTGACTCTGATCTTGATTAGTAAAGTTTACCTGCAAATGGATCCACATGCTTCTGACCCATCATTACAGAAGACTTCGCCTACTATGGATCCAGCAGCCGTGTATCATCTCACCTCTGAGGTTTCAGCTCAGGCTACCGTGTTAGCGTCACACCAACAACAACTCCAACGCCTTACGTCTGTCACGGAGGAGCTGGTTAAGACTCTGCAAGCACTTCAGTTAACCATACCACCGCCTATCGCACCACCGCCAAACCCACCAGTTCCTGATCCTCAGCCCATCAGCCCTAATGTGAACCCTCGACTATCTTTACCAGAGAAATATGATGGCTCTCCAGATAAGTGTAAGGGATTTCTGTTACAATGTTCTCTGTTTATGGATCAACAACCACAGTTATACACCATTGACAAGAGCCGCGTATCATTTATCTGCTCCCTGTTAACTGGCCGAGCTTTAGACTGGGCTACTGCAGTATGGGAAGGAGGTAGCATGGCATTTCCCTCATACGCCAACTTTCTTAAGCAGTTTCGAGAAGTATTCGAACACACTGCTGGTGGCAAGGAGGCAGGTGAACAACTGCTCGCGCTCCGTCAAGGGAAGGACACGGCAGCTGACTACTCTCTCACTTTCCGCACACTCGCGGCCCAGACCGGTTGGGGTAACGATCCATTGAAGCTGCTATATCGCAAGGGCTTATCAACTGAGCTTCAAACTGAACTGGCTTGTCGCGATGAAGGAAGGACGCTGGAACAATTTATCGATCTAGCTATCCGCCTTGATAATCTATTGCGCTCCCGACGTCCTTCACGACACTCTCCCATTCAACCATCTGCCTTCGCTTTCGCTCCAGAACCTGAACCCATGCAAGTGGGTGTTACTCATCTATCTCCGGAGGAGAGGGAACGCAGAAGGCGAAACCACCTCTGCCTATACTGCGGGTTACCTGGTCACTTACGAGCCAACTGTCCCAATCGGCCACCCATCAAAGATACTACGGTGGTGAGTTCTACTAATAGTTTAAATGTACCCATCTCCCTGACCTGTATGAATGTCACGGTTGAGACAAAGGCTTTAATCGACTCTGGGGCAGCAGGAAACTTCATTGATATTAACTTTGCTAACTTTCACAAATTTCCTCTCCTTCCATGTGGATCTCGGTTGGCAGTGGCGGCGCTAGACGGGCGTCCTCTGGGCACAGGACTGGTCAAATGCACTACCCAAGACCTCATTCTTAAGGTTGGATCCCTCCACACCGAACTCATTCGTCTCTTCGCCATTGACTCACCACAAAACCCGGTAATTCTCGGCCTACCCTGGCTGGAGAGACACAACCCTCATATTTCCTGGACCACTAAACAGATTCAACAATGGTCAGAACCCTGTCAAAGAGAATGCCTGCAGTTCCAATTTCATGTCACAACCCCTGAATCCCCTTTGTCATCAGAAACCACGGTCATACCAGACCTTCCAGCAGAATATCAAGCTCTCTCTGAGGCGTTCAGCAAATCACGGGCCTGTCAACTGCCACCACATCGATCTAGTGATTGCGCCATCGATTTGCTTCCTGGAGCCATGCCGACGAGAGGCAGAGTATTTCCCCTATCACAACCTGAGTCTGACGCTATGAAAGCATACATCGAGGAGGAGCTGGCCAAGGGCTTCATTAGACCCTCCACCTCTCCTGCATCAGCCGGGTTCTTCTTTGTCAAGAAAAAGGACGGGGGTCTACGACCATGCATTGATTACCGAAGTCTCAACGATATCACAGTCAAATTCCGTTACCCACTGCCGCTGGTCCCAGCCGCTCTGGAACAACTCCGTACTGCCAAGTACTTTACCAAACTCGACCTTCGCAGTGCCTACAATCTAATTCGCATCCGGGACGGAGACGAGTGGAAGATGGCTTTCTCAACGACCACAGGACATTATGAATATCTCGTTATGCCTTTCGGCCTGTCCAATAGTCCATCCGTCTTTCAAGCCTACATCAATGATGTGTTCCGGGACATGCTCAATCGCTGGGTTATAGTCTACATCGATGATATACTAATTTACTCAGACTCTCTGGAAACGCACATTCAACACGTCCGGGCAGTTCTAAATCGTCTAATTGAGCACCAACTGTATGCTAAGAAGGAGAAGTGTGAGTTCCATCAAACACGAGTGTCATTCCTGGGTTACATCATCAGCACCGACGGGGTCGCCATGGACAATAACAAGGTCCAATCAGTGCTGAACTGGCCTCAACCCACAACCGTGAAAGAGCTGCAACGTTTCCTGGGCTTTGCCAATTTCTACAGGCGGTTCATACGCAACTTCAGCACCATAGCGGCTCCGCTCACTTCGTTGCTCAGGGGAGGGAGACAGCGCTTAAACTGGTCGCCATCAGCTCAGAACAGTTTCCAACAACTCAAGGATCGCTTCACCACCGCCCCTATCCTTCATCATCCAGACCCAGATCAAGAATTTATAGTCGAAGTTGACGCTTCCAACACTGGCATTGGAGCTATCTTATCTCAACGTCAGGGCAGTCCTCCCAAGCTAT
The DNA here is from genome assembly GCA_022828995.1 of Vimba vimba. Lineage (NCBI taxonomy): Eukaryota > Metazoa > Chordata > Actinopteri > Cypriniformes > Leuciscidae > Vimba > Vimba vimba. Next base: position 760,576 of record CM040826.1, read on the forward strand.
TCCCATGTGCTTATTATTCACGCAAATTGAATTCCTCCGAGAGCAACTATGACGTTGGAGACCGGGAGTTGCTGGCGATGAAGGCAGCCTTCGAGGAATGGCGACATTGGCTAGAGGGTGCCAAAGTTCCCTTCACTGTTCTCACAGATCACCGTAATCTAGAGTATATCCGCTCAGCCAGAAGACTCAATCCCCGGCAGGCACGATGGTCATTGTTCTTTTCACGCTTCGATTTTAAAGTCACCTATAGACCCGGGTCCAAGAACTGCAAAGCCGATGCACTGTCAAGACTACATGACTCTTCATCATCTCTGAGAAGTACCAATGAAACTATCATTCCATCAACACTAATCGTAGCTCCAGTCCAATGGGACATCCTCACTGAGATCACAGAGGCTCAAATTAACGATCCCACTCCACCAAATTGTCCCAACGATCGAACTTATGTTCCTCATGATTTTCGCAAACGGGTCTTACATCTGGTACACGACTCCCCTAGCTCTGGTCACCCCGGGATTACGGCATCACTTCAGCTGGTGTCAGATCGCTTCTGGTGGCCAACGCTACAGGCTGACACCATCGCATTCGTCCAACAATGTCCAACTTGCAATATGTCCAAATCATCTCACCAACGCCCTGCTGGGTTATTACAGCCTCTGCCCGTTCCTCGACGCCCATGGTCTCATATTGCCATTGACTTTGTTACTGACCTCCCCAACTCCAGGAATTGCACAACCATTCTGACCGTGATCGACCGGTTCTCCAAGGCTTGCCGACTCATTCCCTTACCCAAACTACCTACAGCCTTCGAGACTGCAGAGGTGCTCTTAGAACAAGTCTTTCGATTCTATGGACTCCCCGAAGACATTGTCTCAGACCGGGGGCCGCAATTCACGTCACGAGTCTGGAAATCCTTCTGTCAACAACTCAACATCAACGTCAGTCTCACCTCAGGTTACCATCCACAATCCAACGGCCAGGTGGAGAGGCTCAATCAAGAGATAACCCGATTTCTAAGATCATACTGCCATCAAAACCAGAACGATTGGAGTCGGTTCCTGATATGGGCCGAATACGCCCAGAATTCTCTCCGCAAACCTTCAACCAATCTCACCCCATTCCAATGTATTCTCGGCTTCCAACCACCCCTGTTCCCCTGGTCAGGAGAACCCTCTGAACTCCCTGCGGTCAACGACTGGCTAATCAGGAGTGAGAATACTTGGAATGCTGCTCATGTACATCTACAACGAGCTGTTCGACGAACTAAGGAACAAGCCGACCGTCGGAGAAGAGAGGAACCTGAATACACACCTGGACAATGGGTCTGGCTCTCCACTAGAGACTTACGACTCCGACTGCCAAGCAAGAAATTAAGTCCCAGGTACGTGGGTCCATTCAAAATACTCAGACAAATCACTCCTGTTTCATTTCGATTAGCTTTACCTGCCAATTATCGTATCTCACCCACCTTTCATGTCTCCCTGCTCAAGCCCGCCGGTGGTACCAGAGGAGAGAGGGACCAGGAGGAGGTCGCTGACGAGACAACCCCTCCTATCATTGTGGACGGCGAGGAGGCTTACCAGGTCAGAGAGATTCTGAATTCTCGACGTCGTGGACGAGTGCTGCAGTATCTGATCGATTGGGAAGGATATGGCCCAGAGGAAAGATCCTGGGTCAACGCCCATGACATCTTGGATCCCACACTTACCACTGAATTTCACCAATCTCATCCAGACAGACCTGCACCACGTACTCGAGGACGACCTCAGCGTCGAAATGCCCCTCGCGTCCGGAGCCGCTCGCAGGGGAGGGGCTCTGTCATGAATCAGACCTCTGTGGCTCTCTCTGATGGCCACCGGAGGGCACCCTCACCTGAATATTGACTTTCCTGGACTCCATTTCCCATGCACTCCGTACAGAGACTAATTACCCGCACAGGTGTTTTCCATTATTTGCTCTACTTAAGCAGCATTCACACTCATACTGATTGCGAAGTCTTGTTTTGCCCTGGCTGACATTTCTAAGCATTTTCCCGGATATCCTGTGACTCTTCTGTGTATGACCTTGGATTGTTTGACTTCTGTTGATTCTCTGCCGCCTGCCCTTGTGACCTTGCTTTCTGGAACCTTGACTGCCTTGCTGCCTGCCCTGACTTTTGCCCGGTATCGTTTTTGTTTCTGCTCTGCCTCTGATATTCCTGCCACTGTTGTTTTGAACATTGCCTGTTTGACTCTGATCTTGATTAGTAAAGTTTACCTGCAAATGGATCCACATGCTTCTGACCCATCATTACACCCACACAGAAGAAACTGAATAGTTGAATAAAGTCGTTATTTGTTTGTTTGTTTTTTGTGCACAAAAAGTATTCTAGTCACTTGATAAACTTAAGGTTGAGCCACTGTAGTCACTTTGACTATTTTAACGATGTCTTTTTCTGGGCTGGCAGATGAAATTACCTTGCAGCCTATGGAGGAGTGAGACAGCTCTCAGATTTCATCAAAAATATCTTAATTTGTGTTCTGAAGATGAACAAAAGTCTTGCGGGGTTGGAACAACATTTTCATTTTTGGGTGAACTAACCCTATAAAGTTGTTGAGACCCCACCGAGTGCCTCTCACATTTTCGCTGTCAGAAGCAAAGGATGTTCAGTTTCTTTTAAAAATGCATAGGGTCTCAACAACCGAAGCACTGTGAAACCACACACACCAACACACATAATGCTTGTAACAATGACCCTTAAGTTTGCAGGTCAAGCCTGAATTATGCTTTAAGTAATACAAGCTTGTCCTGCAAATCAAACACTTCATCATCTGGGCCGTCTATTTCATTTTCAGCCATAAAACTTTTCACAATGTTTTGTGAAAAGTTTTGAAACAATAACTTTCCTATTTAATCTTTCAACTTGTCTGATCATGTTTATTAACTGCTGGCCACGACGGATCAGTCCATTCTTGGGAAGTTGAGTCTTAGCGGAAGATCTTCGCAAGCGCCTTCTTCTCCTTGCGAACTCTCCTTGCATGGTCTCTCTGGAGATGTTCAACTACAAGATCGTCCATAAAAATCTCAACCTTGTTTGTCACTTTTAAAGCATGTTAATGATCTTTAATATATATAATTTCTGGGGATTTATCAGAAGTCATTGCTGGGGATTTATTAGAAGAACTCACCATCAGTTGTCCCATCTTTCCAATATTTATGACAAAAGGCAACTTCCTCGATTGCAATGCTTGTTTGTGGAAATTGGCAAGTTTGATAGCCAATTTGTTACATTTAATATTACGACCCAACCAAAAATTTCAAAGCATCACAAATGTCAAATATAAAATTTGATATAAAGAACCAGGGAGCATCACCACTTAATTGTAAACACTTTGATAAAGGTTGTGAAATCTTGAGAACTAATGCATGGAGTAGTTTCTGTTCATTGTTTTTCTCTTATCATGTTGTGTGAGAAAATATCCAGTTGTGCCTGTCGTTTCTGCAGATAAGATATTTTGTTTAAATTTGTTTTCTCTTTGTAAATGTGTGTTTTTGATGCAACCTCTTGTCAGATTCTATTGTCTTGATGCCTTTAAGTGTCCTTATGTGGATGATTGGAATTTTTTACTTGTTTTTTAATTTAATGTTTTTTTATATCATAAAATAAAGTGTTTCTATTTTTATACTGGACTTATGTCTTTTGCCCTTATTGAAGAAGTGAATCTACATTAGGTAATGCAGGTTTTGAGTTGTATCAAATATTTCTCTGGATAGAGGAGTTGCCGGGGTGTTGTACTCAATTATTTCTTTAAAGACTAGAATTTACTTGTGTATCCACATCCTAGTTACGGTCTCTTAATATTGAAAATGGCCCAATAGTTAAGCATGCAGTTTCTGGCAGTGAAAAAGAGGACAGGTGACAACAAGGAAGTTTGTTAATGAGTAACCTTATTTTGTTAATGAGTAACAAATGATTTGTTAGTGTTCAGCTCTGCCTATAAGTATGTTATGACAACATTGAGAACATTGTAGAAGGAGGATGTTGAAGGAGGATGAAGAGCAAGAGATTCATCGTAGACTGTTAAAGTGTGTGGAGGATGGCGAAGTGTAAAACAGACTGCATCGAAAGGCCTCTGTCTCTGGCCTTTGAAAAACTCGGTCGAGTTGTTGGTAGACATCCATGTGTGTTTATTTTATTAGCTTTATATGTGGCTGCTGCACTTGGAGCTGGTTTCATCTTTCTTCATGAGAGAGAGGCAAATGATATTGAAGACCAGTTTACGCCTGTCAATGGACCTGCCAAGTGGGAGAGGGCATTTGTGGTGGAAAATTTCCCACAATCTGAAGAGTTTTCTCAGCTGCGGCTTGCGTCTGAAGGCTCTTATGCCTCTTTGATCTTCACAGGTTTGCAAGGAGAAAATATATTAACTGAAGCAGCTTTTAATGACATTATAGCACTAGACGGACAAGTGAAAAGTATGACGACAGGAAACACTTTTGAAAACATCTGTGCCAAAACAAAGGGAAGGTGCATGTCAAATGCAATTTTAGACATTATAAATTATATTGCTACTGAAATTGTTTCTTTAAACATTTCATATCCGATGAATAATGACATGTTTTTGGGAACAACCATCGGTGGCGTAGAGCTAAAGCCGGATACCTCAGAGCTGACCAGTGCAAAAGCGGTCAGGCTTTTTTATTTCTTAGACGAGAAGAAGACAAAAGAAAACCTTTACTGGCTTGATGGCTTTCTAAAACTCCTCTCAAACTCTACAGCACAGAAAACGGTAAGTAAAAATGAGCGTGCGTTATATCTACAAGCATAGTGATACCTAGTGACCATTGTGTGTGTAAATGTTCCTCATATGACATTAATCTAACCATCTCCATTAAAGGTAGGGTAGGTAGGATTTGTCTAAAAAACTTATTTTCCAAATTTGTTTAAACTTTATTTATACATCAATACATAATTAAAATGTAAGTACTCTGAAAAAGAAAGTATAAAAATCGAGTGTCTGTAGACCTCTCACGACTGTTTTAAAGACAGGTCATTATTTCCATTCACTCCACCCCCTCCCTTCTGGGCTCCTTACAAAGCCACGCCCCCAAAACACATGAACGCGCGACTCCGACCGCTGAGCTGAAGACGCATTATTAGAGGAGCGGAGAGGAAGGAGCACAGTGCATGTAGTGACATCATGTCAGAATCACATGTAATAAAAAAATCTAATGCTAATTGCTTATGAATATAAACAAATAAGATGTATTTTAGTACTCACTATCAACCTAACATATTGATATTGGTAAAGTTTAAATTTAAAATATATATTTTTTGATTCGCTAACGAGCTAGTTATATAAGCTAAAAACAGGTTGCATTGATACACTTTTTTACATTACCATCAGTTACATTGTGATGAAGATGAATTTCGTGTAAGATTCATAACATATACAGTATGGTGTTCTGCATGTAGGGGTGGGAGATATTGACAAAAATGAATATCTCGATATTTTTTTCCAATATCTAGATATCGATATTCAGGCGATATTTTTGCCATCCTTCAAAGAAATGTGAGCAAACTGGCAAAGAAGGTCCAGTTGGTCTTTTGACTTGCTGCATTTGACCTATATTATTGTAGGCTATAGAAAAAAACAATAAAGGAGCTAACTAAACAGAATCTGTGGCAGCCCCTACTTTTTCCACTTACAAAAAAAAAAAAAAAACTTAACTATGCACTTCTTGCAACAGTGATTATTAAATCAAACAACAATATTGTTGATGATCAATTCAAAGTAAAAAAAAAAAAAAAACATTTTCAAAATGGTATAAATCCATCCATTTTTTCCCCAAAACGCTATAAATCCATAATTTTTTTTTTTTTTAAAAATGTATGGTTTGTCTTTTTAAAAATGTCTTTTGTCTTTTATTTTTCGTGTTTGCATTTATGAGGAAAAAACAATATTACTTGACAGTTCTCCATTATGGACGTGAGCGCTCTGAAAAGCGGCACTTAGACTTTCAAACTTTCACAGAGACCTCAAAACAGAAAGCACAAAGCCTTTCTTTAAAACGAATTTCGTTTTGTATTAATTGTATCTTAATTTTAATATTTTTTTCATTAACCAATTTCCTGGATTAAATACATAAAAATAAATATAGGCTATCAATCACAACATAAGGTGCTTGAACTGGAGATTATATCATCATGAACCGAACCGTAGCCTCGCCTCACAGGCCTAAAAAATGTGAAATATATTTACAGAAAGCTGGTTCTAAACAAAACCATCCAAAACAAAATAAAACTATGTAGCCTAATAAATGTGCATTTCTCTGGTGCGTTCACTAGCCTACTGCGAAGATCGCGAGTCTATCGTCAACTTCATCTTTGCAGCCGACACAGAAATTAATAAACAATCAAACAAAAAATGCAAACAACAAACAATGTCTTATTGCAATATTTGACATATTCATAATCATTACTTTTGCTGGATCTTTGAGGCAGCTTTTTAGGTTTATGGCGTTTTGGAAAAGAGCTCTTCACGTACAAACACCGTTTCACCAAGGCACAGCGGCCCTTCAGCACATCAGAACAAAAAGAGAAAAAGCACGGACTTACTAGTTACGAAACTTTGATGTGGTTGAACAGGTGAAACAGTCACAAATTCCTCTGCAGCTCAAACCTTCTCAGTACGAGTTATGAAGAAAGAGAACAGCATTACAGTTTTCAGCGCGTCCTCCTCTGATTGCTGTGTTGTGACTGGAAAAGTGCGTGCAGGAGCACATGCGCAAAACGTAGGTTTGTAAAATGTCCTTTTGTAAAATAAAAATAATTTTAGGGCGAAGCAGAGGAGGTCGTGCAAGAGGCCGTGGCGTGCAACTAGGGTCCGAGGAAGTAGAGGCCGAGGACGGGGTGGTCGCTGGAAAGCCACGCCGATATTGACACGCGTTTTATTTCTTTGTTTATCCAAAGACTTTTTGTTCATTACCTTTTCTTGTACTGTCTTCTTTTTTTGCCTTGTTTGCCTTCACTAACTGCATGCCGGTAATGTGAATGGCTCTTTCTCTGCCATTGTTTTGCTATTCCCAGGTTCCATGCCTCTTGAATTCCTCAAATCAAACGTGCGCGCGCAAGTGGGCAGATCCCGTGGCAAAAGGGTGGTTGCCATGGTTGCGAGAGAGTGACAGTCGCCTAAGCCAATCCTTTGTTTCGTCCCGAATGGAAATAATGAGCTGTGTTTAATGCAGATTAAACGGTCTAGAGTCACTTGATTTTTATACTCTTTTTTTCAGAGTACTTACATTTTAATTATGTATTGATATATAGAAAGTTTAAACAAATTTGGATTTTTTGTTTTTATAAAATCCTACCTACCCTGCCTTTAACTGTAAGTCAAGCACCAAAAGTCATTTGGTCAACAGTTCCAATATTTTGAGAAAATGAACTAAATCTATGTACATTTGCTTAATTTTTCTCCAGGCTATTCATGTCCTGTCATGATTTGCCCGAACTATTTCTTCATTGTGCTTCAACACAATGCAACAAATTTATGTGTATACAGTAACTATACTGAACTGTGTTTTGTGTTGAATTTCTACAGGTCCATGTGTCTTACTTTACATCAATATCAAGACAAAATGAGTTGGAGACCAATTCAGACTCTGTGATCCCCCTCTTCTCTATTACGTATTTCCTGGCCATAACCATTTCTATTCTGTCTTGTTTAAGGTATTATAAAGAATTAAAAATCACATTAGCACATTTCTATCACTAGCTATGTTATTTATCTCTTGTCTCCTTCCTCAGGTTAGACCCAGTCAGGACGAAGGTGTGGGTGGCCAATTTCGGAGTCGTCTCCGCTGGGATGGCCGTGTTGGCCAGCTTTGGTCTGCTGCTGTTCTGTGGGATGCCGTTTGCCATGACCGTGGCCTCGGCCCCCTTTCTGATTCTGGGTAAATGTCATTTATTTCATCATCTAGTAGGTGTCTCACAGCTGATGTTCACAGGCTCACCGTCTCTGCTTTCCTCCAGGTGTTGGCGTTGATGACATGTTCATTATGATCTCCTGCTGGCAGAAGACTGAAGTTCATAAAGCCGTTGAGCTTCGTTTAGCAGAAACGTACAAAGAGGCCGGCGTGTCCATCACTATCACCACGCTCACAGATGTGCTGGCTTTCTACATCGGCCTCATGACGCCCTTCCGCTCAGTTCAGTCCTTCTGCATGTACACCAGCACAGCTCTTCTGTTCTGCTACATCTTCAACATCACCTTCTTTGGCGCGTGTCTCGCACTGAACGGACGGAGAGAGAAAGGCAACAGACACTGGCTGACCTGCATGAAACTCCCAGAAGCCACTGGTGATGGTGGAGGCTGTTGTGTTGGTGGGGCGTATGATGAGAAAACAGATAAAGAATTTGAAATGCCAATGGATTCATTCTTCAAAAACTATTATGGCCCTTTCTTAACAAGAGTGTGGGTTAAGGCGCTTGTGTGTCTGATCTATGCTGGGTATTTGGCAGTCAGTATCTATGGATGTTTCCAAATGCAGGAAGGTCTAGATCTGAAGCATTTAGCAGCAGACGGCTCATATGTTGGTAGTTACTATGACGAAGAAGATGATTTCTTCTCTGCCTTTGGTCCCAATGTCATGTTAGTTATAAAGGATGAAGACTTTCAGTACTGGAACCCAACTGCTCGCCAAAGTCTTGAGTTGTGTTTGGAAAATTTCCAAAATCTGACAATGGCAGATTCAGGCATTTCACCGATTTCTTGGCTGAGTGCGTACATGCAGTATGGACAGAATGCAAGTCTCAATTTAGACAGTGAAACACAATTCAAAAGCTATTTAACTGCATTTCTTAATCTGTCTGGTTTTAGTCAAGATGTTAATTTCACTAACAATCAAATCCATGCGTCACGTATGTTCATTCAGACTGTGAACATCCGCACAGCGATCGATGAGAAGAACATGCTGAATGCATTTAGAGAAACCGCAGAAAAATGTGGGAAGTTGCAGCCATCCGTTGATCTGATAGTGTATCACCCTGCATTCATCTATTTCGACCAATATGCCGTCATCATCACTAATACAATCCAAAACTTAGCAATTGCTACATGTGCAATGTTAGTCATTTCACTCCTGTTGATCCCAAACCCTCTTTGCTCTCTCTGGGTGACATTTGCCATAGCATCTGTCATTGTGGGAGTGGCCGGTTTCATGGCATTATGGGATGTTAATTTGGACTCTGTGTCTATGATTAATCTTGTTATCTGTATCGGGTTTTCTGTCGACTTCTCTGCTCACATATCCTATGCTTTTGTGTCAAGTGAAAAGTCCTCAGCGAATGAGAAAGCCATGGATGCCATCAATAAACTGGGCTATCCCATCATCCAGGGAGCGTTGTCCACGGTCGCCGGTGTGGTGGTGCTCGCGGCTGCTGAAAGCTACATCTTCAGGACCTTCTTCAAAATCATGTTCTTAGTCATTCTGTTTGGGTCCGTCCATGGCATCATATTCATACCGGTGTTCCTGACCTTCCTTGGCACTTGCAGTAACAGTCATGAAAAAAACAAAGACAATCTTCCAGAGCCCAGAGACGCAAACGAACTGCGAGTAAATGCAGTCGTGATTCAGAATGAATGGTCTGATGATCCTGACTGTTACTGAGATTACTTTTCTGAAAAATTTCACCAGTAGAATTTATTAATCAAGGTTAATTTCTGAATATACTATTGTGCTCTAGTTTCCCTGTGATGTTTCCCAGTTTACGGCCTGAGAAAGTGCGATAGGTTCCATGACTCTACATAGGACAAGTGGTTCACAAAATGGATGGATGAACATTTTTCTTTTTGTTTGAGCTTAGCTCTATAGGACACTTTGATTTGACCGTGCAAGTAAATAGCAATCATTCTGCTCTGTTCTTATGTATACACTGCATCTCACGTGTCTTTGTGTATTTATATTTTAATCAAGATTACTCTCTCCTGGCAATATTTCCTGGTCAACATTTCCTTGTTCCTGATCCGGGTAGAATGTAAATCAGCACTAATGCAAATCAGCTCTGCTCTGAAAAAATGTTTTCATTTATCCAATTTAAAAAAAAATTGGGTAATGGTTCACATCTATATTTTATAACTTGAGCCAATGAAAAATAAATAACTTGCCCTATGTCTATGAAAACTATTTTATAAAACCTGGCACAAAGTATATATATAGTAGTATATTTCCAGGGGCATTATAGTAAATTAATTTAATTTAATAAATTCTACTTATATACTAAATTCTACTTATATACTAAATATAATAAATTATACTAAAACCACCAGTAGTTGGTGGAAAATCACTGTCATAATAAACGAATCATAGAAGCATGCATTTAACTGATTCGTTCAAAATGGCAGATTCATTCTGGAACGTCTGGGTCAGTGATCACTGAAGCGATTCGTACAAAATCCTGAATTCGTTTAGTGACAAAACACCACACCACAGTAACGAAACTGCTAGATTGTATATTGTTGTGGAGAAATAGAGCAAAAACAGAGAAAATTGCTAAAATTATGATATAAATGTAATTTATCACAATATTATCTTTTTGTTTACTGAACTGTTGTATAAAATCACATTTGCAATCGTGCTAATACTCTGGAAATATTGCTTAACATCATTTGTTATAGCTTAAATAGAAAAAAATAACTCGTACTACGGCCATTTTTCTGCCACCATATCTTGAATTTTGGTTGCATTTTATTAATTCTGGTGGCATTTTGCCCCAATAATGTCTGAACTCGTTTTAAGAGAAACATCGATAAAACACTGGTATCATTAACAGTTTTGTATTGTTTTTCGTCATTAGAAAGAGTGACATATTTGGCAATAAAGCACTTTAGCAAATAAAGCAATAAAGCAAAGAAACTGGAAAATGTCAGCGAATTTACATCAAGTTAATTACAAAACCATCATTAATTATATATATTTTTTATCTATTGACAGCCTTTAAAGGTACAATATGCAAGAATTTTTTGCCGCTAGAGGGCGCTACATTCCAAACAACAACAACGGTGTAGCTTGATGACGATGTGAAGGAGCGTGGAATGATGGGATCTGTCGTTTTAAATTCCATCGTGGATGTAAATCAGTCAGACGGGAATCGAAAAATCATATTCATGGATGAGGTTAAGTTCTATTTTTATAAATGTCTGTAACGGGAGAGAGAGAAACGAGAAGCGGGACGCAAGTAGGTCAAGTGCAAATGATGAACACCTGTGTCTTATTGCAGTATTATTGGCGTAGAGAGAGAGAGAGAGAGAGAGAGAGAGAGAGGACTCGTACGAGAGTCTGGAGAGAAAATTGGACGCAGAGAAAGAAAACCGGTGGATCCGAGCTCTCATTTTTTAACTGTTTTGTGCCGTCGCAGTTGCCACGTTGAATGCGCGTTGTTTGTTTTGTTTTATTTTAATAGTCATGCCGACCCCTGTCTTCTTACTTCCTGACTATTGAATCTCATCACACTTTTATTTCATTAAAATGAATTAACCGCAAGAAAAGTAAGGTTTAATACTAAATTGGTTATCATAGATGTTACTGTATGTCGAATTCATTGTTGTGATAACGCGGCGCAGTTTTACATGTTCTAAACAATTGTTGTAAAAGTACATTCAAACATACCCACATCATTTGCCAAAATACTGATTAGTCTTTATGTATAACACATGCTATATTTATTTACATGGCCATAAACACCAGACATGATAAACAATGTCAATAAACTAAACACAAATCTAAAGCAATAATACTTCCCTTACATAAACATAACCATTACCGAATGCTACATTTGGAAAATATAAAATTAAGCATGCTTTGTCGACAGAACCAGCTGGAATCGGTAAAGAATAATTGTGTTCCATAACGACTGCACAAAACAAGCTAACGTTTGTTGCTTGATAGACGCTATAACTACAACTTCCGCATTTGTCCAGGACTCCACGCAGTACGAGCGGAAACTGAGGGTAACGCGGATATGACGCCATTGACTGGCGACTCCCAGCTCTCCCCTGCTCTAACGCCCCGTTTCCTTGGTTAGAATCGCAATTTCCTCACGATTTAAAAATAGTTGGAAACATTTGGGATATTGTAAGTAATCAACTTAACAAAATATATAACACTGGCCTTGAGATTTTGGGATATTTTAATGCAAAATTCTTACATATTGTACCTTTAAGCTACAATTGAAAACATAATTTTGTATAAAGATGCATGTTTTGACCATTATTCTCTCTAGATTTAGTCAAATTAACTATAATAAACAGGTTAGCTTACTTTTTGAAATGGTGAATGAAGTTTGAGGTTGTGATGATGGTCATGTCCGATATCCCTTGCCAGTATTTATGCATAAAGCAAATCTCCTTTTATGAATATGGTCAATTTCGAAGTGTTTATATCCAAAAGTTGGGAGATTTTCTTCTACCCTCTGTATATGCGCTCACCGTGCTGGCGCTGTATGTTTTTTCTGTTCTTGTGCAGCGTCACACAATCACACAGACTCGTTCACTGGTGTCGGTGGTTCCGTAGCTTACATTGTCTTCATCAATTGATGTTGCAATGATTTATATAACAAATAATTGAATTACTTTGGTTGTTATAAAGTCATTCTTGAGTCATACAGTTCAAGTCAAGTCAAGTCTCGAGTCCATTGGATCTCAAGTCGAAGTCAAGTAATTTTCTTAATTTAGCCAAGCAAGTCTCAAGTCTATGAATTTGCGACTCAAGTCAGACCCGAGTAAAGTCATGTGACTTGAGTCACCCACCTCTGGTTTCATCACTACTAGAAATGCAACTGTAGTAAATATCTCACTGTTCCTGTCATCATTGTATTTTGTGATGCTACAAATGATATCCAACTGTAAAAAAAAAAAAAAAACATTGTTGAAAAGTCAGAAATTAGAACGTAAGTACAGAGTTGTTGCTATACACCGTCATAATACACCGTCCCGTCTCATCTCATTGGTGTAAACTGGTAGCTTTAAGAACACTGCAGACTGTAGCATTGTAAGGAGTTGCAGGTTTTAACTTGTCTCATCGCAATTTAATGCTTCAAGACTTGACAGCTACTGAAATACTGAACCTACTACTTTAGAATGCCGGACCATTGCCAGCCACTCAAACATGACATCATTTACGGGGGAAACTGGGATGTGTGGGAACCCTGAATTAAGCTCTATTGTAGAGCTGGTCATAGAGCCTCTTGACTTTGTTGGTCATGCCTTTTGGGTCCAGCTCCATGATGACTTTCTGGATATATTCAAATGTCAGTTTCGATGTCTTAGGACATTCCAGATTGAGGGCATCAAGAAGGCCCAGGAGAATGGCAACAGATTTTGCAACAGACAGCAAATCGCCAATTTGATATCGCCAAAATATGATGCCAATGTTTTTGGGTACAGCGTGTGCATCTCTGATGACGAAGGTTGCCATGGTTTCCTGTTGAAGAATTTGTTCAGCTTCTTCCTTCTCCAACACCTGGAAAAGAATTTAGGAAGGAAAAAAAGAATAAAAAAGAATCAGGAATCGATACAGCTTGAGTCGACGGCCCACAGGCAGTGGTGGAAGCTTTCAGGTATGTCCACGCAACTGCTATGTTTAGGTTGATACTCATGTGATACACCGTTGGAAAACTAAAATACTTGTGATTCGACCCATGCTAACCATTTCAAGATACAATCACAACAGCGGGTACAAGCAGCGGTTGTGTCTTCCCTCACACAACCACCCACCTACAATCACCAACAATCAAAATTGACGCAATTCATCTATGAAGCCTCGTAGTAATCCACCGATTGATTACATTCCGACAAAAATGGTCTTGTTACATTGTCAACGATCCAATCTAGTAAAAACATTTAGTCCAAAGCATATTATTCCTTCAATAAATCCCCAGGGACTGCTGCTGCATCATTCGTTGTTAGCCGGCAGACGTGCCTAATATTTCATTATAACCATAATAATTTCAGTTTCACTGTAAACAAATGTGTTGCCTCAGTGTCAAAATGGCCGCTGAACTTTAACCTTTTGATCGACACCTCATTCGACCAAATAGAAGCTTGCTTTTCCTGCCACTCAGGCTACAATAGTCAACGAGAGCCCATGCTGTAAGTGCCAGCCCCTATTGTTTCGTGGGTAGACATAGCCAATTGTGCTGATGACTGGCACTTTGTGTAGCCAATAAAATAAAATAAAAATAACAATATATTGATTCAACCAGGATGTTTGTGGTTAACTGGCAAGAAAACCCATCTGGGTTACGCTGCTGACTATTATGAAATGATATGAAATATTGCTGCCAAGGGACTGCTATTGTTTTTGAAAAAAAAAAACCTCCTAGACATACTTTTAGAAAAATGATACTTTTATATTGTTTGCATATGGAATACTTAGGTGACACCAATCTCCTAAGAGATGGGTTCTCCCAAGGGAAAGACATGGACTTCTGTTTAGGAGCAACCGTGGAAGAAGCAACAAATGGGATCCCCACAGGATCGCACATATGGAACCCAGCCTAGACCCGGTTCTCAAGGATTCAGCGGGATATAGGCCTGGCGCCAGACGCTCCGCCACATCCGGCCGCCGAAAGGGTGACGAAGGACTCAACAGGTTTTTCACTCTGGAGACATGAGTGCAACTGTAGGCGCAGCAAGCTGACAAGAGACTGACCTCTTTGTGCTTCTACCCATTTGAGGTGAGAACACAGGAGGAAACTGGCTCTGCACGTAGGTTATAGAACCTAGCGAACATGTTGGGTGTCGCCCAGCCCGTAGCTCTACAAATATCTGTTAGCGAGGCGCCAGCTCCCAGGAAGAAGCCACACTTCTTGTTGAGTGAGCTTGCAGCCTGAGTGGTTTGCAACGTTCGTCTGTTATAGGACAACTTAGTTTGAATAAAATTAATATTTGTGTAGTGTTCAATGTTGTTATCAATAGAGATACGCGGATGGGATATTAGTTCATCCGCAACCGCATCACAAAACTCATCATCCGCACCAAAGTTTTTTGACCAGATTTCAAAGCCGCACCCGCCCGCCATCCGCTGATTGTTTTGCGGTCTATGGACGATGCAATGCTCTGCTGATGCGAGCCGCAAGAAAGCCCTTGTCTGTTCTAGAAAGGATGCAGCAAAGATATGTAATGCTAATGTATGAGGCATAGGCCTACGCTGAGTTTCATTAATTTACGATGAGATGCGCTCTAGTTCAACTTCACAATGCAATGCAAGTGAACGGGGCGCATCGGAGCCTCGATGTCACGGTTATTATATTGTCTCCAATATTTGCTATTTATTTATTAAATACATGCAATTGGTTGATGAAACATTTATTAAAATTAAGATACAATTTGTACAAAACGAAATTCGCTTTAAAGAAAGGTTTTCTACAAAGCAAAACTTAATGAAGTGGTAAAAAATCATGTATATGGCAAGCCGTTTTAACTTTTATTCATTTCCGGGATATGAATTGTTGATATCAAGAATTACATTTTTGATATCAACAATTACATTTTTTGATATCAAAAATGTAATTGTTGATATCAACAATTTAATTTTTGATATCAACAATTGAATTCTTGATATCAACAATTTAATTCTTGATATCAAAAATGTAATTCTTGATATCAACAATTGAATTCTTGATATCTGTAATTATATTTTCACTAGTGAAATGTCACCATAGGCTGCCATTCAAAATCAATTGTTGATATCAAGAATTGATTTCTTACTAGTAGAAATATAATTTTTGATATCAATAATTACATTGTTACTAGTAAAAATGTGAATTACTGATATCAATAATTCAATTGTCACTAGTTGAAATATATATTATTGATATCAACAATTGAATTGCTACTAGTAAAAATTTTCATTTTTGATATCTGAAAATGTATTTCTGATATCAATATTATTTCAGATATCTAAAATGGCTTTCTTACTAGTAACAATCACATTCATGATATCAGAAATTAACATTGTCACTAGTGAAAATGGAATTATTGATATCAAAAATGAACATTGTTACTAGTAGCAATTAAATTGTTGATATCAAGAATAGACATTTCAACTAGTGACAACTGAATTCTTGATATCAAAAATAAAGGTTTTTACTAGTAAGAATTGTATTTCTGATATGTGTATTCAGAATTTTAACTAGTAAGAAATACATTTTTGATATCTGTAATAGTTTTGTCGCCCTTTTAACATTTAAAACACATGTAGGATATGAATTGTTGATATCAACAATTCAATTCTTGATATCAACAATTAAATTCTTGATATCAACAATTCAATTCTTGATATCAACAATTCAATTCTTGATATCAAAAATGTAATTGTTGATATCAAAAATGTAATTGTTGATATCAACAATTGTATTTTCACAAGTGAAATGTCACCAGGCTGCCATTCAAAATCAATTGTTGATATCAAGAATTGATTTCTTACTAGTAGAAATATAATTGTTGATATCAAGAATTACATTGTTACTAGTAAAAATGGCAATTACTGATATCAATAATTCAATCGTCACTAGTTGAAATGTCTATTCTTGATATCAACAATTTAATTGCTACTAGTAAAATTTTTCATTTTTGATATCTGAAAATGTATTTTTGATATCAATATAATTTCAGATATCTAAAATGGCTTTCTTACTAGTAACAATCACATTAATGATATCAGAAATTAACATTGTCACTAGTGAAAATGGAATTATTGATATCAAAAATGAACATTGTTACTAGTAGCAATTCAATTGTTGATATCAAGAATAGACATTTCAACTAGTGACAATTGAATTCTTGATATCAAAAATAAAGGTTTTTACTAGTAAGAATTGTATTTCTGATATGTGAAACTGGAATTTTAACTAGTAAGAAATCAATTCTTGATATCAACAATTGATTTTGAATGGCAGCCTATGGTGACATTTCACTAGTGAAAATACAATTACAGATATCAACAATTATAGTTTTTACTAGTTGAAATTCAATTGTTGATATCAAGAATTATCATTTTAACTAGTGAAAATGTAAATGCTGATATCAAGAATTAGCATTGTTACTAGTGGAAATGTAATTCCTGATATCAAAAATAGCCATTGTTACTAGTAGAAATCTAATTCCTGATATCAATAACAATCATTTTAACTAGTGAAAATTTAGTTGTTGATATCAATAATTCATATCCTGCAAATGATTAAAAGTCAAAACGGCTTGCCTATTGCCATTCCCAGGATATAAATTGTTAATATCAAGAATTATAGTTTTTACTAGTTGAAATTCAATTGTTAATATCAAGAATTATAGTTTTTACTAATTAAAATTAAATTGTTGATATCAAGAATGAACATTTTTACTAGTTGAAATGTAATTCCTGATATCAAAAATTGCCATTGTTACTAGTAGAAACATTATTCCTGATATCAAGAATTATAATTTTAACTAGTGAAAATTGAATTGTTGATATCAAGGATTCATATCCTGGAAATTAATAAAAGTTAAAACGGCTTGCCATACATGTATGACGATTTACAAAACAAAACTTCATTAAGTGGTAAAAACCATGTCTCCCGATTGCAAATGTTCAATGCTAATGTTTATTATTGCAAATGTTTTTCATTTGTTTAATAAATCTCATAATGATGGTACATCACTATATCATAGCTTTTATTTCTCTCTCAAATGATTGGCGATCGGTCAAGGGGTACTTGGCAAAGAATCAAATACAGTTGGAAACGACGTAGACCATTAATAACACAGACTGTTAACAATTGTTTTTAATTAGTATTTAAACATTCTCTATGATAAAAAATGTTTGTAAAAAATATTTTAATAACACGGTTTTGGCGGTTATAGAGTTCTAATGACGGTGTTCAACTATAACCGTCGGTCTCACGGTTATATACTAACCGTCACACCCCTAGTTGGAAGTTCCACTCATGTGTTCCTCTAAAAGCCAAAGATAGCTGACCAAAGGTAGTTCTTCTTAGTGGTACCTTACAATCACACTTAATACAAGCTCATGTATACCGTCCTGTTATCTGATCAATATAATCCTTAAAAACAGGGGGAGCAAGGCCATTTAGAATCTAAAAAACAAGTACCAAATCAGCATTTTCAATCAAATGTCCCCAACTTAAAAGGGAATACTTGGCTAAAATACTACAATGATGAAAACTATTTGGCTTTTTTATCTAGGACCTTGAGAGTTTGTTTATATATGATTTCAACCAGTTTAAGAAATGTTTTTTCTTACATGTTTTTGTCCAGGTAGTCATACAGAATGTAATATATGGAACAATCATCGAGTTCATAAATACGACTGCTGCTTTTGTAGTCAAGCTATTTCTAATAAATCAGAAATTCGCTGAATTAAATTTCACTTTGTTTATCACTTTCTTCACATTTTTTAAAAGAAAGCTGAGAATATATTATTATTCTTAAATATTTAAATTCATGTAGTACCTCAAGTTTCTGTCCCTGGATGAATACTTCTGCTTTTGCATCATGATCTGGCCTTTTAGTACAAAACATACAAACAGTTTATATATATATATATTAAGATGTAAACATGATTTAACAAGCCAGTGTGAAACCAGATCCATGGTATCAGTCAATTTCTGTGCCGCCTGTTTTTAACTTTTTGCATGTGCATACATGACAACATCAGCATACATTTGACAAATAACATCTGGAGGACAAACATTTGGTAAATTATTTACATACATACTAAACAATAATGGGCCCAAAATAGAACCTTGTGGAACGTCCTGGTTGTGTATGCAACCCAACGTTCCCTGAAGGAGGGAACGGAGGATGTAGTCGATGTTGACTGAATGGGATCACGCTAGGGAGCCTGTCATCTTCGAGCATGTTAGAACGAGCAAATGCAATTGGCGTGCATGATTCGCATCACCCCTGCGGCGCGGGTATAAATACAGAAGTGGATGCACGCACTAGTTGCTTTACGTTGAGAAGCCGAGAGTAACTTGGAGTCAGCGGTTGTTCAGCTTTAGTGGCTAAGGGACTACGTCCTCCATTCCCTCCTTCAGGGAACGGTGGGTTGCAAATGCAACCAGGACGTTCCCTTTCAGTCGAGAACGTCAGATGTAGGTGTCGCCCAGCACCCAACTCTATTTAACATCTGTTCAGCGAGGCAATACCCTCACTTAGGAGGAGCTCATCGCCTAGGTGGGCACGTGCATCTTGGGAAACTTTCTCATCAAGACGAAGGCAACCACTTGTAGTGGGCCAACCTCTGCTTGGAAACAGCCTTCCCTTTCTGCTGGTTTCTGTAACAGACAGAGCTGGTCTAAGGTCTAGGCTTTGCATTCTGATCACGTATAACCGTTCTGAGTGGTCGGACAGAAAAAAGCAAAGGCTGGGTCTGCCTCCTCTGGGGCAGAACTTGCAGGCTCACCACCTGGTCCCGTAGGAGAGGTAGGAACCTTGGGCACATATCCAGGCCGGGGTCTCAGGAGTCATGAGAATTAGCCGGCCTGAATTCCAGGCACGATTCGTTGACCGAAAATGCGGGCAAGTCCCTACCCTCTAGAAAGAGACCAAACAAGCAGGAGAACTGTTTCTTTAAAAACTGAATTTTTAACTCACTGCCTGTAGGGCTCAAATGAGGTCTCTGCAGTGCAGCAGCACCAGAGATAAGACCCAAGAGGATAAAGAGGGGACGCAAGGCGGTTATTTCTCCTTGCTCCCCTCAAGAATCTGACGATCAAGTCGCACTCCCCATGGATTTGTATCCACTACATCATGACGTGCGTCAATATAGAGGTCACAACATTTTGATGTGGAGGAGACAGCCTCATCACTCCAACCGTTAGCAGGAAGGGAGCACTGAAGCGATCAAACACCTTCGGGATCTCCTCACGGAGAGAAGACTCACTTCAACGAATAGGTTCCACTTCTAAGAGGAGTGAGCCTCACTTGAGAGGGTGCTCACAGAAGTGATGGTCTCTACGGCATAAAAGTTCTTGCGGTAGTAACCAAAACCTCCACGTCCCGTTCTACTTAGAACCAGACCTGGAACTCTCCAAGGTCTAGACGCAGGTGCCATCATGCCCCATCCCTGAGAATGTACTCAGAGGAAGAAGTCAGGAAGGCTGTCAAAAGGAAAGGTCGGTTGGCCAATAAGGGGCAACTAACAAGACCTGCTCCAACTCTTCCTGATTTTAGCACCGTAGTGCAAGAAGGCTCACTGGGGAATGCATTTCTGAAGGGGCCCCAGGGCCAGCTGTGGCGGAGGGGCGAGTCCATAGGGGCAACAGCTGGCCAGCTGGGGATGGAGTCTCCACTGTCTGGACCAGAGGCTGTCGTGAGACTTGTCAGCGACACGATTGAGCAAACCATCAGAAATAAGTGGAATGAAGCGACCTTAGAAGCTTCTCACTCTGAGGAGGAGGTGGCGGGCGAGTTGCAACATGCGAGGGGAGCACAGCTCGATGGCCGCAATTTTGTCAGAACAGTACATGCTCGCTGAGAAGCAGTGTCTCGAAGCGAGGAGACTGCAAGTAACTCAAGGCAATGAATGCCAATGCAGTCAGAGGGCGCCCCTTCAGCCGACATTAGTGGACACTTGTTCCAGGAGCCATTGGCCCGGGGAAACAAAAGGTCTGTTTATGGGCTGAGGGTTTGGTGACAGGCCAGGGTGTTCACCACATGGAGCGTGTCGCTCTGCCACGACCACCTCGGGACTCGGCCGTGAAGCCAGTGCTGAAGCGGCCTTCATATGGAGGAAGCCGTGTGGCTGCATCCACCATTTGCCCCAGGAGCCTCTGAAAGTTTCAGTGGGACCCTTTCTCACTTCTTTACTAGCACTGAGCTGACACACCTCTATTTAAGAGATGCGCTAGACCGAGACCATCTCCAGACTAGAAAAGAGATTCTCGTCCCTTGGGTGAGATTACTCTTTCCCAGTTGACCTGAAGACCCAACTGGCTATGGAGCACTGGGTAGGACCATGAACTGATACTTCATAGCTTCGAATGCAAGAACACAGGAGACCTGTGGAGCGGAAGGATAGAGATCTGAAGTACACGTCTTTCAGGTCGAACGCTGCAGACCAAGCTTGGGGACGGGGCATTGAAAATGCAACTCTGTGTTTAACAAGTGAATGGAGGCTTTCGAAAAAGGGCCCGTTTCAGATGATACGGATGCAAGATTGTCGTAACCCACCACATTAAGGGTACAATGAAGTACGGGCTCTTGGAAGCCAGACTTCATATCGGCTGGAGGGAATGGCTAGCTCGCGTCCTCCACCAGTAGGACTGAGGCGGACACACACACACAGGACAGGAGCTCTGTTCAACACCTAGGTGTGATGAATCTCACTGAGCCTGGGCGAAAGCCGAGCGAAATGAATCGTAAGCTGAGTCTGAAGGTGCAGATTGGGGCCAGGCTGGGCATCGGTTGGAAGTGTTTTAGACTTCCATGGAACCGGACCAGGGACCACAGACGTACCCGAGGTGGGGCAGCGAGGTGGAGGTCAGGGATCCGGCTCGAGAGGCCCGCAGGCGGCCCGAGCGGGATCTGAGTGTAGGGGATGGGGATGCGTGAGAAGGCGGATAACCGGGTCCTCGAACCGCACCCAGCTGCCGGCTGGCAAACAAGAAGGGGCTGAAGGGTGTAAGGCTTTGCATGGTCACACGCCAACAGACCAGCCCTCTTGGGGCCCAGGAACAGAGAAATTGCTCTTTCTTTGAATATGTGGGTACTTTTAAGGGAGCCACTTTTAAGGGAGCCAGCGGCGGAACATACTTGAAACAAAAAAGAGACTTCACCCGGTCCTCCACTGGGTAAAGGGAGTGGATCGGTGACCATCTCCTAGAGCAATTCTCCATCCCTGGGCGGTCTGCTCAGGTCAGCATTTACGCTGTCACTTGCCACCTGGCTTGGCAGCACCTGGAGCGGACAGGGTGCCCCTTCTGCGGCCGGCTCCACGCTGAGACCTGGGTGGAGGCTGCTGCGGTGGTCCAGCGGGAGCGGAGACGGCTGCAGACGGGCATCCTCGGCAACGAGCAGGCGGAGGATCTGCCTCCAACGACCGGGTGGAGGCAGCAGCAGGTCGTCAGGGCAGGATGTGCCGGATGGCCTCCGTCTGCTTCTGGGACACAGAGAAATGCTGGCCGAAGCTCTCCACCGCATCGCCGAATAACCCAACCTGAGAAATGGGAGAGTCCAGGAATCTAACCTTGTCCGTTTTTTTTCTATTATATCTGCCAGGTTGAGCCAGAGATGGCGCTCCTGGACCACAAAGGTGGACATCGTCAGACCGATCGCGTGAGCTGCAACCGTACCACGGAGGGCAAGATCGGTTGCAGTGCAGAGCTCACACATGAGCTCATGGTCTGGGCTACCCTTATGCATGTTCATGAGTGCCTGGGCCTGGTGGACCTGAAGCAACACCATGGCATGCAAAGAAGAAGCAGCTTGCCCACTGGCTTTGTAAGACCTGCCTGTCAGAGCGGATGAGAACTTACAGGCCTTAGAGGGGAGACGAGGATTCCCCCTCCATGAGGTAGCGGTCGCTGGACACAGCTGCATCGCAATGGACCGCTCCACTGGAGGGATCACCTATTAACCTTTAGCCGCTCCTCCATCAAGTGTAGTGAGGGGAGCTACTCAGGCAGTTTCTGGCAGAGAAAGGTGCCATCCATGTCTTTGTCAACTCCTCATGCACTTCAGGAAAGAATGCCACCGAAGCGGCAGGCTATGAACCCGCTCCGAGAAACTAATCATCCAACCAGGATATGGCTCGGGACACGGTGGTTCGTTCCACTCGAGCCCTACCGCCTCAGCGGCCTTTTTCAGCATAGCTGTCATCTCTGGATCCGGCTCGGGCAACACAGCGCAGCCGAGTCGTCATCTCCAGAGCCCAGCTCCCCCTCCAATGCTGCGATAGACATCCTGTCCTCTGGAGGGGCCCCGAAAGAGAAACGGTCCACCACGGAAGGACCAGCGCGCTCATCGGGGAGCTCCACCAGCTGAGCCGTAAAAGAGGAGGGAGGGATCCACGGGGCTTTTCACTATCTTTCTTTCTAACTAATCTTCGTTTCTTTCTAACTAATCTATCTTTCTTTCTAATCTATCTTTCTTTCTCTTTAAGTAATCTTTATTTCTAAGTAATCTATTTCTAACTTATCTTTCTTTCTTTCAAACTTTTCTTTTTTCTAACTTTTCTTTCTTTTTAAGAGTCTCCATCATAAATATGCTCAATAATTAAAGTCCTCAAAAAGTTGACAAATAATGTACATAACTGTTTGAAAACACAAATGTTATCTTGTGTTTTCAAACAGTTATGTACATTATTTGTCAACTTTTGGAGGACTTTAATTATTGAGCATATTTATGATGGAGACTGCTTTAAGTGTTGGAAGTATTATTATTCTGTCTCCCACTGAGCCATTATGGAGTTCGCTTTAAGTGTTATTATTTTCATTATTCTATATGGTTCCTTCATGCAATGCATTGTGTTGTTTAGTGTAATCCAATTTATGCATGTTATGTTGGCTCTGTTCTGCTCTCTAATCCCAAACATCCCAAATTCTCCTCAAGACATGTGGCGTAGCTCGGCTGCTCTTTTCTCAATTTCACCGTCTAGGTCCACCAACTCCGCTCTCTTTTCCTTGCATCTTTTTCTCATGGAATTGGATTTAGTGATAAGTTCTGCCATCTTGGTCCCTGCTGTATTCTCAGCCTTCTCTGCAAGGCCATCTGCGTCCTTTTCTAGAGTTTCACACACAGTTGAGATTGTTCTTCTTTTCTTGCGTAGCTCTTCAAGCTCATCTTCAACCCATTTTCTCTTGTTCATCTGTTTTGTCTTTTCCTTTTTCTTCCTCTCATCTTCCAAGAAGATCCTGTACCGGTTGCCTGCAGATGCACACTCATTTAGCAGCTCTTTAGTAAGTGGCACTTTGACCACTCCACCACACATCCTCACATAGTCGCAGATTAGTCCACGCTCCACAGTAGCTTGTCCATGGGACAGAAGCAGCAGCTTCTCTATGGAATAAAATCACTTTCAAAAATAATCGTACGTAATTCAAAACATTTGTGTACTTTTAATATATTTGTGCGTAATTTAAAACTATTGTATGTAATTCTGTTTTTTGTCAGAGTTGTCAGATACGTGATTTTGTGTGTTTTTTAGAGTACAACTCTAAAATGTACGACTGTGACAGTTTACAGACACGGCGCTTGTTTTCACAACAGCTCTGTTACACACACAACATGCGAATTACAACCACGAAGTGCGGTGTGCGAAACGACTGTCAAAAATACGTCAAGGTCACAGGTACTATCCGAGGGAAGATGAATCGATTCAACGAAGTGCACATGCGCCCCACCAAAGTTTTAAACCACTGGCACCGAAATGGCGGATCAGCAGCCAAGCGCTCACTCCTCATCTCAGGTAAGTTAATAATTATTATTATTTTTTTATCTGACATGTTTAAGCAGGGGTCATCAAACTTGTTGCATGTTATGTTACATGTTATGTAGGACCGAACTTGACGACCCCTGTGTTTAAGGGTTAATGTTAGTCATAATGGTAACACTTTACGGTAAGGGTACATGAATTATCATGAATTCATGTATAAATTCATGCATGAAATATGCATTCATTCATGCATTAATATCTCATGAATCATCAGGAACTAACATGAGTTCAACGTTTTTCATTCATGACTTCATGGATGAACAACACCTTAATTAAAACATTAACTAAGATGAGTACATCATCATGAATTATGATTTATTACACATGATCATGATGTTTTCTTTGTTCACACAAAAAATTGGTCTTTACCACCCATTGTGGATAAAGCTATGGTTATGGTACATGAATCATCATGAATTCATGCATAAAAAAGTATGAATTCATGTATGCAGGACTGCTCTTCGAATCATTAAAGGAATGTACAAAAATCCACATTATCTAATGCATGCATACAGGCTAGAACAGTATATCAATTAATGTGAGAACTTTTTTTCTGAATTATGATCTGAGTTTCAAAGCATGTTCATGTCTTCTTCATAGCCTGCAGGTAAATGGACAGAGCCCAAAATTGGCCAATCACAGCACATATTATACGAATTCTGTTGGCGTTCAAATACTAGTCATCATTAACTAAGCATTATTTATCAATGACTTCATCATGTGTGTGGCCCCTCAACTAAAGTGGTGACTTGGTGCTTTGAAACACTGATGAACAATGTGTTTTCATTATGATCTGAGTTATCCAGCATGTTCATGTCTTCTTCATAGCCTGCAGGTAAATGGACAGACCCCCAGATTGGCCAATCACAGCACATATTATACGAATTCTGTTGGTGTTCAAATACTAGTCATCATTAACTAAGCATTATTTATCTATGACTTCCTCATGTGTGTGGCCCCTCAACTAAAGTGGTGACTTGGTGCTTTGAAACACTGATGAACAATGTGGCATAACTGTGAAATGACATGAATATGAACATGAAAGTTCAAGCCTTTGCAAACAATGTACTGTGGACACAAATGGACTTTGATCTTAACTACTGTACTGCTTTATTCATAAACGGTAACCAGTTAAAAACCATAAAGCTGTTTAAAAAAAATGTTTCACAAACAGCTTGATCTCTTTTTGGGTAAAGAGTCACCTTTAAGCTACTGATGTGACTCCTCCATATCATGAAATTGTAAAACAGCTTTATGGTTTTGTAAAGAGTTTTCAGATATAGCCTACAGGCACTTAAAATAAAGTTCATGGTGTATGTACTGAATTCCTTCTCAGCTCTTTCCAGCTGTTGATTTAACTGGTTTATACCGTTCAGAATAAAGCAGTAAAGTTACATAACATTATTACGAACTAAAAAATGTACGTTAAACTATTTACGAATATTTCATATTATAAAGATATCTGTATAATTTCCCTTTTACCATTTTATAGATTATAAATGTAAGATCCCTTAAACCTACTCCCACACCTAAACATACCCATTTTATAGACAATATTAAAAGGATAAAACGTAATGGACAGATATGTGTAGGGAAATGGCAGTTTTATTAACAATGTAGCATTAAAAGATAGTTTGAGCAATTGTAAATTAAAACAACAGACAGACAATTACAATCATTTATTTATTGAGAAAATGTCAAAACCGGTACCAAAAGTCGTTCACATGAAGATGTGTCGCAGTCCTCTCTGGTAGTAACGTTATATAATAGTTTTGTATGAGGTAACGTTACAGAGCAGAATTTAAGTTATTAATCCATGAAAATGTTAATCCGGTTCGGTTTGCTGTTCGCTCTGTGAAGGCGCGCGCGCTTCTCCATTTCAAATGTAGTACACAACTTAAACACGGCATGTCGCAATCTGTGACGAAGCATGCGAGAGCCAATGAGCGTTTGATATCACTGCCGTAAAACATGTCGTAACGCTTCGGGCGCAATTTTTGAATTTGAATTCACCACGAGCGCGGGATTTGACGTTGGTCTCTGAAAGAAATGGAGATGAAGATCACTGGATAAAGGGCTGCATTTGGATCTGTTTCTTGCAAACAGCGTATGGATTATAAAGATTTGATCACATTAAGCTAATAAAATTGATTTCTTTTGTGAATTTATGTTGTGTTTTAGTGTATTATGAGTCAAAACATTAATGCCACGATTTGAATATGCATAAGTTAAATAGGAATACGCCCAAATTTGTACGTCGTTGTTTGTATAAGTTGTTTATAAGTAAATAAATTACGTTTTTGTGCTGTCCACTGTCAGTATTATACGTTTCTGTGTGTATAAAACATAAATAAATGTATGTATGGTAGAACTACACTTTACGTAAAAATACAAACGTATTCTCATGAGATCACGTTGCAAGTTAAGATCAAAGTCCATTTGTGTCCACAGTACATTGTTTGCAAAGGCTTGAACTTTCATGTTCATATTCATGTCATTTCACAGTTATGCCACATTGTTCATCAGTGTTTCAAAGCACCAAGTCACCACTTTAGTTGAGGGGCCACACACATGAGGAAGTCATAGATAAATAATGCTTAGTTAATGATGACTACTGTATTTGAACGCCAACAGAATTCGTATAATATGTGCTGTGATTGGCCAATTTTGGGCTCTGTCCATTTACCTGCAGGCTATGAAGAAGACATGAACATGCTGGATAACTCAGATCATAATTCAGAAGAAAAGTTCTCACATTAATTGATATACTGTTCTAGCCTGTATGCATGCATTAGATAATGTGGATTTTTGTACATTCCTTTAATAATTCGAAGAGCAGTCTTGCATGCATGAATTAATACTTTTTTATGCATGAATTCATGATGATTCATGTACCATAACCATAGCTTTATCCACAATGGGTGGTAAAGACCAATTTTTTGTGTGAACAAAGAAAACATCATGATCATGCGTAATAAATCATAATTCATGATGATGTACTCATCTTAGTTAATGTTTTAATTAAGGTGTTGTTCATCCATGAAGTCATGAATGAAAAACGTTGAACTCATGTTAGTTCCTGATGATTCATGAGATATTAATGCATGAATGAATGCATATTTCATGCATGAATTTATACATGAATTCATGATAATTCATGTACCCTTACCGTAAAGTGTTACCTAGATAAGTAATATTATTGATTGATAGATAGATTCCACTGGGTTGGAAATAAATGTGTTATATGATGATGTTATGATGTTGTACCTTCAAATATGATGATGTTGTACCTTCAAAGTAAAACCATGTTAAACGTAATATTGCATAACATTACACTTTCATAGGTAAAATATAAGAACATACCTTATGAGCTTGTGATTCATGTCAATATGGACTAAGGACAGTGGACTTTGAACAAAATATGACCTCCTGACAATACACCCCAGCTGTGTCATCCTTTCCAATATTCCAAGGGCATCCACTCTGTGCATGGATTCTTTTATGCGGTTCCATTGCACTCTTTGTCCGTCTGCTTGCAGGCAGCCTTTTATCATCCTATATCCAGCATTTGGTAGTCTTCTTTTGATGGCCAAAATGGCATTATCCAATTCATTGTCAGATATGGTGCTATACGTAGTTTTTACAGACAAACCCAAGTCACGCATTCGGCGGAAGATTGTTGACTGGCTTACTCCTAAAATGTTCACAATACAAGAAACTGGTAAAGACATCTCTATGAGACGGGACAGCATTTCCTCAGAAACAATAAACTTAGGTCGACCTCGCCCACCACTACATTCCCTCGTAAGAACTGGGGCCACCTCTTGGGAAAGAGCTGCATGAATTTTTTGTTGTAAATCCATGAGGGTCTCCAAAATATCATTTGGCACATCAAAGATAGTGGAGGCTGATGACAAAATAAACACTTCTTGATTGATAACATACTGATAATAGTCCAAGTCCAGCTGATGTCCATCTAAAACTGCACTTATTCGTGACATGAGGCGTTCTAGTAGGTGCGTCATCAGCGGTCCCTGTAAGTCAAATTACTCTGACATTAATATTACTTAGACAAAATTCTATCTTTTATTATAGTCCAGTCATTTTAAGCCAAAATGGGGGTCAACCTTGAACAAATTGCAACAGAAGCAAACTCAACTGATTTTGTATCCTCAATATGTCCCGAGTAAGGAAACAGCCCAGAAGAATCCCATTAGGGGAAAGTTTCGAAAAAGACCCAAATATCGCCTATTCATACGCCTATTCATTCTTATTCTCACGTGAATAGGGTAACATTTTTAACCTTTAGATATCACCATGAAAATGAGTTGATTACTTACATCCAGACAAACAAAAAATGTATTACAAGTTTTTTTAATTGTTTGTTAACATGGACAAATGGTGCATAATCTAATTACATATGTGCTAATTTGCATAAATACCACAACAGATCTAAACATTGGGTATAGCCAGGGGAAAATGTCTTGTTGAATCTTGGTGACATATAACAGTAAAATACTTGATGTTAAGGTCTGAATGGGACCCATTTAGGGGCTACCCATGAGCATTAATACATAGAGGCAGGAAGAAGTACTTTGGTTCCTACTTAGGCTGGTTCCTTTATTAATGTTTAAGAGATGGGGTTTGGGGCTGGGTCCGTGGGACTGTTTCTGGGGGATGAGTCTGAGGCAAGAACAGGAGACAATGGTAAGGAGACTGCAGAAGACAAAAGGTAAGTAAAATAAAAAGTAAATCCCCAGAAACAGTCCCACAGACCCAGCCCCAAACCCCATCTCTGCAATAATAATTAATAAACGCTGGTTTAAAGTACTTCTTCCTGCCTCTATGTATTAATGCTCATGGGTAGCCCCTAAATGGGTCCCATTCAGACCTTAACATCAAGTATTTTACTGTTATATGTCACCAAGATTCAACAAGACATTTTCCCCTGGCTATACCCAATGTTTAGATCAGTTGTCGTATTTATGCAAATTAGCACATATGTAATTAGATTATGCACCATTTGTCCATGTTAACAAACAATTAAAAAAACTTGTAATACATTTTTTGTTTGTCTTGATGTAAGTAATCAACTCATTTTCATGGTGATATCTAAAGGATAAAAATGTTACCCTATTCACGTGAGAATAAGAATGAATAGGCGTATGAATCGGCGATATTTGGGTCTTTTTCGAAACTTTCCCCTAATGGGATTCTTCTGGGCTTTTTTTTTTCCTTACTCGGGACATATTGAGGATACAAAATCAGTTGAGTTTGCTTCTGTTGCAATTTGTTCAACCTTTTTTCCTAAAATGACTAGACTATTAGTGATAAATGAAATATGACTTCAATACTTAAACAGTGATCACTTATATTACATGACCTGTGTATTAACGTACAGTGCACGTAACACGGCTGTTAGGAAGTCAACACTTAAAATTGCTCATTCTTTTATGTAGCCCTATCTCATCGCGCTACAGGCTGCAGTGATGACCTCCTAAACAACGGTCTTCTTTAAGCACCTAACGTTACATGTACTCTGAGAGCTTATCTTACCTACTATACTATCTCTGTAATATTGCTCCTCTCTGTTATTAGTTATAACTAACATTAACCCTTAAACACAGGGGTCGTCAAGTTCGGTCCTGGAGGGCCGGTGTCCTTCAGAGTTTAGCTCCGACCTCATGACCGCCAGTAACAAGTTTGATGACCCCTGCTTAAACATGTCAGATAAAAAAAAAAAAATAATTATTAACTTACCTGAGACGAGGAGTGAGCGCTTGGCTGCTGATCCGCCATTTCGGTGCCAGTGGTTTAAAACTTTGGTGGGGCGCATGTGCACTTCGTTGAATCGATTCATCTTCCCTCGGATAGTACCTGTGACCTTGATGACGTATTTTTGACAGTCGTTTCGCACACCGCACTTCGTGGTCGTAATTCGCATGTCGTGTGTGTAACAGAGCTGTTGTGAAAACAAGCGCCATGTCTGTAAAATGTCACAGTCGTACATTTTAGAGTTGTACTCTAAAAAACACACAAAATCGCGTATCTGTAAACTGTTGTGGCCGTAGATTTTGGAATCCAACTCTGACAAAAAACAGAATTACATACAATAGTTTTAAATTACGCACGAATATATTAAAAGTACACAAATGTTTTGAATTACGTAAGATTATTTTTGAAAGTGATTTTATTCCATACTTTTCCACAAAGCTCCAAAGTTCTGCACATACATTCATGGCCTTATACAGGAAGCTGTCAACTCGCGATTTTCCATCCAATGCACTGAAGGCCATGAATTCCTCTCCTCTGGCCTCACTGAAGAGGAACTTCTGAAATTGTTGGACAATCTCATCATTCATCAAACCTGCATTTAGATAAAGGCAAGCACATCTGTAAAATTTTCCAGTTAAAATTATATTTTGTGGAAATCACAAGAGATTTATTTTCAATATACTCTGGAAAATGCATCTCATATTTCAAACTATATTTCAATTATTATGTCTAAGAACATATATTAGGCCTACAGACATTTATTTCACGAGTTCACACTTACATACAATTAGAGGGGGTAAAGTTTAAAGCGTATTTGGAGTGCCGGGGGGAGGGCTCCGAGCTCGGAGTTCGGCCCGAACCCAGAGTACTCCCCCCTTATGTAAGTGGTTAGGACTAGAAGTTTGGAGGAGGGGTGGTGGAGGGATGCTGCTAAACTGTCAAGGGATTGAGGTGAGATTGCTGAATCTATATATACCTCTTGTCATTGGTTGCTGAGTGCTCTCCACTCGTGTTAATTATCTGAAAGTGCTCCTCCCAAACTTTGTTAATAAAACATCATTATAACTCATACTAGGCTGTATTTCCAATAAAAAAAAAAAAAAAAAAAAAAAAATGAACTGCAAAATAATAGGCTAGTATAACTTGACATCTAAAATAAGACTCCCTTTGAAAAACACTAGGCTAATTGTTCACATTTCTGATATGTCTACAGATGTTACCCGCTGTGACTCCTCCTGACAGCTTCTTATCCTGCACAAATTTCATGATGAGGGCCTTCATTTTTTGCAGGCACATGTCTGGTTCACTGTGCATATTTTGGGATATCATACTTTCAGGCACATCATATTTCAGACAGAAGGGTACTTCAGGGGGCACTTCAATAGCATGTTCTGACAAATTTTTTGACAGAGCACTCTGGCTGTCTCGCATGAACAGTAACACATCACGATCACTTCCACCACTCTGACTGCCTGACATTCCCTGACAAAAGCACAAAAGTCACATCACCTGAAACATCAAATAAAATCTCCCTATGTGTAACTTACACTACACAACATTTGACAGATCCAGTTAATATGTCAACTGCTTGATGTCAAAACAATTCATCTGATCTCTTAATTTTTTAACAGTTGTACTGATACATCTTCTGATGCACTAGGGCACATCATCAGTGATGTATCCTGAGGTCATCGGGTGTTTCGGGTCTCTCGAACATCAGACACCCTCACTCAGGCGACCCAGCTGAGGTTGATCAAGCCTCAGCTTGTGCCCTGGCAGCTCAACCACGGTTCCGCTCTCTTAATCCAGAGCCACCTAGAGGCTTTCTCCGCTGCCTCTGTGCTGTTACAGATGGCTCTTCTCCTCCTTTCGCCTGTGATGCCGAGTGCAGTATATGCCCTGCAGAGAGACTGTCCAGCAAAGCCTCTGCACCCTACCTCTACAGGCAAGCACCTTGCCTTCCAGCCTTGTTCGTGGCAGTCGCTGACTAAGTCCTGATATTTCCCCTTTTTCCGCTCAAAGGCCTCCTCCATTCACTCCTCCCATGGCACGGTGAGCTCCAGCATGATAACATTTTTTGTTGCGTCAGATACCAGGATGATGTCAGGTCTGAGTGAGGTCTTGACTACATGCTGGGGGAACTTGAGCTGCTTGCCCAGGTCTACTGACAGCTGCCAGTCCTGTGCAGTTTGGAGAAGCCCTGATGTTCCTTTCTTTGTACCTGGCTTTTCTCCGGCTCTAATGAAGCTGATGGTTTGCTTCCTAGGTCTGGACTTTTGGCAGATGGAAACAGCACTAGAGATGCTCTCTGCGATAGTCTTGAGCACCTGATCATGACGCCAGCGGTATCGGCCTTCCCCCAGAGCTTTTGGGCAACAACTCAATACGTGCTCAAGGGTCCCCTTGTTCTTCTGGCAGAGGGGGCATGCTGGTGATTCGGCCAAGCCCCAGCAGTGCAGGTTAGATGGGCTGGGAAGAACATCATAGACCGCCTGGACCAGGAACTTGATGCGGTTTGGTTCTGTCCTCCACAGGTCAGTCCACGAGATCTTTCTCTCCACAACTTGCTCCCATCTAGTCCATGCGCCTTGCTGTCTCATCCCCACCGCTCTGCTGGTCCTCTCCTCCTCCACAGCTGCTCTGACTTCCTTCTGAACCAGTTGCCGCCGCTCCTTCCCCCACGCTTTGTCATAACGGGGGGCTGCAACGGCTCCTAGTCCAGCCCTTCCTCTGGCCACAGTTCCCACAAGGACTCCATGGCGCAAACGGGACTCTGCCTGCTCCACTGCCACCTCTGCTCTCCACTTCCTGCCAGTCTTGACTACCACCCCTGCCCCAGAGACTTTTGGGTCTGTTGATTCCCGGAACTGCAGCACCTCTCTTGCACGCAAAACCTTAAACTCCTCCTCGATAGATTTCAGAGGTAGTGTCAGTTTGCAGCTGTTTCCATAGAGTGCGATGTTGCTTAAGCTCCGCGGTAGACCCAACCATCTCCTCAGATAGCGGCTGACTCTCCTCTCCAGGTCTGTAATGGTGGAGATCGGGAATTCATAGAGAAGCAGTGGCCACAGTATCCTCGGCAGAATCCCGTGCTGGTAGATCCATGCCTTGAATTTGCCGGGTAGGCCTGTTTTGTCGACGCTCTTCAGCCATTTCTCCAACTCCTCACAGGTGTTCTTTATTGAAGCTGTGTCCCTGAGGCTGCTGTCAAAGTACCTCCCCAGGCTTTTCACAGGCTTCTCGGAGATGGTAGGCATCGGTGTTCCTGAGATCGAAAACCGGAACTTGTCGACCACTCTGCCCTTCTTCAGGACCAAGGATCTTGACTTTGCTGGCTTAAAAGACATCCTGGCCCATCCCAACAGCCTCTCTAGGCCTCTCAAGATCCATCTGGCTCCAGGCACTGACTCGGTGGTTACTGTCAGGTCGTCCATGAACGCACGGATTGGTGGTTGGCGGATCCCGGACCTGGACTTGGGGCCTCTACACTCTGGTTCAGCAGATTTTACCAACATGTTCATTGCTAGTGCGAACAGGATCACGGAGATGGTGCAGCCTGTGATAATTCCAACCTCCAATCTGTGCCACTCCGATGTTACTGACCCTGCTGAGACTCTCAGACTGAACTCGCTGTAATAATCCAAAATGAGGTCTCTGACTGTAGCTGGAACATGGTGCCTCTCCAGTGTTTTCCACACCAACTTGTGGGGCATAGAGCCATAGGCATTGGCCAGATCTAATCAGAGGACCACCAGATCTCCCTTGTTCTCCCTTGCTTCTCTAAGGAGCTGCGTGACCATGCCTGTGTGTTCTAAACACCCCGGTACACCAGAAATGCCGCCTTTCTGCACTGAGGTGTCGATGTACCCGTTCTTAAGGAAGAAGTCAGCCAGCCTCCTAGCCACAATGCTGAAGAAGATCTTGCCCTCAACACTGAGTAGTGAGATGATTCTGAACTGGCTGATCTCTTTGGCGTCCTCCTCTTTAGGGATCCACACACCCTCAGCAAACCGCCACTGCTGCGCTGCTTTCCCTCTTCTCCAGATAACCTTTAGGATCCTCCAAAGCCAGTGTAGCAACTTGGGACAGTGCTTGTATACCTTGTAAGTGGTTCCACTTGGTCCTGGTGCTGACCCGGTCCTTGCCCTCTTTACCACATCTTCAACTTCTTTCAGGAGAGGTTCCCTCTGGTCGAATGCCACCGTTGGCTCTGGTGGTCTTAACACGGTATCACACTGTCCTAGGTCTTGGTCTCTGGTTGTAAGGAAATAACAGGAGGATGCAAGATGCAAGTAAAACTCAGTTTATTAGTAGTGGTCAGATGTAAGACACAGGTCGGGGACAAACACTCAGGTGGCAATGAAGCAGGGACGAGATGGCGATCCGGTGGTGGTGCGGTGATCAGCGAGCTCGAGTGAAAAACCAGGAACCGTGGAACATCCAGACGACACAAAGAAACTGACGAAATCCAGACGAAGAACTTTGTAGACGAGGCACAGGAACAGGACACACACCGAGGAACAACCACAATGATCTGACAACATGAGAGGGAAATTACTGGGCATATAAAGGGAACTGGGATTGATGACAGCTGGAGACACTAATCAACACAACGAGTAACCACACTCACACAGACACATCAGTATGAGACAGCCGATTCATGAACCGTGACACTGGTGGGGTCTCTGAAAGTGTTTTGAAGGTGTTGCTCGACATCCTCCTTTGCACAGGCTAAGCGTCCGCTGCGTCTCTGTCCGAGGAGCTGTTTGGTGAACCCGAATGGGTTGCTGATGAAGGCAGTGCGTTTCTGAGCTCTTTCTCTGCGCTGCCTCCTGTGGTATTCCGCCCTGCGCAGGGTAAGGAGTCTCTTCCTGAGCACAGTACGAAGCTCTGCCAATGGCGCCCGCTCCTCTTGTCTTGCCACCTTGTACTGTTTGGTCAAGGGTTTCAGCTCTGTCCTGATGTTGTGGATTTTAACCGCCCGCTGGTTCATGCTATAGGGCTGCCTAGCCCCTCTTTCTTCCTCAACTCCAAACCTTTCCGCAGCCATACTCACTATGATAGTTGTCATAGCCTGCAGTCTCCTCTCCACATCCCCTTTGGCCGTTGTTTGTAGCACTGCATCCACATCCTCGTCGAACTTCTGCCACTCTGATGTTTTAGAGGCTTGAGGCCACTTGATCCTCTTCTCCGATGGCCTGCTTGGAGGGACTGACGGGACCACTTGGAGGCTCTGGGCTCTGTGGGGTGCTTCCGGGCCCTGCTCCTCCTCTGTCTCACCAGGCACTAGTCCTGAGCATTGTGATGGTTGTAGTCTCTCCTTACATTTCATCTTTGTTTGATGGATCTTTAGGCCTCTCTCATTTTTGCAGATCTTTCCACAAAAACACTCTCTTCTCATCAACGTTTGTCCATTGCTGTTGTTCGTTAAACTTGTGTCTGTCCGGCTGGGGTGCTCATTCTCCCCCCCAACATAAATACTTCACTAGTCAAGTGACTTTGCAGCTGATATAGCACATTGATGAAGTAATCTAAGATAAATATTACCTTGAGGGCAGCTGTGGCTCCCATGCCAATGTCCACTTGCTTTGGACTGACCCAAAGCTTGTGACACTGTCACACATGACACATTAGAGTATGCAAGATAATTTTGCTTAACTAAGGTTTGAAATATATGACTAGTAGTTTTTCCACAATGCGTTATTAGTAGTCATTAAAAGTACTTTAGCGTAATAAAGTATCTCAATATTTATTCCACCAATTACTTTGTCATAGCTCTAGATCATTTATCTTTCCATTCTTTCTCAAAATCAGACCAGACCCCTGTACTGCAGGATAAACCTTAATGTTCCAGTGCTGGAATGTTTTTTTAATGATGAAGACACGCGTCCTGATTTTCGGCTGAGCAGGGAGGCCCTGAGAGTGCTGCTGGATCTGTTGAAAAGTAAACAGCATCATGGATAGGGTTACACAATCGACACCCTGGTCTTTCTTTTCTGGCTGGCGTGTGGTGCATCATCCAGAGTGGTCTCCAGAGTGTTTGACATGCCTCGTTCCTCTGGCCGCTTCATTGACACCTACATGGGCTGGCCCTGGTCAGTGCATGACGCACGAGTGCTCTGCCACAGCCCACTCTACTGGAGGTCAGTGTACCCTCCTCTGGGGCACTTTATCCTAAGAGTATCAGAAGGTACCCATGCCTCCGACACTCACTCCCCCTTTATCACTCCCTACAAGAGGACAGTACAAGGTGTGGGAGCCTGGCGCTTTAATCTCCATCATTCTACGGCATGCTCCATTATAGATCGTGCTTTTGGGATGATGAAGACCAGGTTCAGGGCCATCTTCCTGCAATTCCTGTAAGTGAATTCAAAAGACATTTTAAAAAAAGAATAATACCGAAAAGAATAAAATAAATACATTTTTTAGAATTATATATATGTAATATAATTTCAGGTCATAACAGCCTGTGCCATCATTCACAACATCTGCCTTGGGGTTGGTGACATCATGGCCCCGGAGGATGAGCACAAGGAGGATGATGCAGAGGATGAGGGGGACCATGGTTTGGAGACAGTCAGTAGTGCTCTCTGGCGAGACCAGCTGTCTGCAGAGGTGTCTACCCTGGAGGAGGTACCTGATGATCATGACTATTTGTAACAGGCAAGTAAGAAAATTGTAAAGCACAATGCTTGACTGCAGAAAGCAAAAGCCGAATCCCGGACATTTTGGACAATCTCGACGGCCGGACATGTCCGGGAAAAAGAGGATAACTCCTACTACTCAGCTTTCTCCTACTACTCAGCTTTCTCCACAGAACAAGAGCCTGCTAGCTTAGCTTCCAAAAAAAGATGGCTGACACTATTGGCGCTTTTTCACTACACAGTACCAGCTCGGCTCGGCTCTGTTTGGTTTTCCACTGTGTAAAAGTACCTGTACCTGCTTCCAGGTACTTTTTTTCGTACCACCTCCGGCGAGGTTCTAAGCGAGCTGAGGCGAGCTGAGGTGATACTAAAATGTGACGTGAAAACATGGCAGACTGCTGATTGGTCAGAGAAAATCGTCACTATTCAGTTATGATCACTATTCAGAGATGATCAGTTAAGGCAAGATGGCGCCGGTGTATGTGGCATGCCGTCTACCCATGGTGTTGTCTGTCTATGTTTTAGCTTTTATGTTATTGCAAATAACGGGTATTTTTCAACATACCTCCGCTTTGCTGGTCTATGACCGGTCTCAGCTGTTATCCATCCAAGCTTCGGTTGAGACCTTCTTTAAAAATGACTATAAAGATTCGCGTCTTCCTCCACCACCACTGCTGGAGGATATTCCGTGCTGCCTGCGGCGACTTCCCTTCGTTGCTAAGCGATGCAGACGCGGCAGAAAGCGTGGGAAGCGTGGCGGAATTATTATCAGATTGAAGCGGATTCTTGGAGCTCGGGACTGTATTGGGTCCTCCAGACAAACTTCGGTTGAAACAAAGGGGCGGAACATCACTTGGCGGTCGTGGGAAGCTGTGGGTAGTTGGCTTGTGCCGGCTATCCCCGAAAGAGTGGCTGCTCCTGGCCGCACCGCGGTGGTTCGGGTCTTCGAGAGAAGGGTTAACCAGCATAATCTTCGGCCCCTATGCCGTGAGCAGCAGACGACCAGCAGCGAAGCGCGATTGAACATGTCGTTACTGAATGTACAGGCGGTTGGAAACAAAACCTTTATCCTGAACGACTTTATGGCGGAAAACAAGCTGGACTTCTTGTTTTTGGCTGAGACGTGGATGAAGGTAGGAGATGTTTCACCGATGTCAGAACTTTTGCCGCAAGACTGCTTATACTTTAACACACCGCGAGAAACCGGGCGTGGAGGTGGCATTATGACTATTTTTAAGGATGATTTTAAATGTCAACAAATAGTGCTGGCCCGTTACAATAGCTTTGAACTCCAAGTGTTTCAGATTATGTCAACAAATCCTATTACTATTGCACTGGTGTATCGCCCTCCCAAGGCAAACAAAGATTTTATTTCAGAAATTTCAGATCTTTTAGGCAGACTGACAACGCAGTTTGATCGTTTTTTAATCCTTGGGGACTTGAATGTACATCTCTGCTGTGCTAAGGATGCAGTCTCAAAGGAGTTTGTGAATGTGATGGACTCGTATGACTTAATACAATGGGTAAATGGGCCTACTCATAGATTGGGTCATATGTTGGATCTGGTTTTATCTCATAACCTGGCCATTCAGGACTTAAATGTTGAGGAAGTGCCTTTTTCAGATCATAAATCAGTGTTTTTTAATCTGTCGATTGCAAAGACTTTAATGAGGCCTCGGACAAAAAAGTGGGTTAGAAAAATAACTTCTGCGACGAGTGGTGAGTTTACAGAACTCTATGACAGAAAGTATGCAACCACATGCTCTGAAACTACACTCTGCTCTTTAAGTGTTGATGAACATCTCTTGCAATTCAAATCTGTCTGCTCTGAAATTCTGGATGTTATTGCCCCGCTCACAGTTAAACAGACTAATCATACTTCCCTGCCATGGGTAAATGATGACATTCGCACCCTGAGACGATTGTCTAGGCAGGCGGAGAGGAGATGGAGAAAATCTAAAATGCAAGTGCATTACGATTTGTTCAGAGAATCTTTGGTTGCATTTCAGGAGGGATCAAAGGATGCTAAGCACAAATTTTTTTCTGAGACGATTTTAAAGAATGCTAACAATCCCAAAGTGTTATTTGACACAATCAATGCGGCTATAAATCCTTTACAAAATTTGCATCCGGACTCCTTAACTATTACCTGTGAAGAGTTTAAAAAATTTTTCAAAGGGAAGGTTGAGAACATCCGGGCTCATATACCACAGGGAGGGACTGATGCTCCCTCTCCGTCACCTTTGACTTCTCCTAGGGAGTGGAGCGATTTTTATCCACTGACTCGATCTGCTTTAGCAGATATTGTTGCACACTTGAAACCATCCTCTTCAAAAGAAGACATTATACCACCTCGGCTTTTTAAGCAGATCGTAGATACTGTAAATAGTAATATATTAAACTTAATTAACAAATGCTTAAGTCAGGGCATCTGTCCAACTGATTTTAAACATGCTGTTGTTGTGTCTCCTTTGTTAAAACGGCCAAACCTCCCTATGGACAACCCTAATAATTTTAGGCCGATTTCAAATCTACCGTTTTTAGCTAAGGTGCTAGAAAAAGTTGTTTTTAAGCAACTTCAAGACCACCTGTGGTTGAACTCCATAACTGAGGTGTTTCAATCTGGATTTAAGTCAAGGCACAGCACTGAGACAGCACTGGTGAAGGTGCTTAATGACATTTTCTTGACTTTGGACAAAGGGGAAAATTCTGTATTGATGATTCTTGATCTCAGTGCTGCATTTGATATGGTGGACCACAATATTTTACTGCAGCGTTTAGAGGCTTGGGTTGGCCTAAAGGGGAATGTCCTTAAGTGGTTTTATTCATATCTTGCTGATAGATCTGTCTCTGTGTGTGTAAAAGATTGCATGTCCCGGAGGTCTCGGTTATCGTGTGGGGTTCCCCAGGGTTCGATTTTAGCTCCTATTTTGTTCTCTTTATATATGCTTCCCCTTGGGTCTATTTTTCGGAAACACAATATGTCTTTTCACTGCTACGCGGATGACGTTCAGATTTATTTTTCGGTAAAACAGTCAAACAGTTATACTTTCGGTAACCTATTAGCCTGTATTGAGGAGGTAAAAGACTGGCTGGCAGCTAATTTTTTAAAACTGAATGAAGAGAAAACTGAGGTTATAGTTTTCGGCTCAAAGTCCCACTTAGTGGCTGAGCGACTAAAAGATACCCCCCTGGCAGTTGAAATCTCTGAAAAGGTCAAAAGCCTTGGTTTTATCTTGGACTCGGAGCTAAAGATGGATAAACAAATAAATTCGGTGGTTAAATCTAGTTTTTTTCACTTAAAGCTTTTAGCAAAAACCAAACCATTTTTATCTCCAACAG
This sequence comes from Vimba vimba, assembly GCA_022828995.1. Taxonomy (NCBI): domain Eukaryota; kingdom Metazoa; phylum Chordata; class Actinopteri; order Cypriniformes; family Leuciscidae; genus Vimba; species Vimba vimba. The sequence continues at coordinate 800,808 of CM040826.1, forward strand.
ATTTTGAGAGAGCTATTTCTGCGGTCGTTTTCTCGAGAATGGATTATTGTAATTCACTGTATGCTGGGATTGACAAAAAAGCTCTGGCACGCTTGCAAAACATACAAAATGCTGCAGCCAGATTGATTAAGTCAGCGAAGAAAATGGATCATGTTACACCTCTTTTGAGATCCTTAAATTGGCTGCCAGTCGAGTATAGAGTGCATTACAAGATCATTGTCTTGGTTTTTAAAGCACTACATAGTTTGGCACCACCATACCTTTCTGAGTTGTTGTCTGTATATATTCCGTCTAGGTCATTGAGATCAGAAAATTTAAATCTCCTTGTGACTGTCAGAACAAACTCTAAACGGAAAGGTGACAGAGCGTTTTCTCGAGTCGGTCCTACACTGTGGAATAACCTCCCGCTCTCTGTCAGATCAGCAAAGTCGTTGGCTGTTTTTAAGACGTTGTTAAAAACCCATTTATTAGATGTTGCATGTGGTGCAGTCTGAAGTGGCTTGGCCCTTTTTTTGTGTGTTATAGTATAGCTGTCTCTTGTCTTATGTTTACTTTCTATTGCTTGTTTCTATGTATAGTTTTTAATTACGTGTTTTATTATATTGTCTGTAAAGCACCTTGGGCAACTTCTGTTGTATTATGTGTGCTATATAAATAAATTAAAAAAAAAATAAAAAAATAAAAAAATAAAAAAATAAATAAAAACTATTCACTGCGTCATCATTGCACGCGCCAGACGGAGTATCCTGAATAAAAAACAGCAAAAACAAAAACATCCAAAAACAGCATACACTCGATTTCCTCCATTGTCCTGTGTGTGTGGATAGCGGGTGTGTCTCGCGCGTCTCGCGTAAAAGATTAAGTCACGGCAGTTTCCTGCGGCGTCGCTATGACGACCAGGTACTATTGTGGAGGTACTATCTGCAATGGAAAACGGAGCGAAAAGCGAGCCGAGGCAAGGCGAGTCGAGTTGAGCTGGTACTGGTAATGGAAAAGCGCCATAAGTGTACAATCTGTGAGTGAGATCCCACCCTCTATGGGTGGGTTGAAAACATGCGGAACAGCTCCTACTACTGGCTGTAGTCTTTAGCCTCTGGCCAAAAAATCCTCTGATGAAAAAAATCTCTCGTCTCAGGGGGATATGAGGGTGGAAAGCACGGTAATTACTACAGGTTTTCTACTAAAACAAAGCTTAATGCTAAATCCTGAAGTATCCCTTTAAGTTGACTGTTAATTGTATGAAAGAGCTGTCTAGGATTGTTTTGATTATTTTCAATAATACATGAGAAATATGCAGATCTTGCAGTTTCAATAGATACTCTGTGGTGTGTCAAGCAATTTTTTCCAAGTTTGGTGAAACACATTTAAACCATAGCAATTTTTGCCCCAATTGACCCTTCGCTAAGCCATGCCCGAAAACCGCCACAGGCCAATCGTGGCTTAGCAACCGTAACTAGGCGCGGGAGGTCTGGCAAGCTTTCAAGTGAGAGAAACATGCCGAAGTGTTGTGCGTATGGATTGTGCAAATCTGATACCCAGTATCCTAAAAGTTTGGACGGGGGTGGAATTTTTTCCCTTTCCGAAACCTAAAAACCCAAGGGGAGAAATCCCAGGCGTGGATCAAGCAGTGTGGGACGCCCCATTCACAACAAAATTTCGACAGGATTAACAAAAACACCTACATTTGCTCCACGACGTGTGAGCAGTAGCCTGGCGCGCTAAAAATATAAGCGGAGCAAAATGGTCAGGTTAATGTCTTGTGTTTATTCCACAAAATTTATGGATAAGATGTTTGATTTATAATTATTAGATTATTTTCAAATTTCACTTACCCTGCTGTGCATGAACATAGATGTTCCTCAATTTGTGTGTTTCCCATTTGAATGCTCAGCGTATGAGGCGGGGAAGCTAGGCTTTAGCTTCAATTTTGATTAAATTATTCTCTAATCGGTTGCATATTATGTCGTGGATATATCCCTTGAATGTGTCACAGGGTGACTATGTTCAGTGGGGGAGGAAGGGAATGGATTTCCCTTGGGGAATGTTTTTAATGTAACACCCAGCAAAATGGCTGTTTCCTGTGCCCGGATGTAAACAGTGACAATCTAGCGATTTAATAGATAAATCAGCTTCAGGTGTTCGGTGGGAAGAATCTAGGCTGGCGATTGGCCCGTATGTTTGGCGGGAGCGTTTTATATGTTCATTGTTGCCGACAGTTCGGGGTGCAACAGACGCGGAGGAGACGCGGAGGAGACGCGGGGGAGAATGCGGCGGAGGCGAGGGAGAGGCCGGCGCCAAAGAAGGGGCGTTCGGCCGACGAAAGTGGCAGATGCAGGGTAGAGACGGCGCCCGGGAAGGGGCGCTCGGCCGACGATTTGATCGAGCGCATTTGGAACGCGAAGCCGACGAGGATCTGAAACGAAACCTGCATTCTGGCGGAACTGGAATTCGCGATCACTACGGCTGCCGCCGTCGCATGGACACGGCCCCGATTGTCGGGTTGAGAGGCGTGTGTGCCTGCTTCGTGGTTCAATGTGATGGGATGTGTGACTGCCAGTGACTCCCCTGATCTGTACGGTATGGTGAGCTTTGCTCATATCCTGTTTTCTCTGCCAGTTGAAACAAAGGCTTTCTAAGGGATTCCCTCGGCCCGACTGCTTTACTGCTCTACTCTTCTGCTGCTCTACCGCCCTACAGTTTTACTGCTTTTCTTCTCTCAACACAGTAGCTAACCAGCCCAGCCCAATTTCAAGGAGATGTTTGCTTGGACACTGTTCCTTTGCCTTGGTCACAGTGAGTTTACTGTTTTGAAGTGTCCTGTTCTTAAAGTGTTCACATTGGGAAAGCTTTTGCTGTTTGAAGTGTGTGCACGAGTGCTTTAACGGTCTCAGATTGTTCGGTCTGCATCTATAGTTCCAGATAAACAGCCTCCTGTGACCCGGGTGTGTTATGCTGATAACTTGAGCTAATCCTGAGTATTAAAAGCAGTGCTGTGCTGACGTTACACGTACCCTCCATTCATGTCTGAGTCCAGTGAAGAGCCTGCTAAAGCTGTGAAGTATACGTACCCTCCATTCTCTGTCTGAGTCCAGTGAAGAGCCTGCTAGAGCTGTGAGTTATACATACCTTCCATTCTCTGTCTGAGTCCAGTGAAGAGCCTGCTAAAGCTGTGAGTTATACGTACCCTCCATTCTCTGTCTGAGTCCAGTGAAGAGCCTGCTAGAGCTGTGAGTTATATGTACCCTCCATTCTCTGTATGAGTCCAGTGAAGAGCCTGTGAAAGGTGTGAAGTATATTTACCTCCCTTCTCTCTGTCTGAGTCCAGTGAAGAGCCTGCTAAAGCTGTGAGTTATACGTACCCTCCATTCTCTGTCTGAGTCCAGTGAAGAGCCTGCTAGAGCTGTGAGTTGTATGCACCCTCCATTCTCTGTCTGAGTCCAGTGAAGAGCCTGCTAGAGCTGTGAGTTATACGTACCCTCCATTCTCTGTCTGAGTCCAGTGAAGAGCCTGCTAGAGCTGTGAGTTGTATGCACCCTCCATTCTCTGTCTAAGTCCAGTGAAGTGCCTGCTAAAGCTGTGAGTGATATGTACCCTCCATTCTCTGTCTGAGTTGAGAACGAGGAACTGCTGGTCGATTCCCCCTGGGAGTAATTGCTCACTTCAAAGACTCTTTTAATCATTTAATAAATATAAAACCTTTTGAAGCTATTTTGTGTCCTGTTCTGACTTTGTGGGAATACGGTCTTGCTCCTCAGGGTGGTACGCAATTTAGTGGTACGCCTGTGACAATTGGTACGGTGGTACGCCTGTGACAATTGGCGTAGTCGGCAGGATTCCGCCCTGGGTTTGAGCAACCGTAGACCTCCAAATGTCAGACGACGAGGCACCAGCAACATGCTCCCAAGTTATGCCGGTCTTAACCCTCTGGAGTCTGAGCTGTTTTCTGGGCCCGGGAGGTGTTCTGACATGCTCTGACATTTGTTGTTTTTTCAGTTATTCATAAACATGTTAATGGCAAAGGTGTAAATTCACTCTATAAAGCACAAACAGGGCTACCATCATATCTGATCAACATGCTTGTAAATCTTTGTGTTTTTAAGAAAATAATGTTTATGCGTGGTTATTTGAAAAAATAAAAATGCAAATTGCTGAAATAACACCACAAAACATATAGTAAATATGTGTCCACAAGACTTTTGACTAATGGATCTTGTTCCCTAGTGTTTTTTCTTCAAAATGATGTGAAAATCATCCTGCCTAATCGTTTTCATAAAACAATACATTGATTTAAACGTTGTAAAACAGTTTTTTTGTCAGAAGAGGTTTATGCATGGGAGTGGTAATGGCTATAAATATTAATGAGATTCAGACCAGGGTGTGACATAGACACCCCCCAATGACTAAATGGCCCATCACAGCCTGAACAAAGAAGTAGAGGAGGTTTTTTTTATTTTTTTTATTGTAATTCCTCTATGTGGAGAGGACATAAAAAAGCTTTTAAAAAAGCACATTTTACAAACCTACGTTTTGCGCATGTGCTCCTTCACGCACCTTTTCAGTCACAACACAGCAATCAGAGGAGGACGCGCTGAAAACTGTAATGCTGTTCTCTTCCTTCATAACTTGTACTGAGAAAGTTTGAGTTGCAGAGGAATTTGTGACTGTTTCACCTGTTCAACCACATCAATGTTTCGTAAAGAGTAAGTCCGTGCTTTTTCTCTCTTTTTTTTCTTATGTGCTGAAGGGCTGCTGTGCCTTGGTGAAACGGTGTTTGTACGTGAAGCTCTTTTCCAAAACGCCATAAACCTAAAAAGCTGCCTCAAAGATCCATCAAAAGTAATGATTATGAATATGTAAAATATTGCAATAAGACATTGTAATTGTTTATTAACTTCTGGCAAAGATGAAGTTGACGATAGGCTATGACTCGCGATCTTCAGCAGTAGTGAACGCACCGGAGAAATGCACATTTATTAGGCTACATAGTTTTTTGTTTTGGATGGTTTTGTTTAGAACCAGCTTTCTGTAAATATATTTCACATTTTTTAGACATGTGAGGCGAGTAGACTACGGTCTGGTTAATGATGATCTCCAGTTCAAGCCCCTTATGTTGTGATTGCTTTTTATGTATTAAATTTGTTAATGAAAATAATATTAAAATTAAGATACAATTAATACAAAACGAAATTCGTTTTAAAGAAAGGATTTGTGCTTTCTGTTTTGAGGTCTCTGTGAAAGTTTGAAAGTCTGCTGCTTTCAAAGCGCTCGCGTCCATAATGGAGAACTGTCACGTAATATTGTTTTTTCCTCATAAATGCGAACACGTGTCAACTAATGCAAGTAAATTTAAAAGACTTACTCACCCGAAATATTATCCACAGCTGGATCAAGTCGTTCAACGTTCGTTGCTCAAAATACAAACGTTCGTCGACTCGTCAGAGTCCTGCTCTTCTTCTGAGCAAAATTTGAACTCGTGATATTCCAACAGAGCAGGAATGTGAATGAATGAAACTTGCTGGTTTGAAGCATAGAGGTTTGAAGGCATTTCAGGGGGCGTTTACCTCATTTTGCATAGATCACCTCAGCACATTATCTTATGAATAGCGCGCTCTGCGAGTGGGTGTGAACTCATTATCGATAATTAGATGAGACGGGAGAAACTGTACTTCTATTTAGTTTCATACAGATTACATTGCAGGAGAATATTTGTTTTGAATGTGAATTGTTTTATTTAAAAGTAGAAATTTAAAGCTTTCTTTAGACGCATGTTTCATGGTTGTGTGATAAGTATTAGCTGAGTTTCAGTTCATTTTCCAGACTTGTTTCAGAAAGATTTTTGCGGAGACAGAGTGAGCTGAAAGCGCACCCTGTTTATTTTATTTATTTAAAAATAAAAACAAGGTTTTGATGTTAATGTGAGTGTACACAAAAAAAGAAGACACTCTATAGTTTATAATCATGTATTTATTTTATTTTTATCCCTTGTGTGGTGTTCACAACCCAATTACTCCTGTGGTGTTCCCGGTCAAAAATGACCGGACTATAAAAAATAGCTTATAAATCACTTGTTATGCAATATTATCACCCAATATCGGATTCAATCTTTTTGTCCACTTGTTCTCTTTCAGTTAGGACTGGTTTTATATTTCTATTTGTATCTGATTAATTGTAGGCCTCATTTATTTGATAGTAGGCATCTAATTTTTTGAGTAAAAAAAACATTATTTTTGAATAATTTTGGAAATATTAAATGAAATCTAAAGAAAATTGGCACTGTTGATCACACTAGTCTACTTTAATATTTCACCAGGAATTTTGTTTTGAAAAACTTTTATTTTGTACAAAATGGCACATTGTCACACTTGTGGTGTTCCCGGTCAAAAATGACCGGACTACAAAAAATAGCTTATAAATCACTCATTATGCAATATTATCACCCAATATTGGATTCAATCTTTTTGTCCACTTGTTCTCTTTCAGTTAGGACTGGTGTTATATTTCTATTTGCATCTGATTAATTGTAGGCCTCATTTATTTGATAGTAGGCATCTCATTTTTTGAGTTAAAAAAACATTATTTTTGAATAATTTTGGAAATATTAAATGAAATCTGAAGAAAATTGGCACTGTTAAACACACCAGTCTACTTTAATATTTCACCAGGAATTTTGTTTTGAAAAACTTTTATTTTGTACAAAATGGCACATTGTCACACTTGTGGTGTTCCCGGTCAAAAATGACCGGACTACAAAAAATAGCTTATAAATCACTCATTATGCAATATTATCACCCAATATTGGATTCAATCTTTTTGTCCACTTGTTCTCTTTCAGTTAGGACTGGTTTTATATTTCTATTTGCATCTGATTAATTGTAGGCCTCATTAATTTGATAGTAGGCATCTCATTTTATGAGTACATTTTTTTTTATTTTTGAATAATTTTGGAAATATTGAATGAAATCTGAAGAAAATTGGTACTGTTGATCAAACTAGTCTACTTTAATTTTTCACCAGGAATTTTGTTTTGAAAGACTTTTATTTTGTACAAAATGGCACATTGTCACTCTTGTGGTGTTCCCGGTCAAAAATGACCGGACTACAAAAAATAGCTTATAAATCACTCATTATGCAATATTATCACCCAATATTGGATTCAATCTTTTTGTCCACTTGTTCTCTTCCAATTAGGACTGGTTTTATATTTCTATTTGCATCTGATTAATTGTAGGCCTAATTTATTTGAGAGTAGGCATCTAATTTTTTGAGTAAAAAAAACATTATTTTTTAAATAATTTTGGAAAAATAAAATAAAATCTGAAGAAAATTGGCATTGATGATCACACCAGTCTACTTTAATTTTTCACCAGGAATTGTGTTTTAAAAAACTTTTATTTTGTACAAAATAGCACAGAGTTACACTTGTGTTGTTCCACTGGGCCATTGAGGGCCACTGTTTCAATTGGCCATTGAAAGTGAATGGGAGAGACATGTGTTAGAAGTCCACGAGGAATATCTTTACATCTGAGTGATGGATTATGGTGAGTTTGGGCTCTTTTAAATCTTAACAATCTCATGTAAATAATGATGTGCCATTTTCCACAATTTATGCATGCTTCATTGAGTTATGAGTTAAAACGCGACATAAGTGCTAGGCTACAACTATATTCAAGGCTCTGTGAGCGCATGTGGGGGTTTGTGTGTTACAACTCAATTAGGAATATCTTTAGATCTGAGTGATGGATTATGCTGAGTTTGGGCTCTTTTTAATAGTGATAGTCTGCTGAAAATAATGATGTACAGTTTTCTACGAACTGTGCATGCTTCGTGAAGTTATGAGCGAAAACCAAACGCGAGTGCTTCATGAGTATATACTTGGCTAGGTGCGTCTGTGGTATTTTCTGTGTTAGAACGCCATGAGGAATATCTTTAGATCTGATTGATGGAATATATTGAGTTTGGGCTCTTTTTAATCGTGAGCTCCTGCTGTAAATAACGATGTGCTATTTTTCATGATCAATATAATTTTCATGAAAATACGAGTAAAAAGGCCAAGTCTAAGCTACCTTGATTGGCTACGTGAGTCTGTGCGTCTGTGATATTTTTTTGTGTTAGAACTCCATGAGGAATATCTTTAGTTCTGAGTGATGGATTATGCTGAGTTTGGGCTCTTTTTAATAGTGATAGTCTGCTGAAAATAATGATGTACAGTTTTCTACGAACTGTGCATGCTTCGTGAAGTTATGAGCGAAAACCAAACGCGAGTGCTTCATGAGTATATACTTGGCTAGGTGCGTCTGTGGTATTTTCTGTGTTAGAACGCCATGAGGAATATCTTTAGATCTGATTGATGGAATATATTGAGTTTGGGCTCTTTTTAATCGTGAGGTCCTGCTGTAAATAACGATGTGCTATTTTTCATGATCAATATAATTTTCATGAAAATACGAGTAAAAAGGCCAAGTCTAAGCTACCTTGATTGGCTACGTGAGTCTGTGCGTCTGTGATATTTTTTTGTGTTAGAACTCCATGAGGAATATCTTTAGTTCTGAGTGATGGATTATGTTGAGTTTGGACTCATTTTAATTGTAAGCATCTGCTGTAAATAATGATGTGTCATTTTCCACAATCGGAGCATGTTTCATGAAGTTACGATCGGAAATGTGTCTAAAATTAAGCATCCATACATGGTTTACCCATGGGTCTCTTGAAGGGCTTCTTTTAGAAAAACCTCGCTCAAGTTTAGTAAAAAAGCCTGAAACAATTATGCTTGTTGTATTCTACTCATTGAGACCTTTCAAATGGCATATGACACAGGACTATCAGAGCTGTATGATGTATTTGACATATTGCTGAATGTAATACAAAAAAGTAGTTTATAAATTATGATTTTTTTTATTTTTATTTATCAGCAAATAACTCAGCACTACTTAGGAGTTTATCAAATTGGCTACATTCATTGTAAATGTCAGACTCTAAGCTTTCAAATGACACCTATTTTAAGTTGATCAAGGTAATAGTTTTGAAAAATATTATGATTATTTATTTCGCAGCTAGGTGGCGCCTGCGGGGGGTACACTCAGTTTTAGAGGGATAACTCAGCAGATGTTAGGAGTTGATCAAAGTGATTAGATCCATTAAAAAGCTGAGATTCTAAGCTTTAAAATGATACATATTTTGTGTTGTTCCATTCATTGGTTGCATTGGTCTCTCCCATTCACTTTCAATGGCCCATTGAAACAATGGCCCACAATGGCCCTCAATGGCCCAGTGGAACACCACAAGTGTAACTCTGTGCCATATTGTACAAAATAAAAGTTTTTCAAAACACAATTCCTGGTGAAAAATTAAAGTAGACTAGTGTGATCAACAGTGGCAATTTTCTTCAGATTTTTTTTTTTATTTTTCCTAAATTATTCAAAAATAATGTTTTTTTTACTCAAAAATTGAGATGCCTTCTCTCAAATAAATGAGGCCTACAATTAATCAGATGCAAATAGAAATATAAAACCAGTCCTAATTGAAAGAGAACAAGTGGACAAAAAGATTGAATCCAATATTGGGTGATAATATTGCATAATGAGTGATTTATAAGCTATTTATTGTAGTCCGGTCATTTTTGACCGGGAACACCACAAGTGTAACAATGTGCCATTTTGTACAAAATAAAAGTTTTTCAAAACAAAATTCCTGGTTAAATATTAAAGTAGACTAGTGTGATCAACAGTGGCAATTTTCTTCAGAATTTATTTAAAATTTCCAAAATTATTCAAAAATAATGTTTTTTTTACTCAAAAAATTAGATGCCTACTCTCAAATAAATGAGGCCTACGATTAATCAGATGCAAATAGAAATATAAAACCAGTCCTAATTGAAAGAGAACAAGTTGACAAAAAGATTGAATCCAATATTGGGTGATAATATAGCATAACAACTGATTTATAAGCTATTTTTTGTAGTCCGGTCATTTTTGACCGGGAACACCACAAGAGTGACAAGGTGACAAAACTCCCCCTAAAAAATTAGGAAAATTGTCACAAAACATTTCAGAAGTAGTTATACCATTTGTGAATAAAGTCACTAAGTTTCAGTACAAAGCGATAACATTAACTAGTATTTTCGGGAAAAAGAAAATCTTCTCCGGGTCAAAATGACCCGAACACCACATGAGGGTTATGACCACAAATTACGGATTTTTTTAAGTTTATGTTGCTGCTATGTGAAAAAAATCCAGCAAAACGCGCCGGCGCGTTTGTCGACCTCAGAGGGTTAATAATAATAATAATAATAATAATACATTTTATTTAAAGGCGCCTTTCTCGGCACTCAAGGACACCGTACAAAGATACGTAATACATTAAAAACAGCGCAGAATAAGAAAAATAGAGAATAAAACAATATTTAAGAACAATTAAAAGAGGCCGAGCATGTTACAGTACATTAGATATGATAGGCAGTTTTAAACAGATGTGTTTTAAGTTGGATTTTAAAGTGACAGAACGAATCAATGTTTCTGAGTTGTGGTGGTAGTGCATTCCAGAGTCGGGGAGCAGAACGGCTAAAAGCTCTGCTCCCCATAGTGGTGAGACGGGCACGGGGGACAGAGAGGTGTATGGAGGAGGATGATCTGAGTGAGCGGGAGGTGGTTGGAACCTGGAGGAGATCGGACAGATATGGGGGGGACAGGTTGTGAATGGCTTTGAATGTTAATAAAAGGACTTAGAATTGGATACGAAACTGGACCGGGAGCCAGTGAAGCTGTTGGAGAACAGGGGTGATGTGGTGAATGGATGGTGTTCGTGTTATTATGCGGGCAACTGAATTCTGGACCAGTTGAAGTTTATGAAGGGATTTGTGAGGGAGACCAAAAAGAAGAGAGTTGCAGTAGTCTAGGCGTGAAGTGACGAGACTGTGGACAAGGATGGAGGCTGTGTGAGGGGTAAGAGAGGGGCGGAGACGATTAATGTTTCTTAGGTGGAAGTAGGCAGACCGGGTAATGTTATTGATGTGAGATTGAAAAGATAATGTGCTGTCAAGGATGACACTTAGACTCTTAACCTGGGGGAGGGTGAAACGGAGGAACTATCAATAGTGAGAGAAAAACTGTTGCTTTTGGATAAAGTGGATTTAGTGCCAATGAGGAGAACCTCAGTTTTATTACTATTGAATTTGAGGAAGTTCTGTGTAAACCAAGTTTTTATTTCTGAGATGCAGTCAGTAAGGGAGGTGGGTGGTAGAGAGGATGAGGGTTTGGTCGAGAGGTAGAGCTGGGTGTCATCAGCATAACAGTGGAATTGAATGTTAAATTTGCGGAAAATACTACCCAGGGGAAGGAGGTAAATGATGAAAAGCAAGGGCCCCAGGACAGAGCCCTGGGGGACACCTGAAGTGACATTGAAGGGACTGGATTTAAAAGATTTAAATTGAATGAACTGAGTGCGGCCAGAGAGATAGGAAGTGAACCAGTCTAACGGAGTGTGAGTGATACCAATGGCAGATAACCTGTTGAGGAGGGTGGTGTGACAGATGGTATCAAAAGCTGAACTTAGGTCGAGGAGAATGAGAATGGTAAGGAGTCCAGAATCCGCTGCCATAAGGAGGTCATTGGTGATTTTGATAAGTGCTGTTTCAGTGCTGTGAAGTGGACGGAAACCAGACTGGAACTGTTCATACAGGTTATTTTGGGATAAATGAGAATGGAGTTGAGAGGCAACTGTTTTTTCAAGGATTTTGGAAATGAATGGTAAATTTGAAATTGGACGGAAGTTATTGTAGTCAGAGGGATTGGCACCAACTTTTTTCAAAATTGGAGTAATGGAAGCAGTTTTGAATGATGTTGGAACAGTTCTAGTGGTGAGAGAGGAGTGGATGATAGCAGAAATGTGGGGAACCAGGGATGGGAGACAAGTTTTAACAAGTTGTGTGTGGAAGGGGTCAAGTTGGCAAGTGGAAGCCTTAGATTTCCTGATCAGTTCAGTGATTTCAGAGATAGCTGGGAGGTGGAAGGAAGAGAATGAATGTGTGAATAGGTGAAAATCGGCTGAGATGCTGAGGTGAGGGATATGTCCAAGGTTCTGGTGAATATTTTTGATTTTTTCAGTGAAAAATGACATAATGGAGCTGCAAAATGTGGTTGTATACAGGTGAGGGGGGAGAAAGTCCTGAGGTTGAGTGATATTGTTAAGTATGGAAAACAGTGACTTCGAGTTTCCTTTATTAGCAGTGATTATACTGGAGTAATATTGACTTTTAGTGCGAGCGATGGAGTCCTTGTATTGTAAGATGTGATTATTGTACATTTCTTTGTGAATAGTGAGACCAGTTTTCTTGTAGAGACGTTCAAGTTGCCGACCTTTGGCTTTCATGAGACGAAGATCGGTGGTGAACCAGGGGGAAGAGACGGAAAATGAAACGGATCTGGTTTTTAACGGAGCAAGGGAATTAAGAATTTTATGGAGTCCAGTGTTGTAATGAGAAACCAGATCATCGGGGGAGGATAAATTATGAGTGTCAGGAGGGCAGAAGGAGTGAAAACTTGAAGTGAGAGTGGCAGGATTAATATTCTTTATATTCTGGAATTAAATAAAACGTGTTTTTTTAAAGATGGATAGAGTGAGTTTCACTGAAAATGAGATGAGATAATGGTCAGTTATGGGGAGTTCAGCAGGTGTAAAATCAGAAGGGGTTACACCAGAGCAGCAGATTAAGTCCAGGATATGTCCTTTTGAGTGTGTGGGAAAAGTGATATGTTGCTGGAATCCAAAACTCTCTAAACAGGAGGAAAAGTCTTCAGTGAGGAGCAGATTGATATTGTCCATGTGGATATTAAAATCACCCAGCAGAATTATGTTTGATGAGAGAGAGGATAGATGAGTAAGAAAGACAGCAAAATCATTTAAAAATTCACGAAAAAACCATTCAAATAATGGTTGGAGTGGGACCAGAAAGCTTGCAGACAACAGATTCGAACATGCTAGAGACAGGCACAGAGACCGGCGAGACTTTCAACTTCTCGTGATAGATTATCGTGAGACCACCTCCCCGGCCGGAACTGCGTGGTTGACAGATGTAAACAAACCCACTAGGAGTGGATTCATTAAGCTGAGAAAAGTTGTTGGGCTGTTGCCATGTCTCGGTTAAACAAAGAAAGTCAAGCTTACAATCTGAAATGAGGTCCTGGATGAGATGTCCCTTGTCTGTCAGTGAGCGGATGTTGAGCAGAGCGAAGTTGAGTGCGGTGTTGTCACAGCTGGTGGTGGTGCTAACCGACCGAGCTAGGCGGGCTAACACGCTGTGGTCGACAGCCCGGTTGATGGATCGTGGAGGGCGAGGAGAGCTGGACCAGATGGATTTTATTGCAGTTAAGCTGTTGTGGTGGAAATTCCGGCGGGAACCTCGGTGAATATATCTCGGGCGAGGCTGGAAGGCGATGTCCGGATGAAGGTGGAGAGCCTCAGGCGCAGGTCCAGGCAGGTGACAGCGCAGCCGGAGAAGATCAATGGCCGAATACTGGAGCAAGCCCGTCACTAGCAGGTGAACAGGCAGTAGAAAGAGCCAGACACAGACGAGCAGAATGTATTTTCTGCCAGCCCGCATTGTACTTTAGGCAGCGTCGACGGCCAGAAATAACGGCGGATGAGGCATAAGCCAGGACAGAACAGGTGAGCTAACGGCAAGCAGCGGCAGCAGGTTGCGCCAGCGTTCACTCGCGGTTGATGACTGAATGAATGGGTGCCCCTTGGGCGCGGAGGTTTGGAGGACCAGGATCAGAACTGAGTTTGCAGGGGTGGAAGTCGCGCACTGAGTGCCTGGCTTGCAGGGACTGAATGCGGGAGCAGTATGCCCAGGCAAAAGGAAGGACGTGATGGTGGCCTGGGGGTTTGCGGCGAGTTTCGGATGGCCGATTCAAGAGCTGCCTGGATACACTGGAGACGTGACTTTGGAGGGTGTAGCGAGGAGATGACAGCAATTACGAGTGATTTGAGAGCTGGATTGCCTTGGGCCGTGGAAGACTGAATCTGATGAGATGAGAGCAAGAGAGATGACTTTGGGCTGGGACAAGCAAGTGCATGTTATTTTAAACAACTTCCATACTAGAGGTGTATTACTGTTCTGCTGCTCTACTGTATAATGCTGCCTCACTTGTGTTGTAGCAACGACCCGCTAGCCCCACTGTGCCATTCCAGAGACTGGGTTTCTTCATCCAGGTTCTAGGGACTAGAACTCAATAATGGGGGAGGATGTCACGGGGTGACTATGTTCAGTGGGGGAGGAACGCACCCGCCAGGGAATGGGTTTCCCTTTGGTAATGTTTTTAATGTAACACGCAGCAAAATGGCTGTTTCCTGTGCCCGGATGTAAACAGTGACAATCTAGCGATTTAATAGATAAATCAGCTTCAGGTGTTCGGCGGGAAGAATCTAGGCTGGCGATTGGAGAGGCGGCTAGCGCCCCCTGCCTGTGACAAATGCATACTCCAGTCCCTTTTGTCTTGCTCTCTCAGATATTTCACCTGTTCACCAAAAATGACTAATTATCTCCTTGGGAATGTCTGACACCGGCAGTGTTGGGTAGTAACGGAATACATGTATCGGCGTTACATATTCAGAATACAAATTATGAGTAACTGTATTCCGTTACAGTTACAATTTAAATAGTTGGTATTTAGAATACAGTTACATTGTTGAAATCAATGGATTACATGACGATACTTCTCTGTTTCAGGAGTTTATTCACTCTCTAAATAAATGAAGGCAACTCCATGCATTTCCCAGAAGCCCCAATATGAAAACGAAAAAATGCGCGTTTTGTGTGATCAGTCACAATGGAGTCGGAAAAGGAGCAGCGGGAGCTAGAGGTAGAGATGGAGCCGGAACAGAGCCAGGGCACGAATGCGTTTCTATCATGGAAATTTGAACAGCATTTCACATTAAAGAAAGAGAAGGCAGAACGAAATATAACTGTGCAGTGCAACCTCTGCTTACCAGCAACCAACCTCCTTTCAGCGATCAAAGACTCCACCTCCAACCTGAAGAAGCATCTTAAAGTAAGTTATTTTTTTAATTAGCCAGGTTTAGTCGTCTTCTGTAGTTTTACTGGTCACCTTGCAATTGTATAGTTGTATCAGGTAGCTACCAGGGCTGTAACGATATGCAATATGAAACCGAAATCACAACACTCAGATCCATGAACCTGTGTGTGAGAAGGCAGAATCACGACACACCCCTTCCAACTCCCAGAGTTATCCTTCCCGTCCAGATCCAATGCTACCACATCTTCAAATTACTATTAGTATTATTTGAAGTTAACATTATAAAATACGTAGACCTACAGCACAAAATAAATACTTTAAAACTGGCAATTCCAGCGTTACGGACGTGACATTTGCAGTCAAAACTTGAAATAGAAATGCATTCAATACCAATATATTGAAACGTCTGTTTATATATCCATACTCCCTTAATAAAGGAGTCCAGACATTAGAAAAATATCTGTCTACACATGCGTTTTATATTTAATGAGGGAAATAAACATGCGTGACAAAAAATGGTGACAAAATATTTTTTAGTACTTCTGTGAATTACTCTGTGCAAACCAAAAGTAATACTACCCACTGGATGAAGAAGGGTTGGTTCTCCACAGAACATAAAATATTCATTTTATTACATTTTTCGTGTTCGCATTTATGAGGAAAAAACAATGTTACGGACGTGAGCGCTCTGAAAGCGGCACTAAAAGACTGCTTTTAAACTTTCACAGAGACCTCAAACAGAAAGCACAAAGCCTTTCTTTAAAGTGAATTTCATTTTGTATTAATTGTATCTTAAAATTAATAAATGTTTCTTTAACCAATTGCCTGGATTTAGTAAATAAGCAAAAAAATAAATAAAAAAATATTTTAAAAAATATAGCAGACAATAGATAATCAGGACACGGAGGTGCCGGCGTGTGAACAGCTCATCTCATAAATGAACCGAAACTTAGCATGCAACCTTCTGTAAACGCAAATCATCATTATACCAGGGGGCTGACTGTACAAATGAGACATTACGTGTTTTTATGTGTGCAAAGATGTCCAAGTTTGCTGTAAGAACATTGTTAAAAATTAAGATGCTATCTTCAAGAGGAGCAGAGGACATAACATTTAAAGAAGAGACAATTGAATTTGCAAAAGTAGCGTGATCAATTGATTGCCATTTAAGGAATGAAATAGTTTGTGAAGTCTCTCTACTAGAATGAGATATCTCAATATTAAAGAAGATAGCTAAGATGGTCAGAAAGTCCAACATCCACAACAAAGAAATTAGAGAGAAAAGAATAATTTGCAATAACTAAATCCAATGTATGACCTTTACTGTGAGTGGGGACATCTACAAACTGAGAAAGATTAAAACAGTCCAAGAGTGATAGGAAATCCTTGGCCATGACACAGGCTTTCTGATCTACATGTATATTAAAGTCACCCAGAATCAAAATTCTCTTAAATTTGATAGTCAATATAGACAGAAGATCAGCAAACTCAGACAGAAAGTCCTCATTCGGTCTATAGATAGTGACCACAGCAGCATGGGGAGCAGCATGAGAAGCAGATACGTTTAAAACAAGACATTCAAATGTTTTAAAAAGAGGTATGGACACAGGTTGAATCTTGTATTGCAGTTTATAGACAACTATAATATCACCACCTCTACCTGTAGTCCGTGAGACGTCAATGAGTCCAAAGCCCGCTGGAGTCAGCTGATTAAAAAGAAGACCATCGTCCTTTTTATGCCATGTTTCCGTAAGAAGTAAGTCCATCTTTTTGTCCATGATAAAATCCGACAGCAGCAAAGCTTTGTTGTTCACAGAACACACGTTAAGTAACGCGGCTTTTAAAGGGCTTGCAGTCACTGCATCACAGGAATGCCACTCACATGGCAGAGCTGATAAGTTAGTAAAATCAACACAGACAGTCTTCTAATCCTTCGTCGGCAGTTCAAAACTGGGATGGAAGAAGATGAGGAAGAGACGTAGCTTCGTCCTGTGCTCCGATGAATATACACCGCTTGGGCCGCAGCAATCCAGCCCTGTCACAGTGGTCGTAGGTGTCCCTAGACAGATAATAATTCCGCTTCCGGGATAACAGCTGGCGGGAGGTGTACTGTAAGGCCATAATAGTTGAAGCCATGTCAGCACCAGCTCCAGATAGGCCTATCTGTGAGTCCACAAAGCTGAAGGAAGGCCACCAGGCCAACTCCAAAAGAAGCAAACTCCCAGCATACATAAATAAAATACACCGCATCACAATATCTGTTCAGAGAGCAGAGTGGCAGCCAAAACGCGCCAGTGTACCCAGCTCGACCGGAAACTGGATGAGTAACATTTGCAGCCCCAATAGAACGGTTTTGCATTTTGAAATATTTGATGGTATGATTTGAGGTTGTGAGTTAATTTCTTTTACTCTTTCTGAAAAAAATCTCAGTGATATGGCAGCCGTCGATTGAGTCAGCCCTGCAAACCTGTTGGTAGAAAATGCAGTGGATAGTTGAAATATTCACTCAAACACTCTGGAGACCATCCCAGATGATGTCCCACCAGCAGGAGGTCTTACCAGGGTCTTACCAGCCCATCCCGGTCCAGCAGCTCCACCAGGGTCTCCCTGCTCAGCTCAATAAAAGTCTACATTTTTTTCTTACTTTATGTACTGTAAATTTAAATGTTTATGTTTATTTTGAGATATTTAACCCTCTGAGCTAGAAGGGCGCGTTCTGTTGGTTTTTTTCCTTCATCATGACAGCATAAACAACTTAAAATACTCAGTCATTTTTGGCCATACGTTTAAGTCTTTATACATATTTATTAACTATAAAGGGTTTACTTTTATTTGTGTACACTCACAATAACAACAAATCCTTGTGTTTTTGTAAAATAAAGAAAATAACAGGGTACCCTTTCAGCTGTCGCTGTTGCTGTCTCTGCGAGAAACTTTCTGAAAGACGTCTGAATAACGAACTGAAACTCAGCGAAAACTTATCACACAAACATAAAATGTATGTCTAAAGAAAGCTTGAATTGTCTACATTTAAAGGGGTCATATAATGGTACATGCACTTTTACAAGTTGATTGTACTGAAATGTGTGTTGGCAGTGCCTGTACACAACCATCATAAAATGATAAAAATCCATCCAGTGTTTTTTTTTTAATCTCCTTATATGTTTTCCCCTGTCTCAAATCAAGCCGTTCGATTTTGTGACGTCACAAAATCGACGCCCCTCCCACGATTGCTGATTGACAACAGCGTTTCAACACAGACCCGCCCTCGCTCGTGAGCGAGCTGTCTCTCAATATTCCCCACGATCAACAGCAATGCTTTCATGTTTGCGCGAATCATTTCATCAGACTGCTTTATAAACGAGAACATTGAAAAAGGTATTAGCTCCTGTCTGAGTATGTGTTGTTTATGTGCCTAATGACTGTCACAGTTTCTCCTGGCTCAGCTATGTATCGTTAATGTGGTCACACCCACGCGCAGAGCGCACTATTCATAAGATAATGTGTTGAGGCTATCTATGCGAAATGGTAAACACCCCCAACAATGCCTTAAAAATCATTAAGTTTCATCACAAGTTTCATTCACTTTCCTGTACGTTTGGAAGATGGCACGCTACACAGGTGAGGAAGCATTTTCCTCAGAAGAAGATAGGGACTTATTTTGAATAACGACTTGATTGATTGTGGATACAATTTTGGATGAGTACGTTTTTATTTATATTTGTTGGACTATTTCCAGACTTCTATTTGGATATATTTTTCAAATGCAATTTATTATTGTGATTATTGTTTTACATGATCCTTCAGAAATCATTTTAATATGCTCATTTGATGCTCAAGAAACATTTCTTATTATTATGAATGTTGAAAACAGTTGTGTAAAAAAAAATCCGCATTTTTTGATGAATAGAAAGTTTAAAAGAACAGCATTTATCTGAAATAGAAATAGATTCACTACCATTCAAAAGTTTGGGCTCAGTAAGAGTTTAGTTTTTTGTTGCGGCTATTATTTTTTTTTTAAAGAAGGATGCCTTATATTGATCAAAATTGACAGTAAAGAAGACATTTATAATGTTACAAAATCTTTCTATTTCAGATAAACGTTGTTCTTTTGAACTTTGTGTTCATCAAAGAATCCTGAAAAATTCCAACATTTTTGAAAACATTGATAATAATCATAAATGTTTCTTGAGCTCAAAATCATATTAGAATGATTTCTGAAGGATCATGTGACACTGTAACCTTGGATAATGATGCTGAAAATTCAGCTTTGATCACAGGAATAAATTGCATTTTAAAATATATTTAAATAGAAAACATTTGCCTAAACACGATCTTAACCCTCTGGGGTCTAAAGTGCTTTTGGGGTCCTTGAGATTACAAAGGTATAATTACACTCTATTTACAACAAACAGGGCTATCATAATATGTGATCAAAATGTATGTACATGTTTGTATTTTTGAGAGAATAATGTTTATGTGTCACGGTCACGTTCTTCAGCCTTCATCTGTGTGTGCACTTCATTCCCCAGAATCCTCCGTGGCGCACACCTGCACTCACTCACGCAATCACCAATCATCATCACCTGCACTCCCTCATTAACCACCCTTTATAATCAGCACTCTCCCTTCACTCCTTGTCTGGTCTCGTCGATGTTCACCTTAACATGACCCACACACTTCCGAACACTTACCTGGATTCCTACCTGTCATTTCATCCTCTCCAATCCGTCCTGCCTACCATCCTGTTCTGCCTTCAGCCCGACATCATCTGCAAAGAGAAAGAAAGACAAGGACATTACCAACCAGCTAAGCATCCACTGTTATTCTGTGTTTCTGTTACTCACCATCTGTCTGCATCTCCACACTTCCTGAAAATAAACTATTAACCTTACCATCTTGTCTGCATCCTCTGTAAAACCCTGACATTATGCATGGTTATTGAAAAAACTAAAATTACAGTTTCTGAAATAAGGCCATAAAACACATACTAAATATGTGTCCACAAGACTTTTGTCTAATGGATGTTGTCACCTAGAGTTTTTGCTTCAAAATGATCTGAAAATCATCTTGCCTAATCATTCACATAAAACAATACATTGATTAAAATTGTGTAAGACACTTTTTGTTTGGAAAGGCAATATGCGTGGGAGAGTGAATGATCATGAATAATGATGTGGTTCACACATGAGAAGAAAATGACCCGCATAATGAGCTGCATAATAAGCCTTTCAGTCAGGTGCATCACTGAGAGTACCACAAGAAAGAATGTGAGGACTTATTTTGTATACATGCAAATTGTATAATATCCAAACATTTCTAGTAATTGAGCAGTTAATTCTCATACTGTATTTTCAGAAAGTTTTGAAATATTTATCCTCTCCCCAAATTTGTCACTAATAAAACACAATAAAAATTATTTAATGAGAAGGCTTATATTGACCTTTTAAGATTTTGTTTTGTTTAGATTTACCTTGTAAATATATTTTACCTTGTAAAAAGTATACATTTTATCATACGTATTTCAAAGTTAAAGAATCATTAGTTTGAATATTGGAACAAACACTATAATAACATCTTAGTTGATAATTCAATATACCTACTTTATTTTTGACAAAACATCCCATACCATATATAGTAACACTTTATAATAACGTTCAGTTGTAAGTCATTTATAAGTGGTTAGTAAATGATGAACTAATCATTTACAAAACATTCATAAATGATTAGCAAGTGATATACTAACATTTTATGTATGTTTTGTAAATTCCATTACAAGTCATTTACAAGTGATTAGTAAATGATTAACTAATCATTTACGAAACATGACTATGCATTCATAAATTATTAATCAGTGATATGTTCATTATTTTATGTATGTTTTGTAGATTCAGTTATAAGTCATTTACAATTGATTAGTTAATGATTAACAAATCATTTACAAAACATGACTATGCGTTTCATAAATGTTTAATAAAATGCATAATAATAATTTTTTTTGTATGTATGTAGCAATCAGAGTGTAACACGGAGTCAGAGACATTCGAATCCATCTGCAAGGCTTTATTAAGAATCGTCAACAGGCAGGAATAATCACCAGAAAACAGGAACAACGTAGGTAATCCGGGACACAGTTCAATAGACAGGCAATGGTCGCAATGGCAGGTAGCAGGAATCGTCAACGGGGTACACAGTCCAGAGTCATACACAGAAAATCCAACACAGAGATAAACGCTCAGAATTACGACCATAGGGAACGATAAGACTTCGCAATGAACAAGAGAAAGTCTGCGCCTTATAAAGGCGATAACTAATGGGATGATGAGCCACAGCTGAGACGGAAAAGTACTGGGAACTAATGGGATGATGAGCCACAGCTGAGACGGAAAAGTACTGGGTCCGTGTGAGAAAAGAGTCCGGGTGGAACTAATATTCGGGTGATGGTTCCCGCTGTGTTCGGTCGGAAAGGGCCACAGAGGCGCTATTAGTGACACAGAGGGTGCAGAAAGTGTTGTAAAAGCCTTGTATACACGTACAGAGCATTTGTAACAGGTAAGTAACAGTGTTCAACACAATGATGTGTAAATGCATGAATAAATCATTTACAACCCTTTCTGCGTCCCCTAATCTAAAGTGTAAACTATTCATCACTTGTAAATTTGTTACACATCATTCGTAGATTACCACTTCAGGAATCAATCAAGGCATAAGATCAATGAATCGTATCTACAAATGATGTGTAACACATTTACAAGTGATGAATAGTTTACACTTTAGATTAGGGGACGCAGAAAGTGTTGTAAATGATTTATTAATGCGTTTACACATCTATAACAGGTGTTGAACACTGTAGTGTGTAGTGTAGTGTAGTGTAGTGTGTACTGCAGTGTAAGTGCTGACTGGTGAGGGTATAGACAGCTGTCTTCTGTAGAGTGTAGTGTAGTGTGTTGTTTAGTGTGTAGTGTAGTGTAGTGTGTACTGCAGTGTAAGTGCTGACTGGTGAGGGTATAGACAGCTGTCTTCTCTGAAACACATGGAGTCTTTAACCACTGTGCTCCTGATATGAGCAAAACATACCAAAAAAATTAAAAATGAATTAAACATTTATGAAACGCATAGTCATGTTTTGTAAATGATTAGTTAATCATTAACTAATCAAATGTAAATGACTTGTAACTGAATCTACAAAACATACATAAAATAATGAACATATCACTGATTAATCATTTATGAATGCATAGTCATGTTTCGTTAATGATTAGTTAATCATTAACTAATCACTTGTAAATGACTTGTAACGAAATTTACAAAACATACATAAAATGTTAGTATATCACTTGCTAATCATTTATGAATGTTTTGTAAATGATTAGTTCATCATTAACTAACCACTTATAAATGACTTACAACTGAACGATATTATAAAGTGTTACCAAAACTTTATAATCTATCCAGAACTAATCAACGAAATATTGTCTAAACATTCATATTTCGTCTATAACATATTGTTTTTACTCATCTCAGTATAGCAATATAGTTTGGTAAAAGCTAAATTAGTAGATGTGTTCATGTAAAAATAACATATTTACTAATGTAAGGGTGAGTGTGAATGAACGGCACAGATGCGCGCTGTTGTTTACTATAATACAGACACTATTGCATATCGCAATTAGAACAAAGCACTTAAGAATAAAGAACTTACTATTCACAATCCTCAGCTGGATCCGTTGCTCCTCGAAGTGAATCTAAACCAGTAATTCTGCGGTAAATTTCCCAGGATTATTATTAGATAGTATTATTCCTCACATCGCAAGACGACGTAAAGTACATGAATCTAATAAAACTTGATGAGTTTTATCAAGTTGATGTGAGCGTTCACAGGTTTGCATGGATTGCCTCAGATCATTTACATTTGGATAGCACGCGCGCTCAGTAGGCGTGTTCACATTAGCAGATAAAGAGCTGAAATGAGAACGACTGACATCTCTCTCTTTTCATACAGATTACATAAACAAAGAATATTTGTTATATAAAATACTTAATTTAAAAGAAGAGAATTCAAGCTTTATAAAGACATATCACTCGTTCCTGTGTGACTAAGTACTCGCTGAGTTACAGTTCATTTTCGGACGCGTTTCAGAATGGACTTCACTGACAGAAAGAACTCTTGCATCAGAACTTCTTTATTTGGCGAAAGCACAACACTTTGTTTTTATTGTGAGTATACACAAAAAACTGATAAGAAAAAAAGCGAGCTCGTCGCGCCGGCGCGATAGTCGACCCCATAGGGTTAATATAATGCCATAGCTCTGATTATAATGCTATAAATATCACTTTTCACAAGTAGTTAACATTGAAAGCAGTTTTTGAGAGAGTTCCACATGTAATACTAGCTATTGCATATGCAAAGCTGTTAGCCAATCACAGCAGTGGGCGTTTACACTGAAGTCTCACAGCCAATCACAGTGGTGAGCGTTTACACTGAAGTCTCACAGCCAATCACAGCTGTGGGCGTTTACACTGAAGTCTCACACAGACACGCCCCTCTTCAAACAGAGCGTCATCGAGTATTATACATGTTTGGTATCATTTGAAATGTCTCAGTGCGACTGGTACAAAGGTCTCATTTTCAAATAAGTAAAGCAAAAGGTAATACGGTTTTTAAGAGTTTAGCGATAGCTGGCACACAAAGGAAGATGGTCTCTAGACAAATGGTCTCCTATCCGCGAAAAGGTGTCAACTCTGAATGTAAATTCGCATTGTTAGCAGATATTTCCATGTGAAAGAGGTTCTGTCTATATAATGAAATGCAACGAGAAGATCGGGGCGTTTTCTGTATTTCAGATTAGCCCGTGAGGCTGAAAGTGAGACTCTCAGCTTTATGTATTTCTTAATGTTGGGTTCACATCTCTTCTCTTTATTCCAGAGCATATGATGTCTTGTATCGATTATCTTTGAATTGATTATGAAATTGGCATGGTACATTTACCTGACATAATTTGTTACATTTGATTATTCTAACTGACTTTGACATTATTTTCATTAAAGAGTTAAAAGGAATAGTCAAACATTCACTCACATTTAATGATGCACAGATATCATTAAAACCTTTTCATTTATGGAGTCAGATGAAATAACAAGATAATACATATATGAGAAAATGTATTGCATTTAATCAAAAATACTTTGCCACGAGAAAAGACAGTAACACGTAGAGACCTTCCACGCTGGTCGGATGCCAGACTTTGGTCCGATCGAGTGCGAGTTTACATAACTTTGCAGATGTTGTTTATGCTCAAACAGCAACATTACACACTAACTAAAGTTAGAAAAGTGAAATCATAATCAACCACCCCTTTAATCCACACTTAAACCTAACCAAACGACGAAACCTGTCCCTAACCTTACTATGGTAAGGTCCCACATCAATAGTGTTCTGCAATACGACATGAACACAATAAGTACATTGTACCAAACAATTTAGACCTAATCTAAAGAGAGACCAAATATTTTATGGTATTATAAAAGAAAATACAGTTTTATGTCTTTGTTTTAACATTTTATGTCTTTACTGCAATTGGACAAAGTTCAGTCATGCAGCAGAAATCATGTGAATGTAAGCTCGAAAAGTGTGATGTTTGCATTCTGATGGGAGAGCAATTGCCAAATTGACAATTATTTGCCTTATTTTTCAAGATTTTTTAAAAGTTAGCTGGACCAATGTTTAAACAGAAGAAGAAGAAGAAGAAGAAGAAGAAGAGGCTTTATATATATATTGCTTCCGTAGCTCAAGGTCGCTTTACATTGTACAGTACAATACATTTACACACCCGCACACACATTACAATCACATAAGGACAAATATAGTCACATTATCCAAAATACATGTTAAATAGATATGTTTTTAGCTGAGTCTTGAATGTATTCACAGATAAGATATTACGAAGTGTAAGTGTAAGGGGTAGTGAATTCCATAATTTAGGAGCATTAACACTAAATGACCTTGGACAATAAACTAAGTTCAGCTGATCTAAGGGACCGGGCAGGGCGGTAAGAGTAAAGTAGATCAGACAGACCATTTAATGCCTTAAACGTTAGAAGTAATACCTTAAAGTGAATATGTGATGCTACGGGTAGCCAGTGAAGGTCATGAAGCAGAGAAGTAACGTGAGAGAACGCCTGGTGGAGGAGGGAACTCTTGCTGCTGAGTTTTGAACATACTCTAATCTTGCAATAAGTTTTTTGGGCAGACTAAGAAATAGAGCATTGCAATAATCCAGACGTGATGTGATTAAAGCATGAATTAAGGTTTCAGCATCAGCTAAAGTGAGAGAAGATCGAAGATGTGCAATATTACGAAGATGGAAAAAAATAGTTTTTTACAAGAGAAGAAATATGAGAGCCAAAAGATAGTTTAAGTCGATTAAGACACCAAGGTTATGAATAGATGACAAAGGCTTAACATGAACTCCATCAATATCAAAAGACAGGTCCATCCTTTTGACTGAGGCAGCAGAGCCAATGACCAATATCTCAGTTTTTTATTATTTAATTTGAGGATATTCAGGGACCAATGCTTGAATCCAATGCTTGATGTCCCTGAAACATGCAGTGAGTCAGGCAGGGATGGCCTATCAGAGCTGGTGGTAAGATAATCAGCATCGGTAAGATAATCAGCATTGTCATCAGCAATGTCATCAACGTTGTAGATTTAAAAATCATGGTTTCCCCTTTATGGTTGAATCACGGAAGCTACACCAGTTACCTTTGCCAAGAGATTTAATTTATTATGTATCATGTGTCAGACAGAGAGAAACAACATATAAGAACAAGGCTACATGAGAG
Source organism: Vimba vimba (assembly GCA_022828995.1). Lineage (NCBI taxonomy): Eukaryota > Metazoa > Chordata > Actinopteri > Cypriniformes > Leuciscidae > Vimba > Vimba vimba. The sequence continues at coordinate 826,682 of CM040826.1, forward strand.
GTCTTCATTCCAGATTTCTCTGTTCCCCATTCTTAATCTTCTCATCCCATCATGCTAGATATAAATGGTTTCTCTGGCTTTATATTTCTCTGCCATCAAGTTTCTCTAAGCTTATACCCTTGTTTCTCATATGCCTCTGTTTCTCTGAGGTGGTACAGTAAGATAGTGCTTATATACATTACAGAACAGCTTCCTTTTAAGGTAACAAACTATGTTGCTTAGCTTTAAAAAATGGAACATATATGTCATACGAACACATGGCACAATTCACTTCCATATTAAGAAACTATCTCTGTTGTTTACATCTGCATCAGTTGAAACATGTTACAGTATACACCCTTCTGTCTCCCTCTGTCTCTGACATATGATCTTTACATGCATCCATGCTATCTATAGTCTCCTCATATGCACTGAACACAGACACAACTCTGGCTTGACAAAATACATCATGAAATTATGAATAAAGAAAAATAATACAAATACATAACATTAAACAATAAAAAAAATTGTCTTCAAACGTGCTAAGTCAGTGATAGTCAGAAATCAGAAGGTCTCCTTAATGATATGAATCCTCACATAGACCAGTCTGATGTTTCCCTATCATTTTTAATGTTTTATTTAGAGCACAATGTCCCAACCTTAACCTGGTTAATACAATTTCCTCTCTCCTGTTTTCACTTCTTACTTCTTACTTACTTCTTATTTACTTTGATACTCCTTTGAGTATGGTAAAGATGTCTCCCTTTACCTTCTTTATCCCACATTTCTTGCCACTTTTGGTTGATATTTTCCAAGATTATGCACTTCACTTCTGCTTTACTAATTCTTATTTGCATTTCTACATTTTCCTTCCTCAATGCCTCCACCTTGTCTACTTCTTAATTTCCCTTCACTCCTATGTGCACTGAAACCCATCAAAATTAAACTTGACCCCCTTTATTTGATACTCTTGTAACTGAGCAGAGGATTTCATATAGTATATCTTGTCGACTTTTTGAATGGAAAGATCTTACACTCACTAGGGCTGATGCTGAGTCTGAACATATTACAACTTTGTCTATTTCCATTTTTTCCACCCAACTTAATAAAAAAAAAATGATACCATCTCCACTGTATATACTGATAATTTGTTAGATATTCTTCTATTTACTTCAATTCTTTTGGCTGGAACCACCAAACCAATTCTTTTCTCAGGATACTTGGTTCCATCTGTATAGATTTGAGTATAGTTTTCATATACTTCTGTAACATGATCATTAAACACAGCTACCAAATCAGCTCTTTCTTCTTTCCTTTTAATCTCTAATAGATGCCAATCTACCTCAGGACATATAATCTTCCATGGGGCCATGACTAGATATACTACCGTAGAACTAACCTTCATATTAATCACCCCAAGCTCTTTCGCTATTTTGTTCACCATCTGATCAAAGTAGTCCTTTTTATTTCTCCCATTCCCACAGCATTCATTTAGCACTTCTTTTGTGGGGTGCAAGTCATTATGTCCCTGCAAATTAGTCCAGTAGTTTGCTATCAGATGCCTCCTTCTCTCTTCCAATGGCATTTCTCCCATCTCTACTTGTATCGTTGAAACAGGCGATGTTTTAAAAGCACCATTACACACTCTCAATGCCTGAGCCTGGATTACATCCAATTTATTTAGATGAGACCTAGCTGCTGATGTACACTATACTACAGTCCATCATACAAAGACACAAGGCAAACATGAGGGCTTAAATACAGACTACTAATGACAAGACAAGGGACGCCTGTGAACAATCAATGCAATAAACCATTAAGAACATGACAGTAGGTGTGTTCGACATCGGCTGAGGCTGGATGCAACCGATCGGCGAGAGTAGCCGTGAGCAGGCGGGGAGGAGCTGCAAACGGAGATGTGAAGTCGGACACTTTCTGGTTCCCGTAGTGACCGCTCACGTGGTGTTTGCATACTTTACCACAGCTGCAGTGAAATAAATGCAATATTTGCCAAATAATACACAGATGTTTCATGACAACGACACGAAAAGAGTTTTCACTGTTATAATAAACTGATTTGAGAGCTTTAGAGGAACTAGATAGATTTTTATGAACCTTAGGCAAAACGTCCCTGAATTTGAAACATCTGAATTTGACCAGAATTTTCCGACGCCATTACACTCAGTGCGGTCAGTGCCAGCCTGAAGTTCTGCGAGTCACATGGAAAGTTGGAAACAGGTTGGTTGTGTGTAATAAGAATAGGAACGGAGTTCCACCTCTCAAACAAAATATATTGAGTTAAACATGTTAAACACATGATAAGCACGTTTTCTGTTCATTTACGTCTGCATGGCGGGCGTTCTGTTCTGGCACCCCTCGCCAGACAGTCGCCTTTCCCCCATGAAATGTAGGACAAATTATTAGTTGGTTAATTTTGTCTCGAAGGTTTCTAGGTTTTTAGCAGCATTCCAACCGGAGCTATAACAGCTACAGGGTAGTGTGGCTCGCAGCTGAGCACGGGACCTTTGCTGCTAACGTTAGCTGCGTTAGCATGTCGGCTGCGCTTCCTAAGTACCAGGTACGTCAAAAGCACATTTTTTGTTCCCCCTCGTACATTAAATTGGTCTCGATAGGCAGCTGGTAGTCGTGTGTGTTTCATGTCGACATCTGAATGCGTGCGTTTTGCGTAATTTTGAAGCGTGAGTGGACGTTTGCTGCTAGCTGCATTAGCATTAGCCTGCCGCCTGCACTTCGTAAGTATGTCAAAAGCCATTTTTTTGTTTCTCCTCGTACATGAAATTTGGTCTCGATAGTCAGTTGGTAGCGTGTGTTTCATGGTAACATTTGAATGTGTGCGTTTTGCGTTATTTTGAAGCGTGTGGACGACGGCCCGTTTGCCCAGCTAAAGTTAGCCCATAAGTTGGGGGGGCGCGCGCGCGTCTGTCTGTGTGTGTGTGTAAATTAGCCACGTGTGTGTGTATTGTTATAGCTCGCTGTGTTACGTTACCATACAACTGAAAATGGCAATAATTAAAAGGGGTGATGATTGTAGAATGAAGTAGAATCAGATTTCCCCTGTGCATTATAAGACTTTCCATTCCCTAAAGTGAAAAAAGCAGTGAGGAAAACATTGCAGCCCAAAGAGAGTGGCCCATGCAGCCCAAAGCAGATTGCTTATTTGAAGGTATCTGAAAAGTGAATGTGCTTCACTGTGCTGATCTGAATTTATTGTTTTCATATTGATTCTGTTCTGATTCTGTCTATCCTTCACTTGGCAAATTCAATCTCTTAAACATGTTGACTTGTAACATTTGTGGCTTTAACGCCCGGTCTTCAACTGATTACTTGAAACACTGCCGAACACACAGAAATAATAATAATGTATTTTTTTTATGGGGCCATAGGGATTGCAGAAGGAAATAATTAAAAAATACATTATTATTATTTCTGTTCAGCAGAAGAAAGAAATTCATACAGGTTTGAAACAACATGAGGGTGAGTATATGATGACAGAATTTTCATTTTTAAAGTGAACTTCTCCTTTAATCAAGTATACTCAAGCACTCTTGAATCAAAATCATTAGTTGTGTTAACTTCTCATTAGAGTTCACATTACTAGGAAAATATCAGGAAACCGATTGCTCTAAAAAAAGCAAGTAAAGTGAAATAGGAATAGTATGTGGTACTGACAAATGCTTAGTTAGTATAGTTCACTTACACAAGAGTTCTAGTAACTAAAAAATAACTGTAGAGAGTACTTGATAATTTACTTTAAATGAAATGTATTTGTCACCATGGTTGTGTTTTGCATGCTGAATGATGAAGTCTGTGTGAGTCAAGCATGATCAATTACAAGATTTTCACAAATATAGAGGGATTATATAAACCCAATTAACTGTTTCAGAAGGTGAGGCATAAATAGTAGCAACAAAATTATAAAAGATCACTAATTGACACAAGTTACATTATACACCATTCATATTTTCTCTCTCACACACAAATATATATATATATATATATATATATATATATATATATATATATATATATATATATATATATATATATATATATATGAGTGTGTGTGTATAGTATTACACAGCAAAATTCCCAGTGTTAAATTAACACTGAAAAGTGTGAATTATATAAACTCTGAGCAGTGTTAAATGAACACTGAAGCAGTGTTAAATTTAATGAGCTAATTAAGTGATTAATTGAGTGATGATTGAGCATTATTGAAGACACCTGATGTTAACAAACAGAATCACTGAAGGAGAAAATCACAAATTGTAAGCCACCGTTATGGTGATGGGTGTTTGCTTTAGTTGGGCTCTTGACCATTATATGTTTATTTTAGATTTTGCTTGGCTGCTGTTAGTGAATTATAACAGCCAGATGAACAAAGAAAAAAAAAAGTGATCTGATGATTATGTTATGGCAATCATCATTTGAACTTGATTAGCTTCACTGAACTCATTGAGACCCTTATTTCTGACTTAGATTTATGTTGTTGATCACAGAATAACCGAGATGCTACATATCTAGAATTTTAGATATAGTACAAAGGATTACTGTTTGAAAAAAAAAAAATCTTTCTTTTAGGCACACACAGACATCAAGATCCAGTCTATGCACCTCAACAATGGTGACGAGCAGAATATTCAATTAGGAAAAGGAAATTACTAAGATAATTCAGTTCATAATTTATTCATACTGCAATGTATGATGGAAGCCACTGCAACATGCTTTATTATTGTCACCATTGTTGAGATTCACAGGCTGATTATTGATGTCTGTGTTTCTAAATAAATTTATTTAAAAGTCTTTTGATTAGAACAATGTTTATTAATTAATTTGGAGTATATTAAAAATACTGAAAATCATATGTAGAATCACATAGCTGCTGTAATTATCAAGTTAAACCACATTTCTCAATAAGTTTGATTTTTCAGATCACAACATGATTATGTCCAAACATAACCAACACCATCAGATCACGTTAGTTTTTTGTTCATCTGACTGTTATAAATCAATAACAGCAGACAAACAAAATCTAAAGTAAACATATAATGGTCTAGAGCCCAACTAAAGCAAACACCCATCACCACAATGGTAACTTACAATTTGTGATTTTCTCCTTCAGTGATTCTGCTTGTTAACATCAGGTGTCTTCAATAATGGTCAATCATAACCCTAACCCTAACCCTAACCCTAACCCTAACCCTAACCCAATTAATCACTTAATTATCTCATTATCTTTAACACTGCTTCAGTGTTCATTTAACACTCTGCTCAGAGTTTATATAATTCACATATGTTTATATATGTTAATTTAACACTGGGGATTTTGCTGTGTACTTCTCTTTCTTTGACACTAAACAACTGATTTATTGTTGCATCACTGCATCAACAGAAAGAGAATCATAATAAAGAAAATATAGTTCCAAGTGCCCAACCAAAGGGATCACTAATCGCCATAAATATACATATTTTAGGAAAATCAAAATCAATTTATGAAGTCAACTTATGTTATGTTCTCACAAATTTTTCAGTTGTATTGACAATTCAACATTCAAGATTACTTTGGGAAATGAGTGAATGCAAACAAAGACAAATAACTGCAGAAGTGGAGGAAATGAGTGAAAGGTCCATTAAGAATTTCCCTGCCTCAAAAACCACACTCAAACCAATCAATTAATCTTAACTTGGGTTTTCTGAGTAAATAAAACATAGTATGTGAATAGTACAGATTACTAGATTTTTACAATTAAGTTAAGACATTAAGTAAAGTTAACTAAAAAAGTTTTAGTAAGAACCAATGTTGGATTTTACAGTGTATGCACAAGGCATTACATGAAAAGGGTAATTTAACTACGCAACACAAGAGGCTGAAATATTACAAGTCACACTATGACTATGTTGAACCTGTTGAAGTCTTTCTTGGACGCAATCGCAGTGGCCAGAAGAGGCACTATCATTACATCCCAATACTGGAAACCCTCAAAGTAATTCTGAAACATCAAGGTTTAGATCAGCACAGTCCTAGTTCAAATTCTGAAGATGATGTACTCTGTGATGTCACTGATGGGTGGGCCATCAAATCCAATGCCATGTTTTCCTCAGACCCAGACAGTTTAAAGGTAATGCTCTTTCAGGATGCTTTTGAGGTGGCTAATCCACTCGGATCTGCCAAGACAAAGCATAAAGTATTGGCTGTCTACTTCACACTTGGAAATTTTCATCCACACCAACGATCAACTGTTTATCAGATACAGTTGGCATTACTCTGTGTAGAGAAAGATTGCAAATACTTTGGAATGGATAAGATTTTCAATAAGCTAGTGTCAGACTTGTGTGAGCTGGAGGAAAGGGGCATATCTTTCAATGGAAAGATATATAAAGGCACTGTTGCGTGCATAATGGGAGATAATCTGGGCTCCCACATGATTGGTGGCTTTACAGAAAATTTCAGCACAGCTCAATATTTCTGCAGATACTGTTTGGCAACAAAAAGTGAATTTCAGCTGAACCCTCTCACAGTTTTCACTCATAGAAATCCAGCTGATCATAATGAGACGGTTTCTGGAAAGTAACGATGAAGTACACACTCATCACGGTGTTAAATGTGACAGTGTTTTCAACAAACTTTCCAACTTTCATGTGTGTCAGCCAGGCTTACCAGCTTGTTTAGCTCATGATCTGTTTGAGGGGGTAGTAGATTATGATTTGGCATCGTTTTTGCAGTTCTTAATCAGAACACAAAAGTGGTTCAGTTATGAGGTTCTTAATGAAAGAATCAAATCATTTCCTGGTGAAAGCAGCGACAAGCTAAACACTATTCCCACTACAGGAGCAAGGCTTGGCTTGGTGGCTTTTGAGATTCTTGCCTGTTTTGGTGCATGACACAATTGAAGATGCTGATAATGAAGTATGGGGACTGGTACTACTTCTGAGGGAGCTTGTTGAATTTGTCTGTGCACCTCGGCTCTCAGAGTCGCAGATTGCTTTCATGAAGGGACTGATTGAACTGTATGTGGAATTGAGGCAAGAGTTATTTCCAAGAGTTCAACTTAGACCGAAACACCACTATCTGCTTCACTATGCACACTTGACTTTACAATTTGGCCCACTCATATATACTTGGACAATGCGCTTTGAATCAAAACATTCTTATTTTAAAAGGTGCATTAGGGCAAGTAAGAACTTCATAAATGTAACCAAGTCTCTGGCTGAACGGCACCAGTTGCTTCAGGCTTATCAGTCTTGTGGTACCTTGTTTAGTCCCCAGGTTCATGTCTCAGACTCAACACGGTTCTATCCAGAGCTCTATGACCAGAACATAAAGACAGTGGTTGAAGAATTTGATTTGAACTCAAGTAACTCAGTTGTCACAGAGAGAGTGCAGGTTAAAGGCACTACATATGCAAATGGAATGCTGGTCTTACTGAGCTATGCCAAAGGACAACTGCAGTTAGGACAAATAGCAAGCATTTTTGTAAAAAATGAAACTACTGTCCTACTTTTGCTTCGGGGGAAAACTGCCAGCTGGGTACCTGAGCTTGGACTCTATGAACTTGATGAAAATGCTTCTGACCTGTTCAGTTGCCATGATTTGAACAAATTTGATGATTATCATCCACTTTATTCTTACCAGAGAGGTACTCGGTGGCTCATTCCTCTTAAACACACACCAACATGGAACTTGTGAAAAACTATGTCAAGAAAGCAATGCCATCACTCAGTAGCGATCAGATGGATACACTCATGGCTAAACTGGAGGAATTAGGAGTTCTCTCTGTAGATGACCTGAGCCTTGTGGACCCGGAGGACATTAAAGACACTCTGCCCTTCATTCAGTGCAAAAGATTCGTCAGAGCTGTCAAAGCATTGGAAGCAGGTGAGTTTTTGCTCCTCTGTTTTAATGCAAGTTTTCTGAGACTACAAAGGTTTATTCAAAAAATGCAAAAAAAAAAGGTTGCCATCAGCTGTACATGGCAATAACTACCCTATAATTGTTTTTTGTAATTAGGTCCATTTGTATTCCTGGTGGACCCAAACTGGACATTGAGGACCAATGTATTAATTGATTCGTAACAATCGTGATGTGTTTAATTTATGGAGATGTGTGTCATGTCATCCATAGATTCTTAAGCTCCACCGCAGTTCACCAGGCCTGGCCCCTCATCAACACCTGAGCCACAGAGGTTTCAGCTGCCCTCAACACCACCTGAGACAGCCGACTCCCCATCCCAGGACACATATTCTGTACCATGGCACAAATTTCCCTCAAAAGTCATGGATGAGTTGCGTGAAAAGAAGTACATAATGGGAAAAGACAGACGAGAGATGGTTCGGATCGTCGCTGAAGATTACCTCCATAAACACCCAGGAAGACCTGGTAGACAAAAGCTGAGAGAACTTGCCAGTATGATTGTAGGACAATATCCTGCCTCCTTCAAGCTGACAGAGCCGTTTGGAAACAAACCTTTTGCAAAAGATGGTTCTGAAACTCTCTTTCGTCAGCTGGAACACAGAATTGAAAATATGAAGAGGCCACAAAGCTCACTGAAGAGGCGAGCAGGGGGTGAAAATTCAACAAAGAAAAGGCCCAGGAATTCAGATCTGTATGGATGTGTGGCGTGGGATCCAATCATTGAGGGGACTGTGTGTAGAGAAGACCTGCTGTCTAAACGAGATGACTTGAAACGTGCCTTTCAAACCCGGGATCTTCAGGTGGGTCTGCAATCATCCATTATTTTCTTGTGTTGTAAGGACACGTGAAATTGTAGGACACATTGTGAAATTGTAGATCGTCTGACATCACTACGCCCATAGTCTATTGAAATTGATACCCTGTTTTATTATTTTAATTGGTTAGTTTGACTAACTGTTCGACTGTTTGACTAACTGCCTCATATCTTTAGGAGTCATCTGTTCGAAAATTGATGACTGAAACATATCCCATTCAGCGTGAAATCCTCAACGATGCTGATACCCCTATTGGCGTTGTAAAGGACGAGTGGCCGTTCCTGTTTGAAGTTCCTCACCTGTTTGATCATGCATCTAAACTCCTTGGCTTCTCTGTACAAAACAAGCTGGCACAGGTGTGTTGTTACTGTTATTATAATGATTGTGCTGTGCTGCTCCATATGAAGAGAATTTTGTCTTTATTAATCAATCAAAAAAAGATTTGCAACCAAAAAGAGAGTTGAGACCAAAAAAGATAAACTGGCAACCAATCAAATAGAATAAATTGGATGAACAATCAAATAGAATCGATTTGAGACCAAAAATCAGGAAGTGGCAACCAAAAAAGCAGAACATTTGAGATCAAAACAGAACATGTTGCAAATGAAAATGAAATAATTTGAATTTTTTTTTTTTTCAAAATTCTCTCCATAGCTGCATTTTTTGGAGACCAAACGAAAATGAGTGTTAGTCTTATGTACCTGTACAAAATTAACACCTTGAACCTTGAACAGGAACTTTCCAAAAAAGAAAAGGGGATCAATGACTTCCTTGACTCCAAAGGGATGAAGACGGCGAAGGTCCAATACAGCTCATCTGTGGCATTGCAAAATACTTCAAGGAAGACTCTTATAAACTCTTCGACAAAAAAGAGGTAGATGTTGTAAATTTTAAACTGTGTGCAAGATAATTATTTGCATCCAGTGGTGAACCAAGTAACCAATCACAGTATGAAGTATAGATTCCCCTAATTGTGCTGCTGATATTCTCTATAAACTCTCTCTCTATAAACTATTTACATTAATGTCTGTGCTTAATGGCTACCTCTGTCTGATGAAGACACTAGCAGATAGTCAATTTGCCAGCAGGTTTGTGTGCACTGGAAACATTAATTCATGTGTCATGTCTGTCACCAAAACAGATCTCTGCAGATCCTGAAGTCGAACTCCCAGTGACCCCATGCATCCTAGTCAGAGGTTTGTAGTTAAATATTTTTTGTATCTCAGCGAGCTGTTTTATAAGCTGTTGTTTTGTCGTATTTATTAAAGAAATGTTTTGCTTGCCTTAAAATATAGGATTATTTTTTTTGTACATGGTGCTCAGAATTGTTATTTTTTTTCTTTATCTTTTTTTTTATCTGTGTTTAAGGTGACCAGCAATTCAAGATTGCTCTTGATGGGTTACTTGTCAATGACCACATCACCTCTCCCATTGTGGCCTTGAGCTACGTCTTCTCCATGTTTTATGTCTGCAACGTTCAATACCCACCGGAGATGGCTTTTACTCTCGAATTCATGCAAAGGTAAGCACTCATTGTTTGGAAATACTTTGTAAATGTGACTTTGCCGTGCCTTTCTGCACCCGACCTGCTTTTGGTCAATCTACACCAAACCCTTTTGTCTGAGACGTACAAGTTCAAAATGTGTCGCCACATGCTGTGAGCTTTTAGATCAGCTGTTATTGGCTTATGATCCCCCTGAATATGGATTTGTTCGTAGATTTCGTAGCTCCCTGTTGAAGACTATTGTTGGAATAAATGTGTCATATTTTTTAAAATGGCAGGTAACATGCTTTTTGCTTTACATAGTGTCCCAAGTCAATCAAAAACAAAACAAACATAACATGATTCTAGTTGGGAAATGGAGCAAAAACATATTTTTCTTAGAATGGTTTCTTGACACAAAATTCGTTTGAGCTATCTCTTTAAAACCATTAGCACCTGAGACCAGGTTATGTCAGTGGTGGTCAAACCTTTTCATGTCAAAGACACACAAACTGAAATGTATTTGGCTGCAGACTCCAACCTCAAAATATGTTGTTCCAGGAACCCCCTCCAGAAGCAAAGACTAAAAATATTAATTTAAAAAATAATACATGCTGGATTCATGCCCAAATGTTAATACTTTGATGTGTAACATGCACTGAATGTCACAGTTGCTCCACTCCATGTTTGAGTAACCTCCAGGACAGTCCGTGTTCAAATGTGCTGTTACACCTTTTGATAGGACGATGTCAACTGTGTTTTCTATCCCCTTCTGTGTTCTGTGCATTTATAATATCCCTGCACACATGTTGAGGATGCTTGCTGTCATGTGTTGGTGATAAGCAGACTTCTCGCCCTTGCAAACATTTCTGTATATGCGCAGTGTGAATGCATGTGTCTTGAAAAGACAAAGGAAGAGATAAGCTTAGCCACTGGCACCAGCACCACAACAACATTGGGTACTAGACAGATGGTCAACTAGAATGATAGAGAGGTTCACACATACGGGCATATTGAAGAAAACAAATGTATGATTTTATTGAACTGCTCCACTCCTGTCAAGCCACACTACACGTGCAAACTTTGTCTGCATCTCACTATTATTATTATTTTTTTCTCCGAGTTTTCTTTGGGATAAATCCTGAGCGAGGCTCCAAGGCAGAGAAGAAGCGGAAGAAACAGCACTGCATTCCTCCACAGGTGTGCAAGCTGGTTTCTCAGCTGAAGGAATTTGAATGCAAGCAGAAGGAATCTGAGTGGGCCATTTGAGCTGTTCTCAAAGCTCAGACAATACCTTTTTGAACTGAATGTACACACACACACACACACACACACACACACACACACACACACACACACACACACACACACACACACAGACACAGACAGACACAGACAGACACACACACACAGACACAGGCAAATCCAAAAACATGGGGCTTGGGAGTAGAAATACAGATTTTTACAGTATGATGTGAGTTCAGATGTTTTAACTAGATGCCCACAACACACATGCTGCAGTTTCAAATCCCCCATGTTAAGGGGGAGGGAAGGTGGGCGATATTTGTCATTCCAGGTAGAGCTTTGGCTGTCAATGTGGAGTTGGAGGTGTAAGTTTTAAGTTTTATTTTTTGCAGAAATCTCTTTATGGCATGTTGCACAGAGTCATCCTTCTAAGGTCATGGTTGTTATTGCTGCACTGATGTTTTATAGAAAAGTTGTATAATGTAATACTTCTAATGTTTTATTTGTTTTTTGTAGAAAGGTCAGACACTGGTTGCAGAGCTCTGCCTGTCGGTGTGATATGTGGAGTTGGAGGTGTAGGTTTCTGCATCCTCCTGGAGGGGGCTCCTCATTTTGCACTGACAGGTGAGACAGCAACAGCAATGCTGGCAGTTTTATTGTCTTATTTTGTCAATGTCTTTAACAAATCCATTTGTTATTAATGCCTGTCAGCCTGTGGGTGCTAAAAAGTTGCTAGATTTGGCAGCTCCCTGTTAAAGGACATGGCTGTAGTTCTTTGAGAGAACAGCTGGTTTATGTATGTAAAATTGCTCTGAATGTGAAGGTGATGTTCTGAATGTTTTAATGGTTGTAATGTAAATATTGCAATTCATTCACCACAAAAAGTGCAATCACTTTAAAGCACTGGCAGCTGTTAAAGGAAATAAATAATTGTTGTGATTCTACATTTGTGCTTTATTGATGATAAACGGTATAGAGAACTGTACGGAATTAAACATTTTAGGATGACTGAAGTGTCCGTAAATGGTACCGATTGAGTACTTTAATGATACGGAATATTCCATTTTAGGTTTGATGGAAGTGTCCGTAAATGGTAAAAAAAAAGTCAGGTAAATCTACGGAAATATCTGTTATAGGGTTTACGGAATTGTCCGTACAATAACGCAAAAATTTACGGAAAATTCTGAATTTTCCATTTTAGGTTTGACGGAAGTGTCCGTCAATGGTACAGAAAAACTCAGGTAAATCTATGGAAATATCCGTTTTAAGGTTTACGGAAGTGCCCGTACAATAACGGAAAAAGTGCTGGTAATTAATTACCAGCACTTTTTCCGTTTTTTTAACAGGACTTTTTTTAACAGTGTAGGGGATATCCCAACAGTTGGCTTGATACAGCACTAAACAAAGTACGTGCCTCTGGTACACATTCGTCTAATTTGGTCTCCAAACAAAATGAGAACCGCTGCATTCTAAAACTGACCCATAGTCCTTTGAGCAGAGAAATTAGAAACATTGTTAATTCTCATTGGCATATAATTAAAAGTGATTATCAACTGAATGGACTTTTTCAAAATTTGCCTCTTTGTGTCTTTTCTAGAAGCTCAAACCTTAGAGATAGGCTGGTCCATGCTGATATTGCCACGCCTCCTTCTAGTACTCTTTCTAATGCCCAGGGTAATTTTCCATGCAAAAGTTGCACTTCCTGTTCACATTACCTTAAACTCCAGTCTTTCACACATCCGCACACACGTAAGATATATAAAATCAAGCAATTGATTACATGTAAATCTACCCACGTGGTGTACATGTAAATCTACCCACGTGGTGTACATTTTGATCTGCCCTTGCCCATTGCTGTATGTAGGCAAAACTATCAGGGCTTTACGAACGAGAATTTTGGAACATTTGAGTGCAATCAGGAGATGTGATGCAACTTCGTCTGTTTCTCAACATTTTCAACTAGCTAAGCATGCAATTTCTGACCTGAAATTTCTGGGCATTGAAAGAGTTTTGCCTAAAAGGAGAGGTGGTGATGTAGATAAAAAACTGCTACAGAGAGAATCTTTTTGGATTTTTGAACTCAACAGCCTTTTCCCGAAAGGGATGAATGAAGAGATAAACTATTCATGTTTTCTGTAAATGCTTTTATTCTTTTTTAGAGATAAATATTGTTAACTTTTTTATTAAAATAATTGTGTTTCTATTTGTTCTTTGGGTCTGGGCTGAAGCCCCTCCCTTTGCACCTGTTACTTGTTTTACCTATTGGGTATTAATTGACTGCATGTCTGTTGTTGATTCATTATGAGCATTGAGAATAGATGGATGGCTGAAACGTCTGCTCTTGCTCTAATAAAATAATTGATTATTTTTGTTAAAGACTTTGTCTAGTTTTTCAGAGTGCGAACCATCTACAGTCTCTGTTGCATAGTGAGCACTGAAGATAGCAATGTGCTGAAACGTTTGCTTGCTCGTTTTTACCGGTTTTTAATTCACATGCACTTTGCACTTTTTCCACAATGCAACTTATAAAATAAAATAAATGTTGCTAGACTTCTTTAGTCTGCTTTTGTCTTAGCAAGAAAATCAGTTCTTACAAAGTCATTGTTTGATCAAAGTTAAACGATTTCCCAGAAAGACAATCCAAAGCTGTCCCTTATCTAGACCTTGCCTTTCGTCTGTATTTATAATTAACTTTTATCACATTCATAGTTATGTCCATAATCATGTGTCAGAGTTAATGCAATTTGAAAAAACAAAATCAGTTTTTGGACAAAAGGCAAGTACCGTACATAACATTAATCTGAAAATTAATATGAAACCTGACAGGCAGCCAATAAAGTGGTGATTAAAAAAATTGGGCTGATATAATTGTATGTCTTAGTTTTAGTAAGCACTCTGGCTGCTTTTTGAAAAATTACCAATTACTTGCTCATTTTTACCGGTTTTTAATTCACATGCACTTTGCACTTTTTGCATGATGCAACTTATAAAATAAAAACATTTTGCTAGACTTCTTCAGTCTGTAAAAAAATGTGATTTTTGAATTGTTTGACAATACTTTCATGAAAATTGGCACAAAGTGGTGAGCCATGACCCATCTTTTCTTGCAAAGACTGAGCCTTTGGTGGATGCTCCTTTTATACGCTAACAAGATACCCTCATGTAACCCGTCTTGTCTTTCTGCGTTGTGTTCTGGGTTGTTCTCAAGTAGACACAGGGGCACGGGCTGTCACAATGCAGTTTATTATCTGCGGTCATAAACAATATGGCAATGAGTGTTGCGTGACATCAGGTTAGCATCTAAGGAAGATAGCATCACGTCAGTACAAGGTTAATGACCTGCCGAACAGCTAGCTCACCACGTGCTGCAGCAGCTACCGAACTGCATTTAACATATAAAAAACACAATATCGCGGCTCGTAGTTCATTAAGACTACTGCAAGATTCACTCATCATCATAGACACTCTTACACGGTGATAAGTCAACAAATAAGTGATAATAGCAACTTATATATCCGTTTTATTATTGGAGAGACCTGACGTGAACTCACCTCAGTCAAATCCAGCATTGCTCTGACTGAGGTCAACCTTGCGCGGCGCAAGTCCCCGGTCTGATGACGTCACACGCACGCACTGCACTAACCCGACGCGCAGGCAGAATGAACCCAAAACGAAACTCCCAGTAATACAAAAAGAAATATTTTTGGTGGAATTCGTAAGTATACAAATAAACCTGCAACATTCACCCCCCCGAATTCCACCAAAATAACGACACCCCTGAATTCTATAATAGCACCAAAGATGCATTAATGTAAACACACTTGTACCCGGACCAAATAACAATGAGATCTAATCCCAAAGTTCAGTAAAAACTATCCGTAAAACAGATCAAGAGAAAAAAAGAAGGTTGATCAGGCCCTCATCCTCTCAGGAACATAAAGGTGCAGCCTACACCCCTAAACATCTGGTCCCCTGGCTTGAAAAACCCCACAGTACGGTTTCACATTCAAGGATAAAAAAAAAAAAAAAAAAAAACAGTTTGAAAAGAGAAAAACTTACCGGTGTGCACTCTAAATCAAACTTTCTGAGGCAAAGAGAGGCCCCATATAACAGGTCTCTGAACCATACTCTCAATAAGCCTATTGACAGACCTAACCACCCTCCCAGTTCTAGTTACAACCCTGCCTTGAACTCTGTTTTTAACTACAGCAGTCTGAGTCACAGTAGAGTCAGCAGGTGAGCAGGCTTGAGTGGGGGTAGAGTCAGTCGGACTCGTATCAACGTCAGTAGGTTCATTTGACTGAACAGGGTCTGGGTCAGACAGAGTCGCTTCAGGTGAACTGGCCATGTCTTCATGGCGTGAGACTCATCCTCATGTTCTGGAATAGAAGCTTCTTCGTCTGCTGAAGCCTCAGCAGCTCGATCTGGGTCTGACAGAACCCATGAGGACGTCCGTGCCAAGGAAGACTCTCGCTCCAGATTGCTCAGGCTATCCGCATCTCCACAGACACTTGAGCCTTCAACTTCTAACGAGCTGACCAGAGACTGATTCTCCAGGGTGTCTTGGATAGGAAGGAAGCTCACGTCAAGCAAAAGGTTCCTGTGCACAACCTTGCTCTGGCCAGAGGCATCGCTGATCTTGTAGATGTGAGTCTTGGGGTTCCGCTCCACTACCGTATACACTGCAGGTTCCCACTTGTCGGCTAACTTCTTTTTTCCTTTCTCTCCCTTGTTCGCGAGCAGCACTCGGGCTCCAACATGTAAGGAAACCCCTCTGAACTTTTTATTGTACTGACGAGCCTGCTGTTCCTGCTCTTTAGTGGCATGCTGCTGGGCGATGTTGGCTGCCTCAGACAGGTAAGATAGCAGAGTCCCTGAGTAGCTGCTGAAGTCTGTCACAGTGAGGTCGTGCAGAACAGACTGAAAGACAACATCAACTGGGAGCCTTGGAACGCGGCCAAACATCAAGTGGAAGGGTGCATAGCTGGTTGTTTCGTGAGCAGTCGCGTTGTATGCAAATGTCAGCGTCTGGATCTGCTGTGGCCATTCTCGCTTGGCTCTCAGAGGAAGACTCCGTATCATGTTGCCCAGTGTGCGGTTAAAGCGCTCTGTGCCCCCGTTGCCCATTGGGTGATATGCCGTTGTATGAGACTTTGCCACCCCCGACAGCTGCAGCAACTCAGACACCACTCTCAAACATTCTCAAACTCAAACACTCTCAAAATTAGGGCCCTGGTCAGAGTGGATGCGCTCAGGGAACCCGTAGACACAAAATACACAATCCCATAACTTTCTGGCCACTTGCTTGGCAGTCTGGTTCCTGCAAGGAAAGGCAAAAGCCATTTTCGTAAAGTGGTCAGTCGCCACCAGCACATCAACAGAGTTCTTGTTCTTATCCTCTGCTGACCAACAATCAATGCAGACCAGTTCCATGGCAGCGGAAGTTTTAATATTTTCCAAGGGGGCTCGTGCTGAGGGTTCTGGAGATTTTGCAAGTACACACCTCTCACAGCATCGCATATGCTCTCTCGTATCTCTCTCCATACTGGGCCAGAAGAAGCGCTGTCTCGCCAGATGGAGCGTCCTCGCCTGTCCTTGATGCCCTGCCAAGTCATGAACTCCCTTCAAGGCCTCACCCCTCAAACTGGCTGGCAGTAGCAACTGGAATCTTCTCATCCTACTCACAGGGTCCTTCGTTTCTCGGTACAAGACACCATTCCGAATGACTAGCCTCTCCCAGTGTTTCAGTAATGCCAACGAACTGGGGCCCATATCGTGCCTTTCTCGTCTGGATGGGCGACGTCTGCGGACCACAAACGGGAGAACCGAAGATATCGTGGGATCCTGAAGCTGCTTATCTTCCAATTCGCGCAGAGTGAGTGAGGGCAGGGTACACTGGCCTGCAGGTTGCAGCTGTTGGACATGTTGGCCAAGACAAAGAGCCCTGTTCTCCACACCACTCCTCCAGGAACTGTGAGAGGCTAGAGCAGCTTTGACTTCAGCTGCACTGTAGGAGCCTGCAGTGTCATGTGGTGGCTCGTGCTGTTGAACCACTTGGAGGTGTTGGACGCCCAGTCTGAATGTCTGTTGCACCTCCTCAGCCTCCGCACCTTCAGCCTCCTGCACTAGGCTACCATATGGCTCTTGGATCAGACGCCTGCTAACTGAAGTGGTAAAGGGATCTCGACTGAATGCGTCTGCTACAACATTTTTTGGGCCTGGGATGTATTTCAGGTTGAAGTTGTATGAAGACAGTTTGGCTACCCATCTCTGTTCGTATGCATCGAGCTTGGGCTTGGTCATGATGTGGGTCAGTGGGTTGTTGTCTGTCCACACAGTAAAGTCATGCCCTTTCAGCCAGTGACTGAACTTCTCAGAGACGCTCCACTTCAGTGCCATAAACTCAAGACGATGAGCGGGATATCTTTGCTGTGACTTGCTGAGGGTCTTACTGGCAAAAGCAATGGGGCGAGCCTTGTCCTCCCCTACTGGCAATTGTGACAACACAGCCCCAAGCCCGTCCAGGGATGCATCAACGGACAGGATGAATGGTCTGGAGTAATCAGGATGGGCCAATACAGCACAGTTGAGCAGATCTGTCTTGAGCTTCTGGAAAGCATTCTCGCATTCAGGAGTCCAATCCGTTGCAGTCAGTTTCCTGTACATACCCGCACCTCCTCCACTCCGACCAGTCCGGCCTCTCCTCTTCTGGCCTGCCGTCAGGGCAAACAGGGGCTTGGCAATGGCTGAGCAGCCAGGAATGAAAGACTGGTAGAAGAACACCATGCCAAGAAATGACTTCAGCCTCTTTACAGATGAGGTACGACTATTCTCCTCCATCAGAGCCTCCTTTGGCATCTTGCAGATGACATCAACTTTGGTGGGATCCACCGCAACCCCACTTTGGTCAATGACATGACCAAGGAACCTCACTGACCTCATCAGAAGGTGGCATTTCTTGGGGCTCAGCTTGAGGTTGTTGTCTCTGAGCTTACTGAAGACCACTTGGAGCCTGTTTAGTGCTTCCTCTTCAGTGGGCGCATGGACAAGTAGGTTGTCTAAGTAGCAGAGCAGGCTGGTGAAGTTAAGGCTGCCAAAGATGCTCAGCATCATACGCATGAACGATGCTGGGCTGTTACAAAGCCCCTGCGGCATCCTGTTGTACTCATACAAACCAACAGGTGTCGTGAAGGCTGTATACTTCTTGTGGTCTTCACACATCGGAACATTATAGAAGCCCGAGGTCAGATCCATTGTACTGAAAACAGCATTACCTCCCAGTGCTGCTAGACAGTCGGCCTGATGAGGCAGTGGGTGAGCATCTTTTAAAGTCCGTGCATTCAGCCACCTGAAGTCTGTGCAGATTCTGAGCCCACCATCTTTCTTCCACACCATGACGAGAGGGGATGCATACTCACTGATGGACTTGCGGATGATCCCCCTCTCCTCCATGTCTGAGAGCACGCGTCGTAGTTGTTGGTAATGTGCAGGAGGGACTCTCCTATATGGCATGCGAAATGGGTGATCGTCTGTCAGGCGAATGCTGTGTACAAACTCTCTCGCCTCGCCACAATCAAGTGAGTGTCTGGAGAAGATGTCTTCATACTCTCCAACCAGTTCGACAAGACATTTCTTCGCCCAAAAGCTGGCTTGGCATGAGTCAATGTCCAAATCGCTCAACCCCAGGTTGGACAGGCGTTCCTTGAGGTCAGCATCCGTGGCAGCTGAAACTATAACACTCTCTGGCTCCAAGCCCTCCATCTCACACAGACCTTGCTGAACGTTGAAGTCCTCCACAGCAAGACACGGGAACACATCAGCGATGATGGCATTACATCTCAATGTGATTGGCTTCGGCGAAAGATTCGTCATCTTCAAGGGCACCCACCTGTCAGCCCACATCGCAGTGATGACACGACATGGCTCCACAATGACTGTGCTGCCTGGAGACATCGGCACCTTGCTGGACAGCCTACCCCACACCAGGTGTTTGTGCTGCGGTTCCAGTGTGACAGCATGAGGCAGCTTCAAAGGGCCGATCTTGTCTGGGACATCCTCACTCTTCCATCTTGTGGTGCAGGACAGCATATCAAGGAACTGGTCACAGTCTGATGGTACTTTCTTGCCTCCAGCTGATATGAGTCTCCAGTAGTTTTCATCGCTCTTCATGGTACGTGCGAGGTGCTTGAGGACGTTTGAACCGATGATGAGCTCATCACGCTGGCCCGGCACAAGCAGAACAGGAACAGCGCACTTCACTCCATACACAGACAGCATCAAGTCATAAACACCTTTGGGACGTGTCTGCTTTCCCCCACAACCGACAAGCACAATTCTTTCGGCTGATTCAGGCTCTTTGTTACGTTCCACGTGCGTTTCGCTGGTGTGGGAATGATGTTTTCGCTCGCTGATGCACTACACCTGTGTTGTGCGTTCATTGAGTTTTCTTTCTGTTTTGGCCCACCTCTAGGTCGCTGTGACTGGCTGACTCATCTGTCAGTTATCCTTAGGGCGGAGCACCAGAACCAATCAGAGGCAGTCCAGCTGGTTTAAGAGAGACGGCGGGTTCATTCACTTGGCTCTCTCCCTCTCGTGCGGCAGCAAGCTGTTATGCGGCGTGCCGAGTTTTTGTATACTCCTTGAGAGTTTTTGCCTGTTTAATCTAATCTACCTGGAGAAGTGTGCTATGTGCTTTAGTGATTATATTTAGTAACTTATTCGTATTACGTGTGTATCACTACATGAGAATATAACAAGAGTTTTCAGCTGCAAAGCTGTTTTGGGAAGGAACATCAGGTTAGTATATCGCGATATACATTCTGCCCGTAGCTGCTTTTGTGTATATACACACCAGGTAAGAGGTGAGCGCCAACCCTTGTATTTTTATTATTAGTCAGGTTATTTAGGCGCCAGATGCGCGAAGATTTCGGTTTGTTTTCTGCATTTTTCTTTGGTTAGGCTTAGGGACTAGTTAAGGATTGTTTTGTTATGTTTTGTTATTTCCTTTGGTGCCACTTAAGTTCTTTCCCATTTTTTTCTTTGTTTTTATTTATTGCATTGTACATAGCCCACAGACATATAATTGCCTTGACTGGATTCAGTGGCTACGGCTTGTTGTAAAATAAAATTCCAGTCAAATTTCTCTCTCAGAAGTTGTCTGTCATGTTTCCTTCCACCACATTCCACACACCAGTAGTGTTTTAATATCCTTAATGTTATGTATATTTCCTAGACACTTTAATATCGTAACATTAAATGGGGGCTCATCCGGGAGAATAAAATATTGATAAATAAAAATATTAATATGCATATTTTTCCCGAGATATTGATTACTGCTGGTGTGAGTGGTGGAAGGACCGTGTTCAGTTTTTTTTTCTGTAGAGTACTAGTGCTCGCAAGGTAGTGATTAGCGGATGGGCTGTTTTGGAATTTGGTTAATAATTTTGATAGGAATAAGCATGGCTGATTTTGATTTAGATGCTTTCGTAGGTTCACCCTCAGTGGAAAAGCTTTGTAACTGTAGAAAAGAGGATCTGTTGTGTATCGCTGCTCATTACAAAATCGTTGTCTCGAAACAGTTGCGTAAGTTAGAGATTAGGTCCGCTGTATCTTTGGGGTTGGTGCAATTAGGTGTTCTAACGTTGTCTGCAGGTGTCGGTGAAGTTACCGCTGAAGCTGACGGTCGCTTTGGTGAGGAGGAGCGGAGCGAAACTGCTGAGGAGGAGGTCTCCGAAGCCAAGGCTGTTTTGCCGCCCTCCGATCCCTTTTCTCCAGGCTCGGATGGGTCTGAAAGTGGTGCGCGACTAAAAGTTCGCTTAGCGCGAGTGCAGGTAGAGGCACGCGAACGTGCAGAAAGTCGTCGGCTGGAGGCAGATATGAAGTTCCGACTTGAAATTCGCAGACTTGAAATTGAAGCGGAAACACAGATTAGGCTGCGTGAACTTGAGATAGCAGCTAAAAGAACACCGGCCCCGGTTACACCACCCATGCACTCGAAGTCTGCAGATGCTGGCTCGACAGGGAACACTTTTGAGGTCAGCAGACACATCTCTCTCGTACCACAATTCCGAGAAACAGAGGTTGACTCGTATTTTAATGTATTTGAGCGAATTGCGTCCACACTTCAGTGGCCTAAAGAGGTCTGGTCGTTGCTGTTACAGTGCAAACTAACTGGTAAAGCTCAAGATGTTTGTGCTACATTATCTTTAGAGGATAGCGTGAATTATGAAGCAGCGAAGGCTGCAATATTGCGCGCTTATGAGCTTGTACCCGAAGCCTACAGGCAACGGTTTAGAAGTCATCGGAAGAATTCTAATCAGTCATTTGTTGAATTTGCGAGGGAGAAAAGCGTCTTGTATGATAAATGGTGCACTTCGAGTATTAATTCTTTTAGAAGAATTCAAGAATTGTTTACCTGAGCGTGTTGTCGTTTATTTAAACGAACAGAAAGTGACATCGGTATCACAAGCTTCTGTCCTTGCAGACGAATTTACACTGACACATAAAAATGTTTTTATTCCTGCACGTTCTGAGAGAGCTACGCCATTTCAAGTGAGTTCGAATAATTCATCACGTCCGAAAACTGCTACTGTGAAATCGAAAGAGGACCGTGAATGTTTTTATTGTCACAAACCCGGTCATTTGATTGCAGAGTGTTTTGTGTTAAAACGAAAACAATCGAATTCTGTGCCTAAAAGCGCTGGCTTTGTAAAATTAGTTGATCCTGTTGAAACTGAGCGAAATGAAAACCTGATTCCAGTTATGCACCTTTTCTGCTGGAAGGGTTCATTTCTGTTACAGGAAACTCGGAGGAGCAAATACCCGTGAAACTACTCCGTGACACTGGGGCAATGCAGTCATTTATTTGTGCTGATGTACTGCCGTTTTCTGATCAAACTTTTTGTGGCAGTCATGTCCTAGTGCAGGGCATAGAGATGGATCTTGTTCAAGTCCCGTTGCACCAGATTCATCTAGAGTCAGAACTGTGTACAGGTTTTGTGAAGGTAGCCGTTCGTGAGAGTTTGCCTGTATGTGGAGTACAGTTCATTCTGGGCAATGATTTAGCCAGTGGGAAAGTCATGCCATTGCTAGAGGTATTTAATAATCCTGTTGTGTCGGACCAGCCTGATGAACTGGCAAAGTCTTTTCCCGAAACTTTTCCAGTCTGTGTAGTCACGCGAGCACAGTCTCGTAAGACGGATGCTGAAGATTTAGCTACATCTTTTATTGCACCTGTTTTTATTAGTGACACGTTACCCGATGAGAATAAGACTGTTAAAAATTTGCCTGTTTTAAACACTCCTGATGTAAAGCCGCGTGTGACGCGCGAGAGAGTTATTGCTGCTCAGCATGAGGATGAGAGTTTACAAAATTGCATTGCCGCTGCTGTATCACTGGAGAAAGCACGAGAGAGGAAAACTGCTTATTTTATTGAGAATGGTTTACTGATGCGTAAGTGGTGCTCTGATGTTTCTGATGAGGCTGAATGGACTAATGTGTATCAGATTGTGATTCCAACCTGTTACAGACAGCAAGTTCTATCTCTAGCTCACGATCATGATCTGTCAGGACATTTAGGAATCAAGAAAACTTATTACAGAGTTTTAAGACATTTCTTTTGGCCTCGATTAAAAACTGATGTTACACATTTCTGTCGTACCTGTCGCATCTGTCAAATCACTGGCAAACCGAACCAGGTAATTCCCAGTGCTCCACTCGTGCCTATTCCAGTGATAGGAGAACCGTTCGAACACGTTATCGTTGACTGTGTTGGGCCTTTGCCTAAATCTAAGACCGGTAACCAGTTTCTGTTGACTATAATGTGCACTTCAACCAGATTTCCCGAGGCAATTCCTTTGAGAAAAATTACAGCACCTGTTGTAACTAGAGCACTTGTAAAATTCTTCTCTACATTTGGGTTACCAAAAGTTGTGCAATCAGATCAAGGCACTAATTTTCTTTCGAAGATTTTTACTCAAGTATTATCCAGTTTAAACATAACTCATCGAATTGCAAGTGCTTATCACGCTGAAAGCCAGGGGGCGCTTGAACGTTTTCATCAAACGTTTAAGTCAATGCTCAGAAAGTATTGTATGGAGACAAATAAGGAATGGGATGAGGGTGTACCGTTGCTCCTATTCGCGATCAGAGAGGCAGTTCAAGAGAGTCTTGGATTTAGCCCTGCTGAGTTAGTCTTTGGGCACACTGTCAGAGGACCCTTGAAGATGCTTAAGGAGGACCTGATGTCTTTTGAGTCTAGCCCATCACAGAATGTGTTGGACTATGTGAGCAAGTTCCGTGAACGATTACATAAGGCTTGTTCGGTGGCAAAAGAGTCACTCGAAGTTGCGCAGAGAAAAATGAAATGTCTTTTTGATCGTAAATCTGTACAGCGTTCCTTTAACAAGGGCGACAAAGTGTTGGTATTGCTGCCTATGGTAGGCTCCGCGTTATCAGCACGGTTTTCTGGACCATATGAGGTGGTCAGAAAAATTAGTAATACAGACTACGTAATCGGAACGCCCGATAGACAACGAAAGACTCGTGTGTGTCACGTGAACATGTTAAAGACCTTTCATTGCAGAGGAGCTGTCCAGCCTGATGTTTCGCCGGCAGAGGAAACTGCTGTTCCTATGTCATCTCCTGCTCCTGTCTCGGTAGCATGCGCTGCCGTTGAACTCGCTGATCCCGAGGATGGAGTAATTATACGTCATACTCACCAGCAATGTGCACGACTTAAGAACTCTGAGGTAATGTCTGACCTTACATCTTTGATATCGCATTTAACTGAACAACAAGGATGTGATATTGTGCAGCTAATCAATGATTTTCCTGCTTTATTGAATGATGTACCTTCTCGCACCACAGTTTTAGAGCATGATATTAATGTGGGTGATGCTGTTCCGATCAAGCAACATGCGTACCGCATGAATTCAGTGAAGAGAGACCTTATGCGGAAAGAGGTGGAGTATTTGTTAGAGCATGGATTGGCTCAAGCCAGTTGCAGTCCCTGGAGTTCTCCGTGTTTACTGGTACCGAAGAGCGACGGCACTGCTCGGTTTTGTACTGACTATTGTGAGGTTAATGCCTTAACTGTACCAGATTGCTTTCCATTGCCGCGTATGGAAGATTGCATTGATAACATCGGTTCGGCTCGTTATGTCAGTAAATTAGATTTATTAAAAGGGTACTGGCAGGTACCGCTTATGGCTCGTGCTTCTAACATCTCCGCCTTCGTGACACCCGACAGTTTCATGCAATACTCTGTGATGGCTTTCGGCATGCGTAACGCACCGGCTACTTTTAAACGACTCGTAAATCTTGTGTTGTCCGGGGTGCCTAAGTGTAACGCATATCTTGATGATTTGGTAGTTTACTCGTCCGACTGGTCAGAGCACATCTCTTTATTGAGAACTGTTTTCGAACGATTAGAGAAAGCTTCGTTGACCTTGAATTTAGCTAAATGTGAATTCGGTCAGGCTACAATCACGTATCTGGGGAAGGAAGTGGGTCAGGGGCAAGTGCGCCCAATCGAAGCGAAAGTCACTGCGATATCCGAATTCCCTGCTCCAACCACCCGTCGAGAACTTCGTCGTTTTCTAGGGATGGCCGGCTATTATCGCAGTTTCTGTAGAAACTTTTCGACAATTGCACAGCCGTTAACTTCACTCCTCAGTTCGTCTCGAACGTTTTTGTGGTCTGCTGAATGTCAGCATGCTTTTAACTCGGTCAAAGATCTTTTGTGTAATGCACCTGTTTTAGCCGCTCCAGACTTTGATTCTGCTTTCAAACTCGATGTGGATGCGAGTTATGTGGGTGCTGGAGCTGTGCTAATTCAAGGAGATAAAGATGTTATTGACCATCCCGTCTGTTATTTCTCTCGCAAGTTCAACAAACACCAGTTAAACTACTCGACGATCGAGAAGGAGGCATTAGCGTTGCTGATGGCCCTTCAACATTTCGATGTGTATGTTGGATCAAGTATTAGCCCAGTTACAGTGTTTACCGATCACAATCCGTTGGTTTTCTTGTCTCGCATGTATAATCAGAATCAGCGTTTGATGCGCTGGTCTCTGATTATGCAGGGATACAACTTAATTATCAAACATAAGAAAGGTGTAGAAAACGTGATCGCGGATGCACTGTCTAGAGTTGCCTGTTGCGGTGTCTGAGTACATTCGTTTGAACAACTATATGTTAGTTTTTTTTCTACATATAGTTGGTTCTTAAGGGGGAGGGTGTTACGTTCCACGTGCGTTTCGCTGGCGTGGGAATGATGTTTTCGCTCGCTGATGCACTACACCTGTGTTGTGCGTTCATTGAGTTTTCTTTCTGTTTTGGCCCACCTCTAGGTCGCTGTGACTGGCTGACTCATCTGTCAGTTATCCTTAGGGCGGAGCACCAGAACCAATCAGAGGCAGTCCAGCTGGTTTAAGAGAGACGGCGGGTTCATTCACTTGGCTCTCTCCCTCTCATGCGGCAGCAAGCTGTTATGCGGCGTGCCGAGTTTTTGTATACTCCTTGAGAGTTTTTGCCTGTTTAATCTAATCTACCTGGAGAAGTGTGCTATGTGCTTTAGTGATTATATTTAGTAACTTATTCGTATTACGTGTGTATCACTACATGAGAATATAACAAGAGTTTTCAGCTGCAAAGCTGTTTTGGGAAGGAACATCAGGTTAGTATATCGCGATATACATTCTGCCCGTAGCTGCTTTTGTGTATATACACACCAGGTAAGAGGTGAGCGCCAACCCTTGTATTTTTATTATTAGTCAGGTTATTTAGGCGCCGGATGCGCGAAGATTTCTGCATTTTTCTTTGGTTAGGCTTAGGGACTAGTTAAGGATTGTTTTGTTATGTTTTGTTATTTCCTTTGGCGCCACTTAAGTTCTTTCCCATTTTTTTCTTTGTTTTTATTTATTGCATTGTACATAGCCCACAGACATATAATTGCCTTGACTGGATTCAGTGGCTACGGCTTGTTGTAAAATAAAATTCCAGTCAAATTTCTCTCTCAGAAGTTGTCTGTCATGTTTCCTTCCACCACATTCCACACACCAGTAGTGTTTTAATATCCTTAATGTTATGTATATTTCCTAGACACTTTAATATCGTAACACTCTTTAAGAAGGACTCCCGCCACCTTGAGTAATGCTTCAGCCCCCTCACTCATCGTACAAGCCATGGATCCTGAGTCAATCATGCCCTTCAGCTCCACCTTGTCATTAACCACAACCTGGACGTAGAATAATTCACTGAAAGCTGGCACCTCTGCAGACCCTTGAACCACGACCTGAAGACCTTCTGGTATGGCTGAACAGGCATTAACGTAAAGTAGCTCCAAGTCCTCGTCTCCAATGAGGGTTTCGTGTTGATCCCCCACACTGCCCCTCTCCAAGTGTGGGCTCTCTAGTTTCCCGCCGGCGGCCCTCGTCTGGCATCAGCCTGGCCCACCCGCTTCCGTCCATACTTGTCACAGTCCTTCTTCCAGTGACCAGGAGCAAAACACGCAAGACACAGGTTTTCTCTCCTGCAATGTGCGAGCGTGGAATGTCTGACATCGTCACAGACTCTACAACTCCTCCTCTGAAAGGGCATTGGAGCATATGATGGCTCTTGTGCAGGGGCTTGGACGTTCTGACGCACCACCAAGTGATCTAGAAGACTGATCAGTGCATTCATGCTATTCACACCAACAGCTGCGGCAGTGGCTGGAGTGGCGTGACTGGACTGGGGAGCTTGAAAGCATGCTGGTGACTGTGCATGTTGTGGAACAGACTGTGCATGGGATGGTTGAGGCAAGTGAACAGCTGGGGAATTGGGCACAAACTGTTCTGCTAAAGGTGAAAGCTGTGATGTTGGCGTCTGAACTGATGCGTTAGCAAACATAGTGGCTTGAGGCAGAACGAACCCCTGGGAAAAAGGCAGCTGAAACTGGGGCTCTGCTGGCGCTGGTTGAGACAGCTCTGGCTCTCGTGACATGGCTGACTGGGTGTGAGTGACTATGTGTCTCTGTGGAGTATGAGAACTGGTCAGCGTGCGCATCCTGAGTTCCCTCTGGTAGGCGTCAATGCGTTCCTGGACCTCGCTCGTGGTCCACTCCTCAGCCGCCTTGAAGCTGAGTCTGTTAGAGAGTATGGGGTCTGGGCAAAACTTGATGAACATCATGCATACCTCCCGTCCCGGATCTTCAACACTTCGTTTCTGTCTCTTTAGGCACTCGTCAGCGATATCAATGGCGTTATTCAACCTGATCCAGTAGTCCATCACCCCTTCGTCTCGCAGTGGCCTGGTGTTGTAAAAGTCAGCCATTGGCATGGATGAGTAGGTCAACTCACTAAAGTGTTGTTTCAGTATGTCATAGACAAAGTCGGGAGTCGCGTCAGTGGAGTTATGTCGTAGGGTAACCCGAACTACATCTCTAGCCTTCCCCCTTAGCTTAGCTAATATCTCCTGTAGCTGCTGGTGTACTGGAACATTACTCTTACGAAAATATGCCCCTACCATTTCCACCCACTCCCGGACAGAACACTTATCACTGCTATCACCCCTATAAATAGGCGGCTCCTTAGCATCAGATTGCATTACTAGCCTAACACCGGACAAATTAAACTCCATCGGTTGCTGTTCAGGCTGTGAACCCCCCTTTTTTACAGATGTGTCGTGTGCTGTTACATCACTATTACGTTGCAGCTGGTCTGCAATAGACTGGCCAATTTGGCTGGCTAACTCTGTAATAAGGGCTCTTACATCATCACTAGAGGCTGATATGGTACGCTGCTCACTTGGGGGGAAACTGGACACGACTGGAACACGCCCTGGGCGTTCTCAACCCTCCCACATCAGGCGACTGAACCTCGTCCTTGAATAACCTCCCCCTCCCAAACCCCACAGTAGCATACACATCTCGATCAAAAACACCCATACCCACTGGTGTATTTACTGAGTCCATTGTGCAATACTTGGGTGAAACTATGCAGTCCCCACGGCGATCGAAGTGGCGTCGATACTCGAAGAATCCAGAAGGTCACGGCACCAATGTAACCCGTCTTGTCTTTCTGCGTTGTGTTCTGGGTTGTTCTCAAGTAGACACAGGGGCACGGGCTGTCACAATGCAGTTTATTATCTGCGGTCATAAACAATATGGCAATGAGTGTTGCGTGACATCAGGTTAGCATCTCAGTCAAATCTAGCATTGCTCTGACTGTATTCACATTAATCACATTTAACCTCTTTTAATAAAGAAAAACTACATACATTTGTAATCAAAACAAATACAAAAAAATATCACAGATATTCCCAATAGAAAAACACATTGTAAATTCACTTAGTCATACATTAATTCCATTATATAAACTACACATATATTCATTGAGTCATCTCAAACAAATATGCACAAACACAAAAAAAACATATCTGCGGTCATAAACAATATGGCAATGAGTGTTGCGTGACATCAGGTTAGCATCTAAGGAAGATAGCATCACGTCAGTACAATGTTAATGACCTGCCGAACAGCTAGCTCACCACGTGCTGCAGCAGCTACCGAACTGCATTTAACATATAAAAAACACAATATCGCGGCTCGTAGTTCATTAAGACTACTGCAAGATTCACTCATCATCATAGATACTCTTACACGGTGATAAGTCAACAAATAAGTGATAATAGCAACTTATATATCCGTTTTATTATCGGAGAGACCTGACGTGAACTCACCTCAGTCAAATCCAGCATTGCTCTGACTGAGGTCAACCTTGCGCGGCGCAAGTCCCCGGTCTGATGACGTCACACGCACGCACTGCACTAACCCGACGCGCAGGCAGAATGAACCCAAAACGAAACTCCCAGTAATACAAAAAGAAATATTTTTTGTGGAATTTATAAGTATACAAATAAACCTGCAACACTCACGTATTACCAATTCACCTTCTAGGCGGCAGTGGCTCAGTGGTCCATGTAGGTTTGCAAACCGGAAGGTTGGTGGTTCAATCCCTGGTTCCACCTGACCAAGTGTCGAGGTGTCCATGAGCAAGACACCTAACCCCAGCTGCTCCCGACGAGCTGGATGGCGCCTTGCATGGCTGACACCGCCGTCGGTGTATGAATGGGTGAATGTGAGGCTATATGTAAAGCGCTTTGGTGGCCATAGGTCTGTGAAAGCGCTATATAAATGCAGTCCATTTACCATTCTAATTTTGAACTGTTTCAAAACAGTTGAACTTGTATATTCTGTAATCTTTTCACTTTTATTTTGCCTCTGTCCCAACTTTTTTAGAGTGTATTACTGCCATCAATATCAAAATTAGTTTATATTTACAAAATACAATTAATTTGGCCAGTGACAACATTGAAATTTTTTTCTCTGTACTTTTGTAAGTTAAATAAAGGTTAAAAATAATTTTAAAATCACAGATTCTTGATTTTATTGTGTTTTACAAGATGTCCCAACTTTTCTGGAATTGGGGTTGTAGAAATGTTTCTGTATTCTGTAGAAACATGCATAGTCATTTTTCTCAAGAAACCGGCTGGTTAATCAGTGTTCTTTATAAAGTTGTATAGACCCCCCTTTGGCCAAAGACAGAGTCCAACAGTCTGGGTGAAGGTATAATGCGTGTATGTCTTTTCAGCGCTCCAGTGAAGTTCACTTAATTTATTAGAATTTACTTTCAATATTATTTTAGTTCTATGTTTAATATGACTTTTCAATTTAATATGACCAATTTCAAATGATAATCAAATTTAGATTGTGTTTCTTATTAGAAAATAATCATAAATATTGATTATGATTTAATTTAGATCTTGGATTATTCTGGGTAGCCAATATTTTCATTTATTCATTCATTATGGACCCGGTATCGCTTTGAGACGTCACGTCGCGAATGTGCGCTCACGATCACAACCGTAGCCAGTTCTGAAATAGTCAGAGGCTGCAGTGCAACTCTTTTACCCTTAAGCGGCCGCCCATGCGTACTCATAACAAAAGGTGTAATTTTTGTAATAGTCGCAAGATGCAACGTGCTAAGTCAGTGATAGTCAGAAATCGGAAGGGTTTTAATGAGGTGCTCCATGCTCCATTCATTAGTGCCTTCGGTTTGATCTACCCTGGAGTAGCGTTGTGGAAACACCAGACTGCACTTTATTCTACTAGGAAAAATGATTTCAGAATAATGCAGAATAATTCAAATATAACATTTTATTTTGTCAGGTAAAAATGTATCATGCCAATTACACAAGTAAATGATTAAAAGCCAATTCAGAAATAATAAATACATGACATCAATTACTCAAAGATGACTCTAGAAGTAAGCAATGCATTCCTGACAGAGACACACAGTGGTGTGTGAGTGTGTTCTGAGTGTAAGACTTGAGAAAACACTGACACAGCACTGCATGGAGGTTTTCCTGGTTACAGATTCCATGCTCTACAGGAAGACTGCTCTGTCACCTACTCTTAAACACCCAGACCAGAACAAAGGGTTATACCAATATTTTTTAGAGTTGTTTTGGGTCAATTCATGTACCCCAGGGTGAAGCACCTAGGTTCGGGGGAGAGGGGAGATATCTTGAAGAGACATCACCTAAAGAGGAGAACAGGTCTCCTAAGTTCTCAATCTTTCTCATTAAACCAATGACTGCAATCAAACTAAGACCATTTTACCAATCGCACTGAGACACTTAAAATGATACCAAACATGTAAAGGAAAAACAATAGATTCACAAAATACATCATATGTGATATATAGACATTCTCAGTGAACCTTTGGTGACTTGACTCAGGGAGAGAGGAAGGGAGGAGGGAGAGGGGGATGCAGAGATCAGGAAGGAGAAAAGTTTGGAGAAGACAATGTTCTGTGCTCTTTCTTTGTGATCTTCTGTCCAGAGTGTGTTTTATTGCTTTACTGCATGGTGAGTTTTATCTCTGCTTTTGTTTTAGCAGGAAAATCAGTTCTTATAAAGTCTTCTTTTGATCAAAGTTAAACGATTTCCCAGAAGGACAATTCAAAGCTGTCCCTTATCTAGACCTTGCCTTTCATCTGTATTTATAATTAACTTTTGTCACGTCCATAGTTATGTCCATAATCATGTGTCAGAGTTGATGCAATTAAAAAATTACATAAATAAATAAACAGATTTAGGACAAAAGGCAAGTACTGTACAAAACATCAATCATATAATAATAAGAATTTGAAAATTAAAATGAAACCTGACAGGCAGCCATTGAAGTGGTGATTAAAAAAAATGGGCTGATATAATTGTATGTCTCAGTTTTAAGCACTCTGGCTGCTGCATTTTGAACTAGCTTGAGTTTATTTATTGTGCCTGTATTAGGACAATACAGTTCTGCAGAAAAAGGCTGTTCTGCAAACACTGGAAATTTCACGAGTTCACATGTTAATGAAATCTGATGTAATATTATAATGCGTATTTGGCTTGCTGTCCGGGGGGAGGGCTCCGAGCTCGGAATTCGGCCCGACCCCAGAGTACTCCCCCCTATGAATGTATAGATCATAGGTATCTATGAGCAGACCCATCTGAATGTGAGGTGATGGGGTGGTGGCGGGATGCTGAGAAATTTGTCATGAGACAGGAGGTAAGGGAAGGCTTTATTTATACTGGCTTCTTCTTGTGCTGATTGGATGATTACCTGAACATGCTCCTCCCGAACTTTGTTACATAAAACTTCATTTCACGAGTTCACATGTTAATGAAATCTGATGTAATATTATAATGCGTATTTGGCTTGCTGTCCGGGGGGAGGGCTCCGAGCTCGGAATTCGGCCCGACCCCAGAGTACTCCCCCCAAAAAGCCAGATGAACGCAGGACAGCGAGCGTAGAATTAATCCCCCCAAAATGTGAAGGGTATGTATTTACCAAGGAACGAGCTTGCCTATTCGACTGGGAAGGCTCTCGCGACGTCCGACGGGAACTTGGATGCTCACGGCATCGGACGGATGAGCCCGTTCTGCAGTTGAACTGACAGCTCGATGACGCAAGAATTATGCGAGCGTAAATTTGAGAACAAGTTTAACCGTTCACCCAGGAGGGCTCTCGCAGCATCCGACGGGAACTTATATGCTCACGGCATCGGACGGGTAAGCCTCGCTAGGTTGAACGGAGGGCGCCCGCTGGACTCGGTCGGGAGGGTTCGACCGGCGCTTCGACGGGGCTGGGGCACGGGAATAGACCCCTCGCGGCCCGACGAATGGGGAACCCACCTAGCGACACGAGCGCGGCCGTCCGGCGACGACTAAGACAGGCAGGCTCTCACTGCAATTCGAACAGGAGGACTCGACCGGCGCTTCGGAAGGGGGACTGAGCCCGGCCCACGAGCGGGGAGCCGTCACTGCGTGCGAACGGGGGAGCCTGCAATTGATTGTAAAAATGTTATAATTATTGAAGCGAGTGTAAATACGGCGAGCAAAATAGATTCGGAAAGTGGGTTTTGAACTGATATCGGTGCGGAAGGTGACGAAGGATGTGATGTTGCAGGTGATGGAAATGAATGATCTAATTAGTTAGGGCTTGGTGGGCGTTTCTGATGTGGAAGCGGCTGGATCTAATGTAAGTTTTGAAAGCTTCAGATGACCAGCGACCGAGGGTTTGAATTTGTTGATGGGAGAGACCTTTTTGTGCGGCTGTGGTCGCTGCTCCGATGCGGAATGAGTGGCTAGAGAAATGATCTGCTGTGACGCCGGATTTGATGAGGACTGCTTTAAGGTGCTTTTGGAACCAAAATCTCATAGCTGGATGATTGGAGTCGTTAGTGAAGAGTGGGTCGAGTGGGGATTTGGACGTGGAACGTTTGTACTGCAGGTAGTTAAAAAGAGCATGGTACGGTTGGATGGGAGTTTGTAAATTAAAAATATATACGAAGTGACCTTTTTTAGCTTTGTCAGTTTTACTTTGTTTGATGAAAAATGATATGGTTTCATGATCTACGATCTGTAGATCTGAAATTGTAGGATGAATGTTTGGGTCGAATAAGGAAGTGATGGTCAATTCGGAGCAGCGGAGGAAACCGAAGAATGCTAGGATGAACATAGCTTCTAATGTATAGGCGGTGTTGGTGGAGTGGTATCCAAGACGGAGTGATGAAATGCATCTGGTGAGTATATTGATTGTGATTGGTTGTCTGGTGTCTGGGCGAGTGGGGCGGGTTCTTTGGATTCCCTTAATTAGAAGGGACGTTTGGGAGTTATTAATTGCAGGTGCAGGTTTACCGTGGATTAATTTATGGAAGAATTGAATGCCGCTTAGATAGCTTTTGATGGATCCAGCTTGGAGACCTTTAACTGAATTAAGGTGCGATATGAACGAAGTAACTGTTAGAAGAGAGAATTCGGGAAACGGCAGGTTGTGAGAGAGGTGGAATGACTTGAACGATTTCCACGCGGTGTAATATGTTTGCAGGGTTCTGGGAGAAACTGCTTGGAGGATGGAATCGATGGACGTGTCCAGGAGGAATTTTAGCGGATGATTTATGGGAAGATCAGCTGAGAATAAGGAGGTACTGGGGTTGGAGTGGGGTCTGCTTCTGGTGCCAGCATCCTGAATTTCTGAAAAGAGAAACGGGAGAGAGAGTCAGCGATTTGGTTTTGAGCCCCTGGAACGTGTTTTGCAGTTATTAAGAACTGGTCACATGCGGAGATCCAGATAAGGCGTCTGAGGAGTGGCATTAACGCAGGTGAGCGAGAACGACCTTTGTTAATGCAATGAACGGTTGCTTCGTTGTCGCAATGGATTTGGATGCTTTTTGATGACCACTCTTTCCCCCATAGGGAAGCTGCGACAACGATCGGGTAGAGCTCGAAAAGGGCCGAGGAGGCTGAGGACTGAGGTGTGTCTAGGAGCTGAGGGGGCCAGGGAGACGCGAACCAGCGTCCTTGGTAATAGCCGCCGAAGCCGGTCGAGGGAGCTGCGTCTGTAAACAATTTGATGTCGAGGGGGAGAGAGATAAAGTCGTCGTAAAAAAAAGTTAAGCCGTTCCACTGGTTAAGGAAATTCATCCATAGTTTTAGCTCGTTTTGGGACTCGTCAGAAAGGAAGATCCGATCTTCCAGCGCGTGAACGGATGAAGTGAGGGCGAGAAGATGCGCGATGAAGGGGCGGCCCTGAGGAATAATGCGTATAGCATAATTTAGGTGGCCCAGCAGCGAGAGAAGTTCGCGTTTTGAACAATCTGAGCTGTCTGTAAAATTGGATGCGATTAAGATGATACGATCTATTTTTTCCTTAGGCAGTGAGGCCTGGAATTTTACTGAGTCCAAATTGATGCCTAGGAACTCGATGGACGTAGTTGGACCCGATGTTTTCTCCTGGGCTAACGGAATCCCTAATTCGGCGAAAACTTTTTGCACTGTGAGGAGGTGAGCCTCGGGGATGGCGTTGTATGGTGAAATTATTAGGAAATCGTCGAGCAGATGGAGAAGATGAGGAATTGCGTAATTATTGGAAAGGATCCAACATATAGCTTCAGAGAGAGTGTCAAAGATTTTCGGGCTGCTTTTGCAGCCGAAAGTTAAGCGCACGGCGAAATAATACTTGTTCCGCCAGTTTACACCAAACAAGTGCCACGAGTCAGGGTGGATTGGCATTACTTTGAAAGCAGAGGAGATATCTACTTTTGCAAGCCATGCGCCTCGTCCAGCTATTTTAATCATGGTTATGGCTTGCTCGATATCATGGTAGTTGAGAGAATATTCTTCGAGAGGGATGAGACTATTGATGCTCGGATATGGAGAATTATGGGGGGCTGAAAGGTCTATTATCAACCGCTTTTTTCCCGAGAATTTCCTGGTAGCCACGCCTATAGGGCTGATGCGAAATTTGTCGAACGGGGGAGCCTCGAAAGGGCCTATCATAAACCCGGATTCAATTTCTTTTTTAATTAGTTTATCTACTACTTCAGGCTCCGCTAAGGAGGACTGAAGATTAGCGCAGATAATGTTTTGTGTGGGATGACTTTCTACGCCGGGTTTAAAGCCTTGGTTGAGACCTGTCAGCAAATAATTTGTGAAGTTGACATCTGGGTGGTGTGATAATTCCTTCGCCAAGCGGAAAACATTCACAGGAGTCGAGAGATAGTTTTTTGCATTTTTATTTACAGATTTTTTGACTGGGCAAACCACGCGGGCGTGTGCGCCGCCACAGTAATCACAGACGTGGAGAAAACGACAACGTTGTCTTGGGCATCTCCCTTCATTGAAGTTTCTGCAAACTTGTCTGTCGGGTGCCGTGTATGGTGCTCTGATCGAACAATCTTCTCTTGCGGGTCGCGGAACGTAACTTGTGGATTTTATGGCATTTTGCTCTGGGCAGGGAGGGATCGATGGATTGATTTGGGGGCATGCCGTGGTGACATGGCTTGTGGATCTGCAGATTGCGCAGGAAATGTTTCTACACCCGAGGAAGACTCGGTTATGGAGATCAGTGTCCAACGCTCCCCAATAGGGACACTGATTCCACTGGGAAACGCGGACGGCGCATTTTGCGGAAAACAATTTATGGTAAGTATAAAAATGACTACCCCCATAAGACAACGCGAGCTCCGCTATGATGGCAAGATAATCATTTAGCTCGCGCCGTCTATGGGGGAAAGTCGAGCATATAATTTCTGTGTAGCGGCTGAAAGCGATACAGAATTCGGCCAGTGATAATGTGCGTGATGTAACCCGCAAATTATTTTTTAGAGTGACTGAGATATCGCCACAGTCCACTTGGCGATTGGACTCGACTGGGGGAAACAAGGACAGGAGAGAACCCAAATCTACGTCTGCACCTGCGAGGATTTGGGCTCTGATGTTGTTCGTCACTGGAGGAGGTTCTGCGGCAACTGCATTCGGAGGGGCTGGCTGAGGAGTGGCTGAGAAGAGAGAGAAAGGAGAGCGCACTTGGAGTGGGTTAAAGGGAGGAAAAGTCGGGGCTGTGGCCGATTGCGGAGGCATCCTCGCGCAGAGATCGGCCCCCGGGATAGAAGGAGGAGGAATGGGAAGAGCATAGTGAGGAAGGGGAAGAGGAAGGAAATGCGCCGGCGAATGACCAGCTAACGGAGGCATCCTCACGTTAGGGTGAGCACCTGGCGCTTGGGAAGGAGGAAAACTGAAAGAAGTAGAAGGGAAGAAAAACATTTGGGGATCTTGTGTCAAAGTAGAATTGCTGAGATCTGGAGCATGAGGTACCACGGTGGGAGGGGCAGAGGAGAGGAGTTGACCCGGAAAGGGTTGGCGCCCTTCCGCGACTGGATCCGGGGCGCGGCCCAGGCTAGCGGAAGGTCTGCGACGACGTGGCACGGGGGCGGGGCCCGGCGCTGCGGGTGAGGAAGGTGTAGACGCTGCGGGACGAGCGATCGGGGCCCGGCGGGCCTTGCTCGTCCGAGCCGATGAGTTTGGAGCTGAAACAGAAGGGTGAGAAGATTGTAAGGTGACATATAAATCAAACAACTCTGCTTTTTTCATCCTGCGGGAAAAATTTGCATCTGAATTAATTGAGGCTTGTCTCAGCCCCTTAACTGTCCACTTCCCTATGGGAGGAATGTTTGGGGGCGCTGAAAGGTGGGAAGGCGCAGAGGAAGACGATGAGGAAGAAGATGAGTTCCTCGCTGGTGGTGGTGAGGGAAGTCTTCGGCGTCTCGGAGTGTGCGGAGAGGATCTAGAAGGCCGGCGTCCCCTGTTAGAGGATAGAGGCTCGATGTTGTTAGCTGCTGGAGAGGAAAGGGCCGCTGGATCAGCGGTTTGCGACGGAGACATCTCCGTGATGAACGAATCATCGTCGGAGGGGAAGAGCTCTAACTCGGACATGACGGCACGAAGGCGGAGTCCGATGCTGAGAAATTTGTCATGAGACAGGAGGTAAGGGAAGGCTTTATTTATACTGGCTTCTTCTTGTGCTGATTGGATGATTACCTGAACATGCTCCTCCCGAACTTTGTTACATAAAACTTCATATATTTCAACACATCGCTTTACTTTATTTGCACTTGTATTTACTAGTCCTTCTAGCAATGATGCAATAACGGATTTTTAGATTATTATTATTTTTTTTATTTAATCTTAAATGCCTTGATTATAAATCTTGAATCATGAAATCATTTAATCCTTATCTAAAGATCACCAGGAGGTATAGACTGCATTCATGTCTATGATCATACAGTCAGAGGAATATTTTTAAAAGGAAGCAAAATAAATTATGTCATGAGCTAAGGGGAGGTAACATGAAAAAGATACTAGCATCAGTTAAATTAACTGTTGTACTTGTCAATCATTAGCTGATTTTTATGTTTACTCCTCCTTTAACTAGCTAAATAAATATTGGGCAGACTCCGTCTCCTGTAAACATTTTCAACAAGACAAGACTCTACATGAGTAGCCAGGTAAGTCAGAATATTTCACCTGCTTTTTTATATTTACACTGTAAAAAATGATATTCTTCCTCAGTATTTTTGTCTTGTTTTCCAGTACAAATACATACAAAATTCTTAAATTAAGATACATTTACTTGAGAAGCAATATTACTTTTAAGAAGTCATGTTTTCTGAAAAATTTACTACAATTATATTAAAACAAGTGTGCGTTTTAAAACAAGAAAAATGTATGTGTCAATGGGGTCATAAAAATAACTTAATTCAAAGGGAAAATAAGAATATTTATCTGGCGACAACCTTAAAGGTGCAGTGTGTAATTTTTAGCAGCATCTAGTGGTGAGGTTACGAATTGCAACCAACAGAAGTTAGGAAGTGATGTCGTCGTCTGAGACAGCAGAGAGTAGCCAGTTCAGCAATGAGGTTTCTGTACAAAGATAAATTAAGAAATTAGGTTTACTTAATTATTCAGTAAAATAATGTTACTGCGAATATTATTGTTACTTGTTCATTCATCATTGTGTCAGTGTTTTATTCGCTGACTTTAGCTAGCTTCTTTGCACTGTAGAAACATTTCAATATAAAGGGATCCGCGGTGTGTGTAGAGAGAAATGACTCATTATAAAAACATAACTGTTCATTAAGTAAGGACTTTATACACCACTGAAAACATATTTATGTATATGATATTGCATTTCTGTCAACAGATCATCCTAAATATTACACAATGCACCTTTAAGGCTACGTTCACACTGTCAGTCCAAATCCATTTATTTGTGTGTCTGATTGGAATCTGATTTAAAATGATTGATGTCCACACTGTGTATCGGAACTGTTCAGATGTCGTGAGAAAGTCACATAAACCACTCAAAATCTGATCAGAGCAGTCAGACTGAAATGGGTTTCCAGAAATGCGATTTGAATAGGATTTAAAGATGTTTAGATATTTGTTCTGGAAAACAACACAACAATACTGAAGAAGAAAATATTTTTTGTAGCAGTCCACACATTCCTTTTTCTCCTGTTGTTTTTTTGTTTTACAGATTTTTTCTATTTATGTTAATCAATAAGCATTTTTAATTCATGCAACCGCACTGACTTCACTATGTCCTCTATTTGTCGGTCGTAACAAAAGTCAATGTGTGTTGACAAACCCCTCCATGTTGCGGTTTTTGTTGTTTTTGGTGTATTCCTACCAACGCAACGTCATTGCCATAGAAACCAATGCAGATATTCCGGAAAATGAAACACACAAATCGGATCTGAACAGTTCCGATACACAGTGTCGACATAAATCATTTTTAGATCAGATTTCAATTGGATACACA
Organism: Vimba vimba; assembly: GCA_022828995.1. Taxonomy (NCBI): domain Eukaryota; kingdom Metazoa; phylum Chordata; class Actinopteri; order Cypriniformes; family Leuciscidae; genus Vimba; species Vimba vimba. The sequence goes on from CM040826.1 coordinate 865,828, forward strand.
AACAAAAGAATTTGGATTGAACGTAGCCTAAGTCCTAAACTCCAACAAAGACTGTACATTCTGAGGAGACTCAGACTTTATGGTGCCAACAAAAAATCAAGACACTGTTTTATCATGCTGTCCTGGTATGGGATCCAAGCTTGTAACCTCTCTGTACAATTAAAAAAACAGGCTTTCCTACATTGTCTAGACTGCCATGAAAATTGTGGAGTTGAAAGACCATTCATCGCTCCAAACACTATATGAGCAGCTTGTGTTCAGAGGGGACTCAGGATTCTGGCGGATCCTTCTCATATCCTACATCCTGAGTATGTGCTTCTGCCTTCAGGAAGAAGATACTGAACTGCTTTAAAAACTCTTTTAAAATCTTGAATGATATTGATAAAGGCCTATGATAGTTTCTGGTTAGCTCTGATTATTTTACATTATTTTTTGCATTATTTACATTATTTATACTTATTACTATATTTACTGTTGGATATTGTTATTTTATTGGTTTATGCAGTAGTTATTTGTGCAATAATAGTGCCTTTTTAGCTGTGCAATATGACATCTGATATATCTGTCTACATGTGCAGATCCCTTGTATGGACTGTTTATGTGAGAGAGACACATGCAATTTATTTATTTATTATGTGATTCGAAAACGCAGCATACATTAAGCCCAAGAAAGAAAAAATTAAATAATAAGCCCAAGAAAAAGTTCCCTAAGGGGACAATAAACTATATTTTATCATATCGTATTAAAAAAAAAAAAAAAAAAAATCGGCACACCATGGCTCCAAAAATGTGAAAAATGTAATGGTAGACTCACACACAGGGGGTAACGTTTCGAGCACGTAGGCTCTTCGTCAGACAATTAAAAGTTAAACACACCACGCCTTTATTCTCACAGCAGACCCAAGCATGCTAGCAGTTTAATGCTTAACTAAGTAATCAAAGTCAAAACTACAATAGCCTATTTACAGATGAAACTGAACCTGCACTTGAAATACTGAACAGGTCAGTAGTTTAGCCTCTCTGCTCCACCTGGGCACTTCTACTCCATTCTCAAGTCTCTCACATTAATTACTCTGATCAAAACCTTTTGGTGGAGCGCGAGAGGCCATCGCATTGCCAAGTCAAGACTAACCCATTCATGATTTATTAGAGATTTATTTTGGAATTGCGAGCTGGAACAGAGAGCACAGGGAGTTCATAGACAACCTCTGTGGTCGTGTCAGAGTCAATAAAGATCACAGGTGATTTATAATCGGCCTCGTTGGCCGTATCAGAGCAGGCAGAAGGTTCAGGAGTGGTTGCCGTCATCTCAAGAGGATCAGTAGCGGTTGCGCCTCTACGAGAGGAGCTGCAGACGCCATAAGATGACAGACGGAGATTTAAGTGTGTAGCTCTGCTTCTTTTTTATATGGTTTCCTCAATGCCTAAATGTTTGCTTTTGCTGTCTACAGGTCATAAAATCAAATGTATCTACAGACACGGCACATGAAACATGATGGATGATGATGCTGAAATCGCTGTTGTTGGCATTGGATGCCACTTTCCTGGAGGTAACTGATAACTATTTACCATTTATTATTTCTTCATGTCATGATTTTTGTCTTAAACTATATTTGGATTGTATGTTCTCATCTATTTTAGGAGAGGGACTTGAAAACTTCTGGCGAGTCCTTCTTCATGGAGAGAACTGTGCAGTTCAGATACCAAACGACAGGTTTAATCTCTCTCAATGGTACGATCCAGATGAGAGTAAGGCAGGAAAGACGTACACAACAAAGGCAGCACTTATTAATGGGTAAACCTTCAATTAATTTGCCCTCATAAAATAAATCAAAGGTGTCATGCATTCTGTTTTTAATCATTATACTCCTGAATGTTCACTTATGTTTTTCAAGTTAAAAAATTGTGCAAATTTAAAAATACATGAAAGGCCAGTGGCTAGAATGCTCCATTTTGGGATGACACACTGAGCCCCATCTGTTTGGCCTCTCTTGGCATCAATTCACTCTCTAAAAGCAAAAACCCAATTATTTACCTTTTATTATGTGCAGTTTGAATGATTTCGACAACAAGTTCTTCGGCATCACTGATTCTGAATCGATCAGTATGGACCCCCAGCACAAACTTTTGCTGCAGTGCACCTACAGGGCCCTAGAGGATGCTGGGATACCAATGGAAAAGGCCAGTGGAACGAAAACAGGAGTATTTTTGGGTAACATATGCTAAATAATTAATATATTCTTACTGTTAATGTCTAGGAGTAAATGTATGTGTGTGTTCAGTTATTAATCTCAGTGGATTTATATGTGCATGCATTTAGAATTGCATGGTAAATGCCATAGGAGCAATCTGTGGTTAATGATTTGCTTGGGATTGCTTGATTTTCAGGCCTAATGAATAGGGACTTTGAGCTGGCCACTGTGAGGACTAATCCAAAACACATCAACCACACCTCTGGCACTGGTGCAGCTATGAGCATAGCAGCCAACCGCATCTCATACATATTCAACCTCACTGGCCCCTCAGTGTCTATTGACTGTGCCTGTTCCTCATCCCTCGTCGCTCTTCACTTCGCTTGTCAAGCCATAAAACAAGGTAGTCTTCACAAACATGTACTGTGTGTAAAACTTGGGAATACATTTTCACTCTTCCTACTCTTAAGGAGATTGCTTATGTGTAATTTGTATGTACAGTACGTGCACACACTTTACATCCTCTCTGGACAAAATAAGCATCTTTTCGATTTGCAGATGCATTTATCCAAAGCAACAAATAAACCCGGAATATTACAATACTATTTGCACTACTTGTATAATTGTTGGCTAATGTCTGCACTAGACCAGTGGTACTAACACTATTAAAATGTTATTTTATTCAAACAGTTTCTTTCTGTGTTATATTTCAATTTATAATTATAATTTGAATATTTCTTTATATATCTATAAGATCAACCCTATGTCACGATCCACACTCGAAGGAACGGGAAAAGGGAAGATCCAAGTGCAGTAATTATTTTATTGGGGAATTCCGTAAGCAGAAATCCAGTCCAGGCAATTAGTCGTCATCATAAATCCATCCAAAAACAAGAACACAATCAGGAAACACAGGGAACAGAAGTGGCGTGATAATAGACAAGGAATCTGTAACAAACACTAGACAGGCAGGGCATATATAACAAAGAACTAACAATGAATAACAGGGAACAGCTGGGTACAATGATGACGGGGAACAGCTGAGTGCAATGAACAGTGATTGGTACAGACAAGGATTGTGGGGAATGCAGTTCATGAATAGGATGACACCGTGGGGAAGAGGACCTCTAGTGGACACCAGGGATACACAAACCAGACACTGTGACATAACCCCCCCTCTACGGAGCGGCTACCAGACGCTCCAAGACGTAACAACAGACAAAACAAGAGTCCAGGCGGGAGGTGGAACGGTGGAGGATCAGGGGGAGGGATGGAGGGCCAGGTCCATGAAGGGGAACAAGAACAGGGGTTGACGGCTTAGCCGACGGCCAGGGCAAAACAGACGACTCATCGGGCGGCCAGGGCGGAGAGGACAGTCCATCGGGCGGCCAGGGCGGAGACTTTCCCTCGGGCGGCCATGGCGGAGACGACCCTTCGGGCGGCCAGGGCGGAGACATTCCCTCGGGCGGCCAGAGAGGAGACGACCCTTCAGGAGGCCAGGGAGGAGATGACCCTTCAGGAGCAGACCCCGGCTCAGGAACAGACCCCAGCTCGGCGGCGGCCATCTTGTCCGGAGACACAGGCTCGGCAGCTGCCATCTTGTCCGGAGACACAGGCTCGGTGGCACCATCTTGTCCGGAGACACTGGATCGACAGACGTGACGTGAACAGTCTCTGGATCGGCAGACGTGACGTGAACAGTCTCTGGATCGGCAGACGTGACGTGAATAGTCTCTGGATCGACAGACGTGACAGGTAGCTGGGGTGGCGCTGGCACGTGCCAGGTAGCTGGGGTGGCGCCGGCAGGGCGAGCAGCTTGAGCGGGGCCGGCAGAGCAGGGCGCCTGGGCGGCGCGGGCAGACCAAGGCGCCTGAGCAGCGCGTCAGGATGGCAGTCACCTCCGGGATGGTCTCTGGGTTAGGAGCCACCGGACAAGTCATTGAGGAGGCCTTTCTTTTCCTCCTCCGTCTTCGGATTACCGGCCTCGAGACCACCGGCCTCGGGACCACCGGCACTGGGACCACCGGCACAGGGACCACCGGCACAGGGACCACCGGCACAGGGACCACCGGAACAGGGACCACCGGAACAAGGTCCACTGGACTCGGGACAACCGGACTCGGGACAACGGACTCGGGACCACCGGAACAGGGACCACCGGAACAAGGTCCACCGGGACAGTCACGGAGGGAGTCTTCCTTCTCCTCCGTTTCGGGTCCACCGGAACTGGGACCACCGGAACTGGGACCACCGGAACTGGGACCAACGGGACTCGGGACCACCGGAACAGGGACCACCGGAACCATCGGTGAAGGACACTCGGGGCTGAACATCACCGGCCCATGGTCAGAGAATGACCGAAATGGAGAATGCTGTCGGTGCTCACCTCTAGTATCTCCTCCCCTGCGTCCTCCACGATTTCCCCTAAACTTGACCAGACGGGTTCCCCTAAAAGGCTCTCTGTCCCAGGTGGAAGGCTGCTCAGGGGACTTGACCGCCACGGCCTCCTCAGTCTGGCGGGTCCATAACGCCAGGCACTGAAAAATGTTCATACGAGGGGGAACCTCTTCAACTCTTGAACTCCCCCTCTGCTGCCTCCTCTCTGACCTTGTGGTTGAGGAAAACCCGCAAAAATCTATACTGCTGGATCTTGTAGTGACAGATTCCTTCTGTCACGATCCACACTCGAAGGAACGGGAAAAGGGAAGATCAAAGTGCAGTAATTATTTTATTGGGGAATTCCGTAAGCAGAAATCCAGTCCAGGCAATTAGTCGTCATCATAAATCCATCCAAAAACAAGAACACAAACAGGAAACACAGGGAACAGAAGTGGCGTGATAATAGACAAGGAATCCGTAACAAACACTAGACAGGCAGGGCATATATAACAAAGAACTAACAATGAATAACAGGGAACAGCTGGGTACAATGATGACGGGGAATAGCTGAGTGCAATGAACAGTGATTGGTACAGACAAGGATTGTGGGGAATGCAGTTCATGAATAGGATGACACCGTGGGGAAGAGGACCTCTAGTGGACACCAGGGATACACAAGCCAGACACTGTGACACCCTAACCCTACCGTTGTTGAAGCAATCCCTGTTCTCACGGATCTGCCAAAACTACTAAAATCACTGTGTTCTGCTGCATTGGCGATGTTACTTTATAAAGAAACGCTACACGCCTATAGACTGAACACGTAATGCACATTTGCATGAAGTCACCGTTTTCACACAAATCTGTGTTTTTGTAGTTTACTTTAGACTTACTTTACTTACTTACTTTAGACTTTATTTGTCCCCATAGGGCAATTGGTTTTGCAGCAAGATAAACACAGGACAGTCACAGAATGCACAAATACAAGACAAAAACACATAAGAAATACTTAATGTAACAGGCCCTTGTTAAAGTAACATCTGACAATTTCATAGTATAGCAACATTTCCATAACCATCCCCATTTCGGCAACAACATCATCAAAAACAAGCAATACTATACATATTATAATAATAATAACCCCATCACTATTTAATAGTTATAGTCTGTCTACTCCTCCGGGCTGAATTCATAAACAGGATGGCTCTCGGGACAAATGAATGCTTATATCTGTTATTCTTCACTGGAGGTAATCTGTACCGAAACCCGGAAGGCAATATCTGGAACTCAGAATGAAGGGGGTGGGAGCTATCAGAGATAACTGTGTTGGCCTTCCTAACTACCTGTCTATCATACAGGACAGAAAGGCTACTCTGCTGAACACCTATAATTTTACTACTGACCTTCACTATATTGGAAAGGGCAGTTTTGGCCTTGACAGTGAGACTACCATACCAGCAAATTAATGAGAATGTTAAAACAGACTCAATGTATGATTTATAAAAAAGGGTCATGAGAGTCTTATCAACACGAAATTTTGACAGTTTGCGAAGACAAAACAGTCTTTGTTGGCCTCTTTTGCAAAGCATTTCAGTGTTAGAGGTAAAGGTTAACTTATTGTCGATAAAACTGCCTAGATACTTGTATGTTTCTACGAATTCCACCGTCTTCCCATTTATAATAGTGGTCTGTGGAGTTGATGACTTACGCCTAAAATCAATCTGCATATCCTTTGTCTTTTCAACATTTAGTTGAAGGAATGCCCTATCACACCAAAGTGCAAAATCATCCACAACAGGACCATGGTCACTTTCCTCATTGGAGAGGAGACTGACAATAGCAGAGTCATCGGCAAATTTTAAAATATGTCTATTTTCATGCTGGCTACGGCAATCGTCAGAATAAAGAATATAAAGGAGAGGTGAGAGGACACACCCCTGAGGAGACCCAGTGGATGATGACATTTCCTCAGACAAGCAACCATTCACACTCACTCTCTGAGTTCTGTCGGTTAAAAAATCAAGAATCCATCCCACAATATTAAAATCAAGGTCAAAGTTCTTTAAAGCTATGGTCTACGATTTCAAAGATTGTTCATTATTAATAACCTCGTTTAGATGCTGGTTATGGTTCTACAGTACAATCCTAACAATATGAAGAAAAAAAAGAATGAAAAAAATCCATTCACTCTATTGGGTGTACAGCTGCAGATAAGTTGACCAATGTAAGCTGTCCGGCCGGACAGCTTACATTGGTCAACTGCTCTCATCCAATCCCCCGCTCCACTTGACGCTCGCGTCTACACCCCACCGCACCGCACCCCGCCCCGCCCCGCCCCCGCCTGCGACATGAAATTTTGCGGGCAAGCAGCTGACAGTCTGGTAGCTAGCAAAGTAGCATCAGCTCAGCAATGGAGAAAAAACAAACCAGAAAAACCGACGCTGACACGGCTGACTTTTTGTTGAGCGGGTAAGCATTTATTTATACTTTTATGGTGTGAGGTGTTACATAAATAGCTTTTTATTAGTCTGACAACATGCTTATGCTGCCGGTCGGCATTGGAATGTTAGCCGTTTAGCATCGCCTATCACGGGTCAAAATAATTATATTTCTTGAAGTGCTTGAATATATTACAACTGTGAATATATTACATTCTGTTCGAGCCGATCGGAATTTGAACAAGATGCGCCGATGTTTACAACTGGTGATCACAGCTTGACTGAGTGACGTTGTTCAGGTCGTTTCCCGGTGGGAGGGATCAGGTAGCACAGAGAGGAGGGGGGTGTTTGTGGAGGGGAGGGATGAGTTTTTTAAAACGTCTCAGGCTTTCTCGACCGATTTTCAACATCGTAGACTACAGCTTTAAGAGCTTATCAACTAAAATATGTGGTTGGATTGTATTAAAAGCCGATGAAAAATCAACAAATAAAATCCTTGCGTGTGTTTTACTACCTTCAAGATGTTTGAATAGTAAATTTAACAAGGTAGTAGTGGCATCATCTACCCCTCGCTTAGCCCTATAAGCGAACTGTAGTGGATCTAGTAGATTCTCTGTTTTTGTAAGTATGACTTTTTTAACCAGTTTTTCAAAACACTTCATGACTAAAGAGGTCAGAGCTACTGGCCTAAAGTCATTTAATAATTTTGGATGATTTAGTTTGGCCACTGGAATAACTGTTGACTGTTTCCATATGTTCGGCACTCTCTGTTGCTCTAGGGACATCTGGAAAATATAATGAAAAATTGGACCTAACTGCTCTGCACAAGAGATGAGCAGGCGACTGCTTATATTGTCAGGCCCAGGGCTTTTTCCTGATCTGGAGTGCTTAAACATATTGACCACAGCTTGTTCGTCAAAAAAGGGGACAACACCATTTCCAGATAAATGTGATTTCTGTTCTAAAATAACATTACTAAAATTAGTGGTATCAAACCTCAAATAAAATTTGTTTAACTCTGTTGCAAGCAAACTGTCACAACTAAAACCTTCTAACACAACCTTGACATTCTTTTCTCTCCTGGTGCCGATAACAGTTCTCATACCATCCCAGGCTGAACGTAAATTCCTACCACCAAAGTCTTTCTCTATTTTTTCTTTGTAACCCTGCTTTGCCCTCCTTATTTCACTTCTTATTTCCTTTTTCAACTTATTCAATTCTAAAAAGTTTCCTTCCCTAAATGCCTGCCTCTTTTTGTTTAGTAACAGCTTTAGTGATTTCCTTACCCATGGCTTATTGTTTGGATATACCTGTACAATTTTATCAGGGATTACATTATCAACACAGTAGGAAGCATAACAACTAACAACATCTGTAAGATCATTTATGTTGGTACAGGACTCCTTAAACATGCCCCAATCGGTGCAATCAAAACAACCCTGTAAACTCAGGATTGCTTCCTCAGTCCAGTTCTTAACGTGTTTAATGAGAGTTTTTCCCCTCCTTAAGGCCGTACGATATGACGGGATGAGCTGGACGCAGTTATGGTCAGCCCCACCCAGCGGGGGGAGCGGGAGAGCTTTATATGCGTCCTTGATAGAACCGTAACACAAGTCCAATGACTTTTTTTGTCTGGTCGGGCACGTAACATATTGGTGAAAGTCTCTCAGACATTTCTTCAACGAACAATGGTTAAAATCACCAAGAACGAAGACAGGTGCTTCGGGCGATATTCCTTGCAGTTTTTGTGTTACTTGCAGTATCGACTCCGCGGCTTTATCCGCATTTGCTCTTGGATGAATATACACAACTGTCACAAATATTTGGGGAAACTCCCGGGGCAAGTATGGGGGGCGCAGGGACACTGACAGAAGTTACATCCTTAGTGCATAAACTTTCTCTAACAAGGACATTTTTACAATATCTTTGATTCACGTATAGGCAAACCCCCCCACCTCGCGACCTTCCAGTAACACTCACATCTCGGTCCAGGCGGACAGGTGCCCCGAAACCATCAATGACCAGCTCTGAGTTCAAGAGCTGAAACTGAGTAAAGCTGAGTTTACACTGAAACAATAACAAAAATGTACAATTTGAAACCCGTTTTCAAAAGTTTGTGTTTTCATCCCCCCAAAATGCCTGTGTCATTTAAATGAAGGGCCAAAACGCATGACACTGTTTTCATTTAAAAACTGAAAACTGTTTATGTAAACGGCCTCTCAGTTCAGTTTATGCAGAGTTCACATTGCACGATTTTCAAAGTGGTCAGATCACTGTTCTTTTCACTCTGCATGACTATCTGGGGTTGCATTCTGTTGCTGCTGTGTGCACACTGCACGATGGATCGGCAACAGGGGGATTCACATTGCATGACTTCACAATAGGAAGAATCGCAGACAACTCTGTCTTGTCCGCAAACTACGTTTCACAAAAAAAAAAACACGCAAGAAGTGATAAAAAAATAACACAAGAACTGAAATTGTTATTTAAAATGATAGCCCGTGTGGTAGATTTTTCCCTATTACCTAACTATCTGGGGAGAACCAGAACTGTTCATCCATCCAAGCCCTGCCGAAACACCTCAGCCCTTGCTGGACGCGCTTATATCGCCTCCGGCCAGGCTGCGTCGGCCCTGCACACCATGACGGTGTTGCAGGTTTTCCAGGCCAAACTTCTCCAGGCTATGGACGACCCTGAGTCGTTCAGAGGCTTGCGTAGCTTATGATGAAGTTTTAAAAGTGAAAGTAGCCTAGGTAACGTTATAGACTCCTGGGAGGGCGTGGCGTGTGGGCACAAATAAACTGATGTGGATTTTAAATTATTTTATAAACTTGAAATACAGGCATATTTTTGTAGACGTGTAGGCCTACCTAAAAACATGCATATATTTTTACGTTTGCATGTGATTGTTTTAAACCCGTGTTTAGACCCGTGTTTCCCCCGTGTCCGACCCGACCCGTATCCGACACAGTTGGATGTTTTTCACCCGTTTGAGCAAAATTTGCGGGTACCCGAACCCATGCAGGACTCTAGCTAACCTCATCGTGCTCGAACGCCATCTTTGGCTGAACATGACGGACATCAAAGAGACGGACAGGACGGCGTTTCTCAACTCCTCAGTCTCTAGCACCGGTCTCTTTGGCCTGGCTGTGAAAGGGTTTTCAGAGCACTTCACCGAGGCACAGAAATCATCTCAGGCTATGTGGCATTTCTTTAGGTCCCACCGCGGCCGGACCACCCTCGAAGAGAGCTCACCTGAATCTCCCAGCTCCCTGTTCAGCTCAGGCGGCTAGAGATTTTCCTGCTGTTGTCAAGGGGCCCGTTGCACTGCACGTGCCCTTGCAAACAAACACTGTTTTTACAGCGATCCAAATAGAGCACAAAAAGAGTATGTTTCAAACACACAACACCCGGGTAACCGGTCCCCCTTCACTAGGCGGCCCATCCCCAGTTGTCACTCTACCTCTATCCAATCGGGCTGAGGCCTGGCAAGCCAGCCCCGATGCAAATATGTGCACAAAACATAACACACAGGTTTCAGGTCCCCCTATGTTAAGCGGCCCACCACCATTTGTCATTCAACCCCTAGCCACACGGGCCCAGGACTGGCAGGCCATCCCTGAAGTTTCCAGTTGGGTTTTCAACACTAGAAAGAGAGGCTACTCGCTCCAGTTCGCTCGCAGACCCCCATGCTTTCAGGCGGTCATCGAGACTTCGGTGAGAAGTGACGTGGTTCACGTGCTTTGCACCGAGTTGATAAGCTTGCTAGCAAAAGGGGCCATAGAGAAAGTTCCCCCTGCACTAAGCCAGTCGGGGTTTTACAGTCGCTATTTCCTTGTACCAAAGATGGACGGCGGCACCAGGCCCATTTTAGATCTCAGACATCTGAACAAAACCCTCACGAAATGGCCATTCAGAATGCTAACTACCAAATAAATCCTCGCACAAGTTCGCCCAGGGGATTGGTTTTTCACAGTGGATCTGAAAGACGCATATTTTCATATACAAATTACACCTCACTCACCCCTCAGGAAATTTCAGAGAGCTCTGGGCCTCATGATTGCAGCATCGTCAGTACTCCAATTGGGTTTACTACATATGCGCCCTTTACAACATTGGCTCAAAAGCCATGTGCCGGCCCATGGATGGCGCTCAGGGCGCCTGCTCATCAAAGTGAACCACGGCTGCATAAGAGCCCTGGCTCCTTGGAAGGCCTGGTACCAGTCCGGCGTGAACATGGGTGTGGCCCCCAGGAGGAAGGTGATATTCATGGATGCCTCCAATCTAGGTTGGGGGGCACTGTGCAAGAGCAAGCCCGTCTCTGGCCTCTGGTCGGGCCTGGAGAAGGAGTTACACATCAACTGCCTCGAAATGAGAGCGGTCTGTTTAGCTCTCAAAGCGTTTCTGCCAGACCTGAGAGGACACCACGTCTTAGTCCGAACGGACATGTCGGTGGTGTCCTACATAAATCACCAGGGTGGCCTCAGGTCAGGCAACCTGTATGGCATGGCCAGAAACTTCCTCCTTTGGGCCTCCTCCTGAAGGGTCCTCCATTCAAGCCACTTCATTCGGCTGACCTAAAGCCTCTTTCACTGAAAACTGCCCTTCTGTTGACCTTGGCATCAGTTAAGCGAGTAGGCGAATTGCAGGCGCTCTCCATGAGCCCTTCCTGCCTCTAGTTTGGGATCGGTGACTCCAGAATCACTCTCATGCCGAGGCACGGCTTTTCAGAGCACATGTTATCATGTTATCTGCTCTCCCCCCCTCGGGAAACGATGGGGAGGTTAATTTACTCTGTCCAGTCAGAGCTCTCAAAATCTACCTGGAGCGTTCTGTGCCGTTCAGGCAGTCAGAACAGCTCTTTGTGTGCTTCGGTGGCCGCACCAAAGGTTTACATGTCAAAAAGCAGAGATTATCTAGATGGATAGTGGATGCCATCTCTCTGGCATATGCCTCTTTGGGTCAGGAATGTCCCATATGCACTCGAGCCCATTCCACAAGGGAAATGGCCTCTTCGTGGGCCTGGTCAAGTGGTGTACCAATTGAAGACATATGTCCAGCGGCTGGGTGGTTCTCGCCCACCACGTTTATCAGATTTTATAATCTGGAGGTACCCTGCTTGCAAGCTCAGGTTCTCTCTGTTTAACGAGACTGGTCTGATTGTAGTCTGGCCTTTTTTTGTCTTACACATTTTACTGTCATAAGCACATCTTGTCCTATAAGTAAGTGTTCATATGGTGTGTGCGGGGCCCCAGAGGCTCCTACTCACATAATATGTCATAAGGCCCTGACTCAGGTTAGTGGCTCATGTTGTACTATGAATCTCGGGCTTATGCCCTTATGCTCCAGTTCACGGCTGAGTCAGTTGCTATAGTGCGTCGTTTTACATTGCATCCCCACTGCGTATAGCTACGGAATACGAAGTGACCATTCTCGAAAGGGAACGTACTCGGTTACTAACGTAACCTCGGTTCCCTGAGAGAACAAGTATTGCGTAGCCTTCCGCACTATTGCAACCTGTCAGGTGTCCTTGCTTCGGTCGATTTAACCTGATTTTATGGCGAAATGGTGGGCTTTTATAGCTATAAGCCACACCCATTCTGGCGGGCTCTGACGCGCTCGGGTCTCATTGGATTGCGTGTTAGAGCAGCTTCACCATTGGATGTGCAGTTGCTGCAGCACAGCCAATTGGTGAGCTAGTTGCTCTGATGGTACTTGCTGTGCAGCTGCACTGTGTTTTAAATATAGGCTTCAATATTCTCAAGTAAAGGAGTTTCCCCACTGCGTATAGCTACGCAATACCCGTTCCCTACTCTCAGGGAACCAAGGTTATGTTAGTAGCCGATCATCATCATTAGGCACACAGCAGTTGACACAACACTTCATGTTTTATTTTAACAAAATATAATTTAACAATATTCATAATTACATTTTTAATTTAGTCTTTATTCATTATAATGCATAATATCAGCGTCATATCATATGCATACATGCAGTTATAATAGTCATTACAATTTAAGTCTCATTATCAAAACTGGTAAAAACTGAAAGCCAAAGAAAACAAACATCATCACTCAAAATTACTATTAAATACTATGGTAATGCCGTAATGAGTCCTGCCTGTGGCGACATTCCCTTCTCTGCCTTATAAAATAAGCTTTTTATCATAGTAAAATCTACATATCGTTCCCAACAAAAGTATTGTTTAGCATAAAATATGTTGAAGATTAGCAAACAGGCTGTCGATTATGAATGATAAGGTGTTTCCTCACAAAAGCGGTTTATTCAGTGTAGTGAAGCCTCTTCTCCATTGACATCCCTTCATAAAAAACGGCCTCTGCTCTCCTTTGAATCATAAACTTTAGAAACGACTCGATGTGTCCGGCAAAGTTTTTTGAATCACTGTTTAACTTACTGGATAGTTAGATGCCAGAGAAATCTAATAAGGCCAGTACAAATCAAATTTGTTGGAACCATTTTATTCAAACTTTAAATGTCGCTCTGGGAATTTGTGTGTACAACATACAGTATTGGCCCTAAATGTAAGCAGGATCGGACGATAGCTGATCACAGGATTAAGATTTACATTTACATTTAATCATTTATCAGACGCTTTTATCCAAAGCGACTTACAAATGAGGAGAGCAATAGAAGCAATTAAACTAACAATAGGACAACAATATATAAGTGATGTGACCATTCCCAGTTTTGTCCAACGCAGTACACTTTTTTTTTTCTTTTTTTTTTAAATACATATTATATTTAAATATTACCGAAAAAGATGCGTCTTCAGGCGTTACTTGAAAATGGCTATGGACACAGCAGCTCAGCTCAGCTTTGGCTCGTTAAAGACCACTCTGGCTGCGGCATTCTGGATCAGTTGCAGAGGTTTGACAGTGATGCTAGAAAGACCTGCTAAGAGAGAATTAAAATAGCCCAGTCTGAATAGAACAAGCACTTGGACAAGGAGTTGTGTAGCTTCGATAGGAAGGGCCTGATCCTCCTAATATTGTATAAGGCAAATCTGCAGGACTGGGCAGTTCTAGAAATGTGGTCTGTGAAGTTCAACTGATAATCAAACGCAACTCCAAGGTTCCTGGCTGACCTTGATGGAGTTATGGATGACGAACCTAGCTGAATAGAGAAAACAGTTTTGTAAGCAAACTGCAACTGGATCTGCATAATGTAAGATATCATTACTGCATACCAGAGAGCAAAAATAATTTATATTATTGTAGCAGTATTATAGTAATCTGCAAATAAGTGTGATTAAAAAAAATTGTTTGCATTTCTTATCTACTTTTGTCGCTAGTAACCACAATCAATGTCTTTTTTTTTTCAACACATCCCATAATTTAAAAAATATTGGCCTCTACCAAATGGTTGAGATGGCACTTAAAGGTAGAAGAAATTGTATACACATTTTCATATGAACTATGAAAATATGAACTATAATACTAATTTATTTAAAAACAATCAAAATAAAATATTTTTGTTTCTTTATTTATTGAAGTATGACATTAAATACTTAAGGTTTTAATTTTAACACAGGAAATTATATGTTTTCTTGTTTTTTAACAATAAACAAAAATAAATAAAAGTAACAAAACCAAAGACATTAAATTCTTTCTGCATTCAAAAAAAAAAAAAAAAAAAAAAAAAAAGCAAAAGATTGTAATATAATGGCATTTAGGCTATTAAGTTTCAATAAACACACTGTCAAGTGTGGTAGAGCAACAGGATTTTTTTTTTCTTTGCCCAACATAATTTATGATCAAAAACTTTTCTAATCTTGACAAAACACATATTGTCAGAATGGTCTGAGTCTCAAGGTTCCATATTTTGTGACAGAAGTGATATTTGGACAGAAATTTATTAATTTGTTACGGCAGAATGCATACAATTAAATTCAATGGAATGTATGTCACCCGGTGGCTATTTTTGGTAATACACCTAAACAAAATATCATGGGAACTTACATTTTTGTGATATCAACTTCAAATTTGGAAAACAACTTGGCTAGATATATGCCTTTGATTTTATAGTAATTTTATAATAAAAAAATATTTTGTAAAATATATATTTTACATAAAAAAAATATTAAGTACAGTATATTTGATTTACTGTAAATTTAAACTTCCATTACGTTTACATACTTTCATTTTTTGAAGGGCTTTCACTTCAGCAATAATCTGCTGAGTGTTTTCTTTAAAACAAGAACCAACTTAAGTCTATATTCCAAAGCATTCTTGAATTAGAACCAAGTTGTAATAGTACATTTTAATGTCCATTCTCAAAAAGGGCAGTTAACCATTATGTGACAAATCAACCGTTTGGTTGAGCATGTTTTTGAAAAATTATTAAAAACGTACTAAAGTTTTTTCATGGCACCAAGTAACATAATTTTGTAAAGTTAGGGCTCTTACAGTGTAATATGTCAAAATAATCTGCTTACCTTGCAAAATTTCACTAAAAACAGTTCACATGGCAGGAGTGATTTTTTTTGTTTCTGAAATCCATGTTTGAGGAAGTGTTGTGACAAGTACTGTTGATTGACTGTGACATCTAGTGGATTTTTTTGGCACAACATACCTCACCCAGATGGTAGAGATGGCTCAATCAGCTTGAGTTAAGTTAGGTACTCCTCTCAATACAATATAGTGACTCAAAATGTGCTCAACTATTTGGTTGAGCAGCACCTTTGATTACACTAATATATAGCTTTTGTAATGTCTGGCTGTCTGTGTTCCACTCAACAGGAGACTGTGAAATGGCCTTCTTTGGGGGTGTGAGCTGTATTTTGGAGCCACTTGTTTTTGTTGCTCTCTCCAAGGCAAAAATGATCTCCTCTGATGGCACCAGTAAACCCTTCAGCAGCCAAGCAGATGGATATGGGAGAGGTGAAGGCTGTGGGATTGTTCTCCTAAAGCCTCTGAAAAAAGTAAACAATAAGATTGTCTCACATAAACACATCACTATAACAACAATGCACCTTATGATGAAGTACTATAACCAAGTAACAGAAGTAGTCTATGTTTTGACAGGCTCTCGAGGACCATGATCATATTTGGGGCACAATCAGCAAAACTGCAGTAAATCAGGATGGCCACAGCGTTAGCCCAATCACCAAACCATCCATGGTACAGCAGGAGGAGCTGCTTAGAAAAATCTACTCAACAGAGACTGACCTGACTAGTGTCCAGTACATTGAGGCTCATGGGACTGGGACTCCAGTTGGAGATCCAATAGAGGCAGGTAGCATCTCAAAAGTCATTGCCAAAGCAAGACCTCAAAAGTCAGGGCCACTCATCATTGGTTCTGTTAAAAGCAATATTGGACACACAGAATCTGCCGCAGGTGTTGCAGGGTTCATAAAGGTTGTTTTGATGATGCAGCACGAAACCATTGTGCCATCACTGTTCTACTCAGTGGAAAACTCCAGCATAGACATTGAATCTCTCAATATCAAAATCCCCACCACAGCAGAAAAATGGATAAGTGACCGCAGAGCAGGGAGGTGTGCAGGAATCAATAACTTTGGGTTTGGTGGAACAAATGCACATGCAATTGTCAGACAATATGTTCAGTCAAAAAAGCCAAAAGATCAGCAGATCAGCAAATCCCATCAGTATTTTGTGGTCTCTGCAGCCTCCGAAAAATCCATGAAAAATATTATTGAAAAAATGGCAGAACAGATCAGTACAGGGAAAATATCAAATCTACAGTCTTTACTGTACACATCTGCATGCAGAAGAAGTCACTTGAAACACAAGTACAGGAAAGTATTTCAAACATCATCATTGGCAGATCTGAAAGAGAAACTTACTGCTGCTGTGGAGAAAAAGCTTGTACCGTCAAAGACAGACTCCAAGCTAGTTTTTGTGTTTTGTGGCAATGGTGTTACATATCAGGGTATGTGCAAGCAGCTCCTAAAACAAGAGACAGTTTTCAGAGAGGAAATCGTTAAGATTGAAACTCTGTTGCAAAGCTATAGAAGTTTGAATCTGATAGAGATGCTGGAAACTGAATCTGAGAAAAGTACAGAGTCGTCTGATCCAAAGATTGTCCAGCCTCTTCTGTTTGCTATTCAGGTTGCTGTTGTCAAACTTCTGAAACACTGGGGCATCAGTCCTGATGCTGTTTTGGGGCACTCTATTGGAGAAGTTGCTGCAGCTCACTGTTCTGGTTTGCTGTCACTTGAAGATGCAGTGAAAGTCATCCACTACCGCAGTTCTCTGCAAAGCACTGTGACGGGAGGGAAGATGCTGGTAGTCAGTAATATGGCTGTTTCTGAAGTCTTGAAAATTCTTCCATCTTATTCAGGAAGGGTTTGTCTGGCTGCTTATAACAGCCCTCAGTCCTGCACCCTTTCAGGAGATGCAGATGACATTGACAGGCTGCAACAGAATTTGAGCAACTCAGCCAGTGGAAAAGATTTGTTCCTTCGCATTTTAGATGTACCTGCAGCATACCACAGTCACAAGATGGATCCCATTTTATCCAAAGTGGAACAGAGTATAGGCTCATTGCAGGCATATCATTTGGAGACAGAATTGTTCTCAACAGTGACAGGTGTTAGTTTGTCTTCTTCAGATTTTATTACTGGTGAATATTGGGCAAAGAATATTAGAGAGCCTGTTGAATTTGAACAAGCTGTAAGGTCTGCAGCTAAAAACAAAAGAAGTGTGATATTTGTTGAAATCGGTCCAAGAAGATCTTTGCAGAGGTACATCACTGAGACTCTGGGAAATTACTTCACTGTGATTCCCTCAGTGCAGCCTGATAAAGATCACGAGACCATGCTTGCTGTTGTTTCCAAACTGTTTGAGCTTGGGGTAAAAGTGGACTGGGAAGCGTTCTACAAAGGGTTTGAGGCTGAACCAGTTCCCTATCCACGATACCAGTTTGATGATGTGAAGAGAGATGTCTTCGCTTCTAACTCGCAGTTGATCAGTCCCACTGGCAGCCATCCAGTAGTTACACAAATGGGTACAGACAGTTCAGTGTTCAGCTGTGATTTATCCTCTGAATCAGTGGCCTTTCTGCAGCACCACAAGCACAGTGGGGTTGCCATCATTCCTGGGGCATTTTATGCAGAGTTGGGTTTAGCAACTTGCATGGCATACACAAAACCTAAGATTCCACTAAGTTCTCTGCAGCTCAGCATAACATTCCAGAGTCCATTTGTTTTCACCCAGAATGCCCCAGATATAAAAGTACAGCTGGATCCATCTGACCAGGCTGATAACACATGTAACTTCAAAATACAGTCTACTTCTGCAGTCTATGCGTTTGGCACAGTAGAAGCAAAACCAGGTAGAAGTGCTGAAGAGCAGTTCATTTCATTAGACTGTATTTCCAAAAGATGCACATCCCACATGACGACTGAAGAACTCTACAAACATCTAAGTCAAACAGGATTTGAGTATGGGTCTGTCTTCAGAAATGATGCAGATGTTTATTGTGGGGAAGAATACAGAGAGGCTATATCTATTGTGAAGATCTCAAAGGAATTACTGCCTCAATTACATGACTATCACCTTCACCCTGTGGTCTTGGATTATTTCATGCAAATTGTTCCTGTAACTATAGGGGTCGTATCAACAAGACCTCAATTTCCTGCACAAATAGAAAGCCTGACAGTTTTTGAACCATTGCAAGAGGAGATGGTTGTTTATCTGAGAGCAGTACATGTGGGAGAAGATGATTTTGACATTTGTGGCTGCTTAGCCAACAAACAGGGTAGGGTGTTAGTTGAACTCAGGCATGTGAAGATCAGAATGCTTGGAAGTCGTTCTCAAGTAGTCGAGGAGTACTTCTACCATAACAATTTCAGCATCATCTCTGAAGTTGCCAGATTTGATACACCAATTAAGGCACTGGTCTTTTCTGACCAGGTAGGAATTTCTGAAGCTTTGCAACAGTACTTGGACCCAACATCTAGATATGTGTCGTCTTCAAACAGTAACACACTGTTAGAATGCAGAGTGGAGCTTTTTTTGTCAAAACTGAAAATTTCAAGTGTAAAGAAAAACTTCCAGGAAATTTTGTTCATGTGGGGTGATGCAGACCTAACCTCTCTCGAATCAGAGAAGGTCTTGGCCAGTATGGCAGGGTGTTGTGAGATTTTCAGAAAGATTGTCGGATATCTCAAGGCACTTAATTTCCCAGGCGATATCAGAGTAATAACCTATAAGTCGTCTGAGAGCTTAGTGGAGCACATAAACCCTGGGTTCGTTCTGTCAGGCATGATAAGAGCATGTGCAGCTGAGTTGCCAGAACTTTCCTTCCAGCTGATTGACATGGGCTCTGATACTTTTGAAGACATCGAAGCTTTGGTTCAGGTCCTCAGGTCTTACCCCTGTCACAAATACCCAGAGCTAGTAGTGAAGGAGGGCAAAATTCTCAAACCTGAAATCACCCACACACCTTTGCCAACCATGGCAATCTCTTCAAGAAACGTCCACATGTTGCAAAATGAAGATTTCATTTTGCAAACATCTGACCCATATATAATGACAAATCTCTCAGCAACAAATATGGATAATCATACTGAACTGAATCAAGGAAAACACATTGAGCTTAAACTCAGTCAAATCTGTGTTCATTCATCAGATTACTTTCCAGTCAGCATTTCTGACCTGAAGTATGGCCAGACATTGTATTGGAACAAGCACACAACTGAAAACCATAAGCTCTTAGCCCTTGACTTTAGTGGTACTGTCACAGCTGTGGGTAAAGATGTCAGCAAATTTAAAGTTGGTGATCATGTTGTGTCTTGTTACCCTGTGGCTGCCACATCTAAAGTAGTTCTCCCAGCAGCTGTTTGCTGCAAATCAAAAAGGGTTTCATACCTGAATGACGTGCCTTGTGTCTCTTTTATGGTACTGGCTTGGGAGATCTTGCATAAGGCTTTACCCAAGGCTAAACAGCAAAGGAAACTGGGTATTTTCTCCACTGTTCCTGACTCAGCTCTGATGATTGTCTTAATTGCAATTGCAAACAGATCCGGTTGGAATGTCAGAGTGAGCGCACAGGCTGATCAGCTGTATTGTGATTTTAGTGAGGTTGTGGCAGCTGTTCTTCTACCTCCTTATAATCTAAAGACCGTTGAAATAGCAAGCAGTGTTAAAGGCATCAAAGACATTGTGTTTGTCTGTGACAACCAGGCAGATTTCCCATTGAATTCAAAGACATTCAGTACAAATGAGGAGGTCTTCTTCCATGTCCTTTTCATGTCCCAAATAATGCAGAAATGGTCTCTGCAGACACAAATGCCACAAATCTACCGTTGGCTGAAATCCTTGGATTTGGACAGAAAGTTATTGTCTTTAGACGCAACAGCTGTTCAAAGAGTGAAATCTCAAGACATTGATCTTATGTCTGTAAAAGAATCTGAATCATACTTCAGATGCCAGATCCTACCCATTATAGTCCTGAATAGTGAAGCCAAAAACCAGCTGTCTGACATTCCAGTGATGTCCAAACACAGTCTATTCCAGAAAAATTCAGTCTATATTGTCACAGGTGGTTTAACTGGGTTGGGCTTTGAGACAGTAAAGTTCATTGCTCAGAAAGGAGGAGGGAACATTGCCATTCTGTCTAGGAGTAATCCAAACCCTCAAATGCAACAAGAGATAAGTCAGGTCAGTCGCCATTGGGGTTCTGTCATTAAATCTCTGCCCTGTGATGTTTCAGTTTCTGAGCAAGTGGACCAGACAATTGTTAACATTGGAAAACTATTTCCATCCAGTCCAATCAAAGGGGTGTTTCACAGTGCGGTTGTCCTTCACGATGGGCTGATTGAACGTCTTGACAAATCTCTTTATGAGAAAGTCATGAGGCCAAAAGTAAACGGAGTGATTAACCTTCACCGTGCTACCATACAATGCAATCTGGATTACTTTGTGTGTTATTCCTCCATCGCTGCCTTCATTGGCAATGTCTCACAAACTAATTATGCTGCGGCTAATACATTCATGGACACTTTCTGTCAGTATCGCAGAAACATTGGGCTTTCTGGACAGTCCATTAATTGGGGGGCTTTGAATCTTGGCCTTCTTCTGAACAAAGTCCATTTCCAAAGATTTCTGGAGGCAAAGGGAATCATGCTTTTGGAGATTCCAGATATTCATGAAAGTCTTGAGCAGTGCCTCTTGATCAACAAACCTCAACAGGTTGTATGCAAATTCAATTTTAAAAACAGCTGGAAAAACATCCTCAGTCAGAACAAATCACTGAATGTACGCTTGTTCAAAATAGCACAGGAAGCCATCATTAAAGCTGGAGTGGTCATATCTAGAACTGAACAACCCATGATGTCATCCCCACCACGTGATTATCTGAGGTTCATGATTAGTGAAACGACTGGTGTTGAGATGGACGAGCTGAATGATGATGTTCATCTTTTCGATTTAGGCATTGACTCAATGTTAGCCATGACTCTGCAGAATGTTCTCTTCAATGACAGAGGTGTGAATGTCCCTTTAGTGACTCTTCTGGATCCAAATAGCACACTGGAAACTCTCACTAAAATCCTGGAGGAGAATTGTGTTGACGAATATCAGAGTGAAGATGAGAGCAATTCCACATACTTATAATGGTGATTTGTATTTCTCCACAGCAGTCTTTTTGAAGCATCAAAACAATTGTTTTGTTTTAGGAAATTCATTAACTTTTGAAGTGAAATGGGTGTATAGTCTGTTTTGTACTACAGTACTTGATTAAACAATCCACCTTTCTGAATAAGGTATTTAGCAGATTTTCCAATATTACAACTACATTTAATCTTTGTTTTACACTGTAAAAATTGATAACCTGAAATTGTTACCTTTAGGAGCTATTTTTATCTGTTGTATATATATAGATATCTGTTTCTGCTGTATATTCACTTTGGATGCGCAAATGGATTCAAAATGTTCATGCGTCCAACTAGACGCGAATTTGACGCGCTATTCACGTTTGGTGTGAACGCAGCATTATTATGACACTGGACTGAGAACATACTATGCATACATACACTTTTCATACTAACATGATAACACATTATCTGTTTTGCGCAAATTTTAACACCAGTTAACACAGATGTGTGTGTCACTGTGTATTGTCCTCACCATGTCCTTTTTCTTTAGTTTAACATTTACGGAGTCATTATTTTCACTATGTTGATTCATGTATTGTTTTAAGAACTCAAACAAGACCGGTTACTGTGTTAAATGTTTATTGTTTTCCATTAACCACTTGCATAATATAAATTTTCATACATACGTACTGGAACATTTTCCAATACCAAAACCCGGTCACAGGCCACCATTTTTGAATATCTCTGTCCCGCCAATAGAAGGCACAGGTAATTGTTCTCATGTGTGAGGGGGAGATTGGTGTTCTGTTTGATTCTTCGTTAAACATTGTTAAACATTAATAATTAATTGAGTTTGTTTTGTTTCCAATGTTTATATATTTTTGTATTATTCTAATAGTTTATCTCTTTTGTTACTGTTAAATCTATTTTTTTATGTCTTTCTTAAATTTCTTTATTACCTTTAAATACTAAACGATTTAGTCCAAGTAGGAGGGGCTTAGCCTTTTTAAGAGGGCCTCTCAGTGTTGTTGTTGCTCTGTTTTGGGTCAATTTATTGGCATATCCAAAAGTTTGTTCAGGAGTTTATTTTATTTTTGTTTGTTTTGTCTCTTTTGGATTTTCACTGTAAATACCATTTGCACATGTTGTGGCAAAAAATTCTCATTAAACAATCATCACTGTGTAAGAGACATTTCTGAGTCAAATTGTCTTTTCAAAAAGTATTTATTCTTGCAAGAAGGCAGAGTTGCCCACAGAAGTCACAAGTACAGACTGTGAAGCAAGTGCGACAATCAGAGAACAGACCGAGCAGCCTTTATATCATTTCTCAAGGTTTCTGCTTACAGGCCTTATCTAAAGAAGGGAAGGTTTCTGAGCCAGTGATCTAGTTCTGCTGAGTTAATGCTTACAAACTCCTCTGGTCCTAAATCGGACCACCTCTGACCCTAGGGGTCCCTAGCCAGGCTGTCTGCTCTGAAGTCTCAATTTGCTTCACAGTGCAAAAAACACACACATCAGTCAGATAAGTTCCCTGCAGATCATAGACAGTTCAGCATTTCAATGTCTTACTGCAAATAAATGAAAATCAAAATTTTCCATTACACACTCTATTGGAAAACCTTTGTTTTTCACTTTTTGGAATAAACACTGAACTTTTGGCTTCTTCATCACGTCACTTCATTTTTACGCCTCCATCTGCCGGTACACTCAGAGCAGTGGTGCTGCTACTGTTTGAAACATCTTTGGGGCCTCTTTGTGACAGTTGGCACACCCCTGTCTCTGTTACACCACCCTATAAAGCAGATTTAAACTAATTCCTATAAACTAATTCTTTTGTGAGATTAAGGAAGCGGTTATAACCTTCTGATTTCTAGTTTCTTTTTGTATATAAATATTAAAGCTGCAGTCTGCAAGTCTGGCAGACTGAGGGGACTTAGACAAATATTTTAATGTTTACAACTCATGCCCCTCCCCCACTCCCACCGAGCACCCTCCCATCGAGTTCGTGCTCGTCAGTGCGTGTGCACCAGATGTTCTGTGAACGCGCCCGTCTCATCAGCACCATGGAGTACTCACAGGTATGCTGCCCTGGCTAATCTACCCATAGATAGCAATTGCTAATGTCATTTATTCTGTAAATGAGCTTATTTGATTTGTTAGAGTTTTGAAAGCGAGACAATTCTTGGATGAAAACTATGTCCCCCCGGCCATTTCTACACTCCAGCAGACGGATAAAGGTAATAGCCAGAGCTGCGGAGGTGCTGCTGGAGGGAGTGTTGGACCAGGCAGATGGCGACGATTGCGCTATACACAAGCAAACCTGGTTAATGAGGATGTGACTCGGGCCAATCGTTTGCACTAAATCATTTATGCTACTTTTATGGGATTCACTTGAGTGGAGAGGGAAACCCATAGAAGTAATATTTATTTAGTAGTAACTAGTGAAAGACTCTTACACATTCAAATTCAGTTATTTGAAAATGTAAATTATCCGAAACCCATAGAAGTAATAGGGCCCTATCTCGCACCCAGCACAATTGACTTTGTACACCGATGCGCATGTATCATTCCCATTTTGCACCGGCGCACAGCGGACTTTTCCCTCCACAGACGCACGTCGGTAAATTAGGGAATGAACTTGCGCTCCCGGGGGCAGTTCAGGGAAAAGAGGAGGCGTGTTCCGGCGCAAACGTTCCCTGGTGCTATTTTGCAGTTTCAGAAAACAATTGGCCACAGACCAGGAGAAACCTAGTCTAAAGTCAGTGGCGCGTTCAGATGCTATTTTAAGGGTGCATGCTTGGCCATAATGTAGCGTGTGCACAACGCTCATACACTTTGCTTCTCTCATCTACACACAGACGCAGCAGTTCCAATTTAGCAAACCATACATAATTACAAGGAAAAATATTCCACACGAGGGAAATCATTGTTGTGTCCATGAAGATGTGAAAAAAATAGGCATAAATCTAGCTTACACATTTCAGAACAGAACGTCGGTCTCCTCGGCTGTGAACCGCTCCTGGCGTGCGTCTGGCAAATCCGCCGTTATAATAGCAATCCGCCATGGAACAAGCGCGCCTGCTCTTAAAGGGAATGTGAGATGACGCTCTGATTGGTTTATTTCACGTTACGCCCAAACCACACCTATGAATAATGAAGCTATTTCAGACCAACCCATTTTAGATTTGTGTCGGGCACAAGAGTCATTTATCCCGCCGGTATAATAGCAACAGCGCCCGAGACCCGAGAAAGTTATTTGCCCACAAAGTTATTTGCGTTTCGCGTTTCATACTTGTGTTTCAGATCGTTAAAATAGGGCCCATAATGTTTATCTCTAAATATATAGCAACTCTCCAGCATCCAGTTCCACCATGCACATTATAGGCAGTATGTTGCTTGGCATTGTGGGACTCCGGGCGCTGGACATAGGGTGGTGATTCCAAGCTGCTTTGTGTGGGCCATAAGGGACCATTTCCTAGACCCTAATTGTCACGAGTTGCACACACAAAAGGTAAGATCCAAGTGCAGCTTTAATGGGGTAATCCGTAATCATAAACAGCCAGGCAAAAGGTCAAAATCCATACAGAGACAGTCCAAAAACAAGAATCAAACCAGGAAACGAACTCAGAAGTGCTAACCGACAAGCAAGGACTCACGACAAACACTCATGACAAACACTGAAACAGACAGGGTATAAATAGATAGATACAAACAATGTGAGTGGGAACAGCTGTGTGCAATGATCAGTGATAAGTACAGACAAAGGATTATGGGAAATGCAGTTCATGATGAGGTGGTGATGGTATGGGGAAGAGACCTCTAGTGGAACCTAGGGAACACCAACCAGACACTGTGACACTAATGGCCAGTACAGGGGATTTATTCCTAGACAGTTCTAGCTGCTCAAACATTGTAAATTGGGATATGTGCAATTTTGTATATAGTTATTTTGT
The DNA here is from genome assembly GCA_022828995.1 of Vimba vimba. Lineage (NCBI taxonomy): Eukaryota > Metazoa > Chordata > Actinopteri > Cypriniformes > Leuciscidae > Vimba > Vimba vimba. The sequence goes on from CM040826.1 coordinate 891,371, forward strand.
GTGACCAAAAAAAGTTTGTTTACTTTCTGCAATGTTCTCTGTCTAACTGATTGCAAATGAAAATATAGCTGCAAGCAGTCATTATCGGGGCCAAGCGCAAAAAAAGACAAGACATGCCAGTGTCAGACCAACTACATCAAGGAGCAATTAAAGACATTGAAAGATGAATTTAGGCAAAATGGCTGAAAAATCATATACATTAACTAAAAATATGATTTAATGGATTATCAGTTTTGACCAATAGGTGGCATAGTTACAGAATTAATGTAATGTGGTAATGAGTCTGGTGACAATGAGAAACCTTAAGACCAGTGGCATTATAATAGGCAGATTTATTCAAAAGTTATTAGCATTTTTGGAAATTTTGTTATAACTTTTTTTACCACGCCAGCCCATACATGTGTGTGTCAAATTCTGTGAAAATATCTCAATTCGCTTCGGAGTTATCGACATTTATATGAAAAAACACATAAAAAATGACTGACACCTGACTTTGATTGGATTTTACTACCCCTTACTATCAGTATTTTGACATTTGGACATTAGCGTATAGCCAACAACCTAAGTTTCCCAAACTTCTGAAGGTGGTTTCGTTTCGATTGGTCTAACAGTTACGAAGATATTGGCAAATGTTTTTTAAGCTCTAAATCAAAACGCTACACAAACCGTAAGCCAAAACCTAGTATGTTTGGTATTGTTGAACTCTGCAAGGATTCAGGAACCTAATGCGATGACTCCCCTGAAGGTTAGGGGAAATGAAGATCTTAGCCCCAGACCTAAATCCAGATTGAAAATCCTGGCAGATATCATTTCTTTCTAAAAAGGAACATCGTTGTAAAGATACTGCCTTTTCTAGTATCTTTGACAGAAAAGGTAGATTCGAGATCGGCCTGTAATTGACTAATTCTGTAGGATCAAGTTGTGTTTTTTTAACGAGCGGTTTAATCATAGCCAGCTTAAATGTTTTTGGTATGTATCCTAATGTCAAAGATGAATTAATGATATTAAGAAGAGGATCTATGACCTCTGGAAGCATCTCTTTCAGTCGGTATAGGGTCTAACAAACATGTTGTTGATTTAGATGATTTAACGAGTTTAGAAAATTCTTCCTGTCCTATAGCAATGAATGAATCGTATTTTTCCGCAGGGAGACTACAATGCACTCCCTGATGCGATACTGTAGTAGACGGTTGCATAGTTATAATTTTGTCCCTGATATTATCAATCTTATAAGTGAAGAAGTTCATAAAGTCATTTCTGCTGTGCTACATGGAAACTTCTGGGCTTGAAGCTTTATTTATTCGTTAGTTTAGCCCCTGTTTCAAATAAATACCTAGGGTTTTGCTTATTTTCTTCTAATAGGGTTGAAAAATAAGCAGATCTAGCAGCTTTTAAGGCCTCTCTGTATGCAATCGAGCTCTCTTTCCATGAAATGCGAAATACCTCTAGTTTTGTTTTCTTCCAGTTGCGCTCCATTTTTCTGGCTGTTCTCTTAAGGGCCAGAGTGTGCTCGTTGTACCACGGCATTGGACAATTTTCTTTAATCTTCTTTAAGCGCAACGGAGCAACTGTGTCTAAAGTGCTGGAAAAGAGAGAGTTGTTGTTTTACAAATTTATTAAATGTTTAATTTAGGTTTCCACTACAATAGTATATAAACTGAGAAAGTTTAATAGACTGATTTCAGATGATTATTGAGTTTCCAGCAAGAGATTCCTGCCAGACCTGTTTTTCCATTGTAAGTTAAATGAGTCAGATCACGGAGACTCTAACCTTTTGTCTTTAATGGCTCTTGGAGCCCGAGCCACAGCCCCAGACGTTGAATAGTTAGGCTGATTGGATTAGGATCTATGCGTTTGAATTGTTATGCTGATTGGGTCTGTTTCTCTTGAGCAAACCAGATAACCTGCCTAACCGGTTTTCACTTGATAGAATCAAATCATCCCTACATTTGCATGCTTTGTTTGAATTTGTCTCCACCTCCAAAAGTACCTCCCCCTTGGAAGGTATTTAACCTACAATGTATAATGTTTGAGTTAGACTGTTGGACGAACTGCAGCAACGCACAGCGAAGTTCTCAATAAAAGAATAACTTCTGTTTGAACGAGATCCCAATGTCTCCTGGTCTCTGCTTTGAAGAAGAAAAAAGTTTCCAACAGAGTTAAAAGTTACTGTCGCAATACCAAGTTCTTCTAAGCTATCTGGGATGCTGAGACGATGAAACTGATCAGGAAGATTATTAATAAAGCAATCTTTAGTGGCAGAAGTGATAGGTCTAACATATTTGTAACACGGAGTCGGCTTTGCAGCCTTGGCTAAATGATAAATAATATTAGATCTAGAGTATGATTACGACAGTGAGTAGGTCCTGACACGTGTTGTCTAACTCCAGTAGAGTTCAGAATGTCTTTAAATGCCAATCCCAATGCATCTTTTTCATTATCTACATGTTTATTAAAATCACCAACAATTAGGACTTTATCTGCAGCCATTACTAACTCTGATAGAAAGTCAGCAAATTCTTTGATAAAGTCTGTATGGTGCCCTGGTGGCCTGTATACAGTAGGCAGCACAAATCTCAAACGTGATTTGTCATTTACACTATATATTGTTACATTAAGCACCAACACATCAAAATAATTATATTTGAAACTAGACTTCTTAGTAATTTTAAAAATATTACTATAAATTACAGCAACACCTCCACCTTTGCCTTTCAGACAAGGTTCATGTTTATAACCGTAATCTTGGGTTGTGGACTCATTTAAAGTAATGAAATCGTTTGGTTTTAGCCAGGTTTCTGTCAAACACAGCACATCTAGGTTATAATCTGTAATCATATCATTAACAATATGTGCTTTTGAAGTAAAGATTCGAATATTCAGCAACCCAAGCTTTATCATTTGGTCATTTGTATTATATTTGATTTTTATTTGTTGAACATCAATTAAATTTTTATCCTTAGATGTGTTTGGAAGTTTTTTGTATGTCCTAATTTGGGGAACAGACACAGTCTCTATATGATGATATCTAGGTGAAAGAGTCTCTATGTGATGGGATTTATCTGACCTTGGTGACGTGAGACAGCTTAATTTAGCCAGTCTGTCTGCTTCATGACCTGAGCCCCAATTCATGTTTGAGTTCTAAGACTATGTGCCATGTCACTAGAGAGAAGAGCAGCACCATCCCAGGAGGGATGAATACCATCTCTTTTCAATAGGTCAGGTCTGCCCCCAAAACTTTTCCAATTGTCTATGAATTCTATATAACAAGTTGAAAAAACAGAACAGCTTCTGGAATGAACTTTTATATCTATGCTGTGGTGCATCTTGGAAGTTGGGAGAAACCAAGTGTAGAAAATGGAGGGGAATATTTGTTTTAAAATGTAACAGTTTTTCAATGAGGAAATACAGGATGCATACATGGCTGTTAAATAATAATTTGTGGATTAGGGCATGTACAGAAAGTTTATTATATTGAGATTTGGTGGTTTGTTGAATTTAATTCCTGGTTGCTTGCATTTTTGTCAATGGTTGTGCCCATAAGTATAAATGCCCACAGGCTGATCCTGCACAGGATTGTCAGTGTGTGATGTAGGTTGGAGAGTGAAGAACCAACTGAAGTGAGGGTAAGAAATGTATTTTAATGTTGTTTATTTTTCACTTAATTCGTCTTGTAGATCTCTAATCTTTATGTATATTTGTATTTTCATAAAAAATGTAGAAAGTTAATATTGAGCTTAAATGTAATGACCCAATCAAGAGTTGTTTAATTAACGAGTGCTGTTGGAGACACAAGAGTTTGTTTGGGACGTGGAAGTGAGGAGCTTTGTCAAGAGATTGAAGACAAACTGTCATAGGATAGGAACTGTCCAGATTTGGCAAATATTGTATTTGTATATTTTTCTGTTCTTGCGTTTCTATAGTCTTTACTGGTTTATTTATTTATTTTTCCTGTTAGTCTAATTGTGGCTTGTTTTATACACCAACTGTCACAGTTGTGTTCTGTTTAGTTTGTTTTCATTGGACTTGTCTGCCTGTCTTCATGTCACGTGTCATCATCATTATCAGTTCATCTGTATCATCTGGGTTTAGTTAATCATCATCATCATCATCATCATCATCATCATCACCACCTGTGTTCTGTTAATCAGTGTTCATCTGTGTTAGTATTTAAGTTCCTTCAGTTCAGTCAGTCTTGGTCCGTTCTCCGTTGTATTTAGTTGTGTATGAACCTTCTGCCTGTCTGTACCTGTTTGAATTATATTATTAGTAAACGTTTTGCATTGGAACTTTTGACTCCTCATCTTCTTCTGCCTGCACCGCACCCTGACACCAACGATGTGTGAATATGAGGAATTAGTTAATTGCTTTTTCATTGTCACTGGAAAAGGGTGAGTAACATTCAGCTATATCCCACACAAACCTTGAATGGTGTTTATCCCACAGCTCTTCAGAATTAGTGATTTTAATCTGAACCATTTCTAATAAGGACTGCCTTTATATCCCTAACAGGTCTAAAGGGACTTGTTTTATTTTAAGCCTAAACGTTTGAGTTCTTTGGATTTGTGCAATTTACTTTATTTTTTACAAATACACATTATTTGAACATTGAATTAAGAACTTTTTTGTTCTTAATATTGAACCATTTAATAGTTTGCCCTGTAGGCATTTACGAGCACATCATTTATTGACTGTCATAAATTAAATTTCTGTTTAATACTCCTGTAATTGTTGTTTTTGTATTTATGCCTTCACCTTCACCTCATGTATCCAATTTAAGACTTGTTTGTCTGTCCATTGTCTCAATGGTCCCCTTTTTTGTGCGTTCTCCCCCTCCCTTGTATTTCTGACTGCTCTTGTCTTTGCAATTATTTTCTATGACTGCTCTTGTCTTTGCACTTTTTTCTAAGCCTATTTTTTTGTTGCTTTTTGTGTTTATGATTTATTGTCTTCCATACATCTTTCATTTATGTTCCTTGCCCTATTAGCCATTATGCTGTTTAATGGCCCTGTCCCATTTACTATTTTATGGCCATTCCTATTTACTAAAACTGTTGTGTTTTGTATTGAAATGTACTGTATAAATTCTTTTGCATTTACTGTTTGTTTATTTTTTTATATTTATGCACTTGTTTTAATTTAGTGTCTGTCTTATTATACCCTCTTCTGCTTAGTGATTGTTCTCTATGTCCTTTTGCCCATTTGTATTTGTTAACTTTCAACCCTGCACCCCAACAGTCCATCAACTACAGGTGCATATCAAAGTCATTTAAGCCTTGTGTCTTCAGCTCTGCCTAATCTGAGTTGGTTGTCCCCCTGGTTCAATCTGGCCCATTCACCAAAGGTCCACCTATCCATTCATCGACTGTGCCATGGTCCTACATCCTGGTGATCCTGCTGTCAGCACCCGCCTTGGTCTTACCTTTCTCCAGCTCCACATCTTCGAGCCGCCACTCATCCTTTTTTGCCTCTTTATTCATAACGCTTTAATCTTTTTTGTACAGTGTTGTATTCCTGTTTAAGTGTACTTGTAACTCATGCTCCTTTATTTGTCCCTTTTGTTTGTTTTTATGCTGTTGACTGATTGTAATGTATTTTTTATTTATTGTAAAAGTGTTTTTACAATTTGCTCTGGAACAAAAAATTAAATCTATTAATTTTGTGTCTTTTTAATTTTTAATGGATTTTTTGTATAGATTTTAGAAGGGGTAGAGAGTCCCAGGGGTAGAGTCCCAGGGGTAGAGTCCCAGGGGTAGAGTCCCAGGGGTAGAGTCCCAGGGGTAGAGTCCCAGGGGTAGAGTCCCAGGGGTAGAGTCCCAGGGGTAGAGTCCCAGGGGTAGAGTCCCAGGGGTAGAGTCCCAGGGGTAGAGTCCCAGGGGTAGAGTCCCAGGGGTAGAGTCCCAGGGGTAGAGTCCCAGGGGTAGAGTCCCAGGGGTAGAGTCCCAGGGGTAGAGTCCCAGGGGTAGAGTCCCAGGGGTAGAGTCCCAGGGGTAGAGTCCCAGGGGTAGAGTCCCAGGGGTAGAGTCCCAGGGGTAGAGTCCCAGGGGTAGAGTCCCAGGGGTAGAGTCCCAGGGGTAGAGTCCCAGGGGTAGAGTCCCAGGGGTAGAGTCCCAGGGGTAGAGTCCCAGGGGTAGAGTCCCAGGGGTAGAGTCCCAGGGGTAGAGTCCCAGGGGTAGAGTCCCAGGGGTAGAGTCCCAGGGGTAGAGTCCCAGGGGTAGAGTCCCAGGGGTAGAGTCCCAGGGGTAGAGTCCCAGGGGTAGAGTCCCAGGGGTAGAGTCCCAGGGGTAGAGTCCCAGGGGTAGAGTCCCAGGGGTAGAGTCCCAGGGGTAGAGTCCCAGGGGTAGAGTCCCAGGGGTAGAGTCCCAGGGGTAGAGTCCCAGGGGTAGAGTCCCAGGGGTAGAGTCCCAGGGGTAGAGTCCCAGGGGTAGAGTCCCAGGGGTAGAGTCCCAGGGGTAGAGTCCCAGGGGTAGAGTCCCAGGGGTAGAGTCCCAGGGGTAGAGTCCCAGGGGTAGAGTCCCAGGGGTAGAGTCCCAGGGGTAGAGTCCCAGGGGTAGAGTCCCAGGGGTAGAGTCCCAGGGGTAGAGTCCCAGGGGTAGAGTCCCAGGGGTAGAGTCCCAGGGGTAGAGTCCCAGGGGTAGAGTCCCAGGGGTAGAGTCCCAGGGGTAGAGTCCCAGGGGTAGAGTCCCAGGGGTAGAGTCCCAGGGGTAGAGTCCCAGGGGTAGAGTCCCAGGGGTAGAGTCCCAGGGGTAGAGTCCCAGGGGTAGAGTCCCAGGGGTAGAGTCCCAGGGGTAGAGTCCCAGGGGTAGAGTCCCAGGGGTAGAGTCCCAGGGGTAGAGTCCCAGGGGTAGAGTCCCAGGGGTAGAGTCCCAGGGGTAGAGTCCCAGGGGTAGAGTCCCAGGGGTAGAGTCCCAGGGGTAGAGTCCCAGGGGTAGAGTCCCAGGGGTAGAGTCCCAGGGGTAGAGTCCCAGGGGTAGAGTCCCAGGGGTAGAGTCCCAGGGGTAGAGTCCCAGGGGTAGAGTCCCAGGGGTAGAGTCCCAGGGGTAGAGTCCCAGGGGTAGAGTCCCAGGGGTAGAGTCCCAGGGGTAGAGTCCCAGGGGTAGAGTCCCAGGGGTAGAGTCCCAGGGGTAGAGTCCCAGGGGTAGAGTCCCAGGGGTAGAGTCCCAGGGGTAGAGTCCCAGGGGTAGAGTCCCAGGGGTAGAGTCCCAGGGGTAGAGTCCCAGGGGTAGAGTCCCAGGGGTAGAGTCCCAGGGGTAGAGTCCCAGGGGTAGAGTCCCAGGGGTAGAGTCCCAGGGGTAGAGTCCCAGGGGTAGAGTCCCAGGGGTAGAGTCCCAGGGGTAGAGTCCCAGGGGTAGAGTCCCAGGGGTAGAGTCCCAGGGGTAGAGTCCCAGGGGTAGAGTCCCAGGGGTAGAGTCCCAGGGGTAGAGTCCCAGGGGTAGAGTCCCAGGGGTAGAGTCCCAGGGGTAGAGTCCCAGGGGTAGAGTCCCAGGGGTAGAGTCCCAGGGGTAGAGTCCCAGGGGTAGAGTCCCAGGGGTAGAGTCCCAGGGGTAGAGTCCCAGGGGTAGAGTCCCAGGGGTAGAGTCCCAGGGGTAGAGTCCCAGGGGTAGAGTCCCAGGGGTAGAGTCCCAGGGGTAGAGTCCCAGGGGTAGAGTCCCAGGGGTAGAGTCCCAGGGGTAGAGTCCCAGGGGTAGAGTCCCAGGGGTAGAGTCCCAGGGGTAGAGTCCCAGGGGTAGAGTCCCAGGGGTAGAGTCCCAGGGGTAGAGTCCCAGGGGTAGAGTCCCAGGGGTAGAGTCCCAGGGGTAGAGTCCCAGGGGTAGAGTCCCAGGGGTAGAGTCCCAGGGGTAGAGTCCCAGGGGTAGAGTCCCAGGGGTAGAGTCCCAGGGGTAGAGTCCCAGGGGTAGAGTCCCAGGGGTAGAGTCCCAGGGGTAGAGTCCCAGGGGTAGAGTCCCAGGGGTAGAGTCCCAGGGGTAGAGTCCCAGGGGTAGAGTCCCAGGGGTAGAGTCCCAGGGGTAGAGTCCCAGGGGTAGAGTCCCAGGGGTAGAGTCCCAGGGGTAGAGTCCCAGGGGTAGAGTCCCAGGGGTAGAGTCCCAGGGGTAGAGTCCCAGGGGTAGAGTCCCAGGGGTAGAGTCCCAGGGGTAGAGTCCCAGGGGTAGAGTCCCAGGGGTAGAGTCCCAGGGGTAGAGTCCCAGGGGTAGAGTCCCAGGGGTAGAGTCCCAGGGGTAGAGTCCCAGGGGTAGAGTCCCAGGGGTAGAGTCCCAGGGGTAGAGTCCCAGGGGTAGAGTCCCAGGGGTAGAGTCCCAGGGGTAGAGTCCCAGGGGTAGAGTCCCAGGGGTAGAGTCCCAGGGGTAGAGTCCCAGGGGTAGAGTCCCAGGGGTAGAGTCCCAGGGGTAGAGTCCCAGGGGTAGAGTCCCAGGGGTAGAGTCCCAGGGGTAGAGTCCCAGGGGTAGAGTCCCAGGGGTAGAGTCCCAGGGGTAGAGTCCCAGGGGTAGAGTCCCAGGGGTAGAGTCCCAGGGGTAGAGTCCCAGGGGTAGAGTCCCAGGGGTAGAGTCCCAGGGGTAGAGTCCCAGGGGTAGAGTCCCAGGGGTAGAGTCCCAGGGGTAGAGTCCCAGGGGTAGAGTCCCAGGGGTAGAGTCCCAGGGGTAGAGTCCCAGGGGTAGAGTCCCAGGGGTAGAGTCCCAGGGGTAGAGTCCCAGGGGTAGAGTCCCAGGGGTAGAGTCCCAGGGGTAGAGTCCCAGGGGTAGAGTCCCAGGGGTAGAGTCCCAGGGGTAGAGTCCCAGGGGTAGAGTCCCAGGGGTAGAGTCCCAGGGGTAGAGTCCCAGGGGTAGAGTCCCAGGGGTAGAGTCCCAGGGGTAGAGTCCCAGGGGTAGAGTCCCAGGGGTAGAGTCCCAGGGGTAGAGTCCCAGGGGTAGAGTCCCAGGGGTAGAGTCCCAGGGGTAGAGTCCCAGGGGTAGAGTCCCAGGGGTAGAGTCCCAGGGGTAGAGTCCCAGGGGTAGAGTCCCAGGGGTAGAGTCCCAGGGGTAGAGTCCCAGGGGTAGAGTCCCAGGGGTAGAGTCCCAGGGGTAGAGTCCCAGGGGTAGAGTCCCAGGGGTAGAGTCCCAGGGGTAGAGTCCCAGGGGTAGAGTCCCAGGGGTAGAGTCCCAGGGGTAGAGTCCCAGGGGTAGAGTCCCAGGGGTAGAGTCCCAGGGGTAGAGTCCCAGGGGTAGAGTCCCAGGGGTAGAGTCCCAGGGGTAGAGTCCCAGGGGTAGAGTCCCAGGGGTAGAGTCCCAGGGGTAGAGTCCCAGGGGTAGAGTCCCAGGGTTAGGGTTAGGGTTAGGGTTAGGGTTAGGGTTAGGGTTAGGGTTAGGGTTAGGGTTAGGGTTAGGGTTAGGGTTAGGGTTAGGGTTAGGGTTAGGTAGGTTAGGGTTAGGTTATAGGGATAAAAACGAAAAGTGCACCCCCCCCAAAGTGCACCCCCCCATATCTCGAGTTCTATAGGTCCTAGAGAGCTGAAACTCCGCCCATATACTAATTAGGGGGCGGGGAGTCGATTGCACTTGGTTTGGGCGCTCTAGCGCCACCAGGCGCCGAGATACAGTAGTGCACCCCCCTTATTTTTGCACCTAGAGAGCTGAAACTCCGCCCATATACTAATTAGGGGGCGGGGAGTCGATTGCACTTGGTTTGGGAGCTCTAGCGCCACCAGGCGCCGAGATATGGTACTGCACCTAGGGGTTGACTTTCGCAAATCAGGGTTAGGGGTTGACTTTCCCAAATCAGGGTTAGGGGTTGACTTTCCCAAATCAGGGTTAGGGGTTGAGTTTCGCAAATCAGGGTTAGGGGTTG